>WBMY01008558.1:10979-91316 GCA_013397315.1 Donacobius atricapilla
TTTGAAGGTCCAAATTAGACCTATAGACCTGAAAGGGATTTTACAAATTTATGTACAAATGTATGTGTGTTTGATAATCTTTAAAGCAAGGTGAATCATTTCAGGAGCCATTTTTTACTCATATGGTTGTTTGGAATTTTGACCATTCTTGACCATTCTGTACTGTGGAGATTATGCAGTATCTTGTAGTCATCTGTGTGGTTTCTTGTTTTCATTTCTGGCCACAGAATTTTCAGGTATATTTCCTGTAATTGTCTTTTTTATCAGAGCAGCTAAGTATATACAGGTAGTGCCGAAATTGTAGGACATCAAAAGTGTTCAGCAACAGTACTTGGGATTTGATCTCAGATATATCCAAGCTGATTTAAAACCTGAGGTAATTTCAAAGTGATGTGTATTTTGTCTGTACTGTATAACTAGACTGTATTGTTTTCTGCCTTTTCCTATCATTTTTAGTTAGCATTAAGTGAGTTAGTACTGAAAAACATGAATAACTATTTTAGGTTTCTATGGCCATCTTCTCAAATGTATCTCTGAGAACCAGTTTCCTGCATGTATTTGCTGACTTACTATGTTTTCAGTGTAATATCCTTTGTACAACAAAAATGTTTGATATCCAAACTACTAGCCAGTATGTGTGTTTAGAAATAGTGTCAGGTGTCAGTGTGTAAATGTATTTAGTGCATCTTGCTTGTATAATTTTTCCAGGTCGTGGTTACTATGAGCACACTTGTTATCTGTACACTTACTTGCATTTACCACCATGAGGACACAGAAAATAGGCTGTACCATGCTATTTTGGCAACTTTGTGTGCCTATTTTCCTGTATGTTTAGGAGGCACTATAAACATGTCAAAAGCTTCTGCTGGGGTTGTCCATGGAAGCTGCTTTTGTCTATGCAATCTATGTAACTCCTAAATGTTAGGAGTTCTTTGAGTAAGTAGAGTGCAATTTTTAATGCTCTTTATTCTGAGAGAAACAAGTCTGCTGGATTAAATAATTAAGGTAATGGTGATATAATGGGAGTGAACAAGGTAGGTTAAGGATAGAACAAGCTAAAGGCGCTACTTTGATGAGAAAGAAAATAAACATACAGCTGTGGTAGGTCTTTATTTGGTGCAATAATGTTGTTAGTAGAATAGCTTTTATTTCTGGATTTAGTATCTATACACACATAGTGACCCGTTATTCTTTTTGACTAAGAAGAAGCAAGAGAGCTCTTGTGTAATTTGTGGTTTACTTCACTCTTCTTGTATGGAGAAAAATTGTAAATGAATTTATAATTGTCTTGAAGGACTGAGTTTATGAACTACTCTAAGTATTTATTAGTATTCAGTATAATCAAACCATTCTGTAGGCTCTAAATTAGGGTAGTTATTTCAGATATTTTTCAAAGATCACACCAGTTTGTTAGCAAGAAGTTGTACTAAAACTTACTTTTTAGTAGATAGAAAAATTCTCTGCAAACTATATAATAAAGGGAAATCTGGAGAAAACCTATCGGTACCTTGGCGCACCCTAGTCATTACTTCTTTGCAACTCGTGGAACTTTGTAAATTAAATTGGACTGTGATTGAGTGGCGATCAAACTGTTTAATCTTATTTGTGAAGAATTTCATGCACATGAAAAGGATCTGTGATGACTGTGGATTTTGTATCTAGTTGTCAGAACAGAAATGGGTTGATACAAGTAGGTGTGCAGCAGTATGCAAAAATGTGATGAAAGCAAAAAAAAACCCTCACAGTACTGTTTCTATTTGCTTTGCAGTTCTGTAGATGGGAATGGAATTTATTTGAAAAATGTTTAATATTACACATGCAGCTTCCATGTCTACCTAACAATTTTGTTTGGCTGACAAAACCAACATCCTTTCTGTTGGAATAGCTGTCAGCTTCTACATCTTCAGATGACATATGAACTTCACAGCAAAGACCATATGCTCTTTGTCCTGTGCACCTCCTGAGAAACTTCCTCTTTCCTTAAGAAGTACTTTAACAGAATGTAAGTTCTATACTAAAACTAACTTTCAGTTTTATTGCGATCTTAAAAAAATTAGATCTGATTTAGAATTCATAGAACAGCCCAGTTTGGAAGGGTCCTTGAAGAATCATCTGGACCAATCATTGGGAATGGGAGTCTAGATGAGAATATCTGGCACCCTGTCCAATCACATCTTGAAAACCTCCAGCGGTGGAAATTCTACCACCTCACTGGGGATGTTGTCGCAGTGAATTTTGGTTCTTATTGTAAAAAAAATTCTTTCTTGGGATGAAATCTCTCCCAGTGCAACTTGTATATGTTGCCTTTTGTCTTCTGTGTGGCTCCTTGTAAAGAGGGAGCCTTCACCCTCTTCAAGTGCTGGAAAACTGTGATGAGTGCCCCCACTGAGTCTTCTCTTCCCTAAAGAGAAAAAACCCAATGCCTTCAGTCTTTTCTCATGGGACAGGTTCAACAGCTCTTTGAACATCTCTGTGACCTTCCTTTGGGCCCTCTCCAATCTGATCCTGTCCTTGAATTCTAGAGACCAGAACTGGACACATTACTGCAGGCAGTGCCTGGCAAGTGCTGAGTAGGGAGAGCTATTTAATTTCTCAATCTTGAGACTTCTCATGGCTGTGTGCATTGAGTGCTTTGAGGGCCAAATTAAATTTCACAGGCTGAAAGCTTTTAAAATTTTAGCAAATCTATAGTTTAATATTTTATTTAGTATTTCTTAAAATACATTCTCACTCTTCTCAGTCTTTTCCAGCATTTTTCTGTGTATGGATAGGTTGAGAAAGATTTTCTTCAGATTGTATTAATTATGAGAGTGTGGGCAAGGTTTAAAGTTGTAGGGATGGAACAGCGAAATATAGGAGACCTTGGTTCACAAAGCTACTGAGCTGGCTGTGAGTTTCAAGTGAAGAAAATTCCTGCTGAAGTCTGAAACCTGTTGCACTCTCTCACAGAGCTGGAATGAGATGGGAGCCCACTGTAATGTCAAAGTATGTTAAATTATGGCCAGCTGGCTTTCTTGATCAGTGTAAACCAAGTAAGTGCTGCGTGCTGATATGGATTTCTGTTGTAAAGTTATTTCTTGTTTTAAATGACAATGTCTTTTTCAGGTGTTCAATTGTAAAAGGAATTTCCTTGCATTAGCAGCTTCAGAAAACTGGAGTGAAACTAGTTTTTGCTAAATTTGTTCTGCCCTTAAGATAGTTTGAAAAAAGCCACAAAAGTTAGTATTTTAAATATGCTTGCCTTTATTGGTTGCAAGTGGAACTGATGGTATGAAGTCAGCTTTACACCCTAGCTGCATTTAATTTTGTAGGTACAATTCCTAGGGCAGAAATGTTCTTGATTTGGTGAAAAATATGAAAAATATCTGTAGCTTTTTGTGTTATTAAAATGCAGTTGAATTTTTGTTGCTGTCCACTAAACTTGGCATTTTGACAAGAACAGTAAGTTTGTAAAAGCACTTACCGTGTGGAATTTCTTCTCTTTCACTCCTTAGAGCTGAGCAGATCTAAAACTACAGTAACTGTTGCACCTTGGAATTCTATGTTTTCTTTGGCACATTGGGTATTATATATTAATTCTTCCTGCTTGTGACTTCTTTGTATTTCTTAAAGTTTTTTATCATGCTTTGAATTTAATCACTGTATCCGTGGTCAAGGAAGCAGATGGACCACAAACTCAAGCGATATGCACCCTCTAGGGGAAAAAGAACCTGCCACTTGAATTTCTTCAGCTCACAGGGGACAGATCTTTGACACTACTTTGGCTATGCTTGAAGCTAACTCTAGTCATGTCATACAAAAATGCATATTTTGGATTTTATTTTCAGTATGTATGATTTGCAGTATCACTCTAATATATCCTTTCTTGAAATCTGGCCTTTCTGCAGAAAAAGAGAAATCTTTCTCATGCATTAGTAAAGCTGCATAGGTGCAATTCGAGACTTGAAATAAGATACAATTAGCTTAAAAATAAGATCTTATTTTATATGGAGACAAGGTTTTGCGCCTAGCAGTGCTGGCAGTCACCAGAGAGCAATATTGTCCTGCTCTCACTTGTTCCATACCTGTTTGCAGGTATATCCAAAGTGAGAACAGTGTGCTGTTCACTCTGAAAAACAGAGTTGAACTGTTCAACAGGGTTGAACTGTTGTGCTGCTGCTGAAATTTATGTGGGGATGTTGCAAGTGCTATGCAGTTTTGCCTTTCGTTTTCTAAGTGCAATACATTGCAAATGGGAAAAAACATGAAGGATTTTGGCTGTAGTTCCAGAAGGGGTAATGATCTCCTCAATTATTTTCTCTCAGCTTCTGAGGGAATGTTCTGTGTGTACTCAAAAGAAATTGTGACTGCAAAACTTTTGCTTATGCATCAGCTTCTCTTCAATAAAAGTACATTTTGAAAAATTCCAGTCTGCTCCTAAAATAAAGATAACACTACCTAAAATAAAGATAACACTACCACAGCAAAGTGGTATTTTATATTTTTATTTATATAACCTTTTTAAGAACAAAACTCTCTCTACTTGACTGTGTTACTGAAATGTAAATACTACCTATAGAAATAACATAAATACCTCATATTTTTAAGTCACAGGTTTGTGCTCTGTTGTGATTAAAGAGTTCTGTGAACGACTCTTGAGTATTATTTTAGCCTAATAACAAGAAAAAAACCCAAGAAAATACACATATATACACAAACCCCTGAACTTCTCTTTGTGCATCACTTTCAAACCAGGGTGAGCTGCATGCTGCAAGTTTTTTTACATCTGTGAGTCAGTTTTCAGTAAGAATTCATGGACTTGTTTGTATAAAATCCTTTCAAGGCAGCATATCGGGGAGTATTTAATTACATTTATTTCCAGTAAGCAGAGAGGGAGGTTCATAAATCTTTATGTATCTTGTATTTTGGTTTAAGGTCAGATCACCTGGTTTGGCTATGAAAGTCCTCGTAGTTTCTGGGACTACATTCGCGTAGCTTGCCGAAAAGTCTCTCACAATTGCATCTGCAGTATTGAGAACATGGAGAATGTCGGTTCTTCTAGAGCCAAGGTAGGGAAGAGAAAGGCTAAAGTGACCTTTTTATTGCATTGCTGTGACATTTCTGTATCTGTAAAAAAACCATAGTACTTAGCTTACTCTACACATTTTTTTCGTTGTTCGGAATATTTTTTTTTATGTGCCTAGTAAATATTTGCTTTTAAGAAGTCCCACTTTTAAATCGGAATGTGTTTCCTTTAAGATTTCATACTCAGAAAAAAGTGTCTATTCAATGATTGTGTGATTTTATAAAATGATTGTCCTCAGATTTTTTACCTTACATAATTTTTTGAAAACACAGTATTTTAAGGGAAACTAAGCTCTTGTGGACATGTCTAAGAAATACGAAAATTGTAGAAATTGGGTTATGTTTTTCTTTTCCCTTCTAATCATTTTACTTCATGTACAATTTATGCCTTGATAGAATAAGTGTGATCAGCTCTTCAGATTTATTTTAAAGGTCTTTCTGAATTCTGAGATTTTAATAGATATGAGTATTTAAATTCAGTAGATAATAAGATGCAAGGCTATTTTCTGAAATATTCTTCTAAATAAATTAAAACTTTCTGTTCCTCTGTGGAATACTTCCTGCCAGATAGTAGACAGAGAACCTAATTTGTGCAGGGAGTGTGGAGAACAGTGTTCAGTTTTTTAGGGGAATATTTTCAATGTCTAGATATGAAAAGACAGAGAGCGTGTTGACACAAATACCCATCATGTACATCAGTTTGACTGGTGGTCCAAATAAGTGTCCTCCTCAGCCTGGAAGCTGTCAGCAAGGGTTTGCCAGTGTGAGTTGACTCTACTTTCACTGGAGATGCAGGAGGCTTTAGTTCTTAGCTCAGTAGCATCATCAGTTTTATGGTTTCAGTCATGTTCTAAATAAATGCAACATAAAGGCAGCTATCCATGTAAGTGTCCTTTTAATTTCAGTGCACTCTATATTAAATTTTTTGCTGTGCTGTTGTCATTTATGAATGAAATTATATTTAGCATTTCGTAGAGTCTTGGAATGGCTTGGGTTGGAAGGGATCTTGAAGGCCATCTAGTTCCAATTCCCCTGATGTGGGCAGGACATCTTCCTACTCTCTTTCAGCTTAAGCTACTCTCCCTTGTTCTGTCACTACATGCTCTTGTAAAAAGTCTCTCTCCATCTTTCTTGTAGGCTCCCTAGAAGGCCACAGCTAGGTCAGTCAGAAGTAGGATTATAAACTACTACTGGTTCTGTTAGAATGTCTGTAGTGACGTTCAGCTAGATGCCAATAAGCACTGAATATACATATTAGGCATAAAGACATCGTACTACTTACATAAGTGTTTGTAAGTTTATATGGTTTACAAGAAATGTTCCTGGTGTTCTCAAAAACAACCATAACTGTGGCAGCCATTGGAAGATCTCCCTCCTGTAAGCTACAATCCTGTGCACTAGACCAGCAAACACAGCACTGTGCTTTCCTAAGGGTTATTTTTTAACGTTATTGCTGTTGGTGATGGAACTGTTCTAGTGAAGTTTTGCTTTTGGACACTACAAGATTTAGGCCTCTTGGATTTGATTTCATGTCTGTATTTTATGAGCACCTTCTATAATAATTCTGTTGCTGAGGGGAAAAAATACTGCACAACTCATTTTTTATGTAAATCCCTCAAATATTTGAATGAACACAGAGAATCACTTTGAGGACAAGTTACTGCCACTTTACCGTGAAATAACTGGAAGCTTCAAATAGCATTGATTTTAAAATGTAAAGCTTTCTGCCCTGATCTGCCCTTTCTGCCTCTCAGATACATGACCTTTTCAAAAGGCTGGAGCATATAATTAAAGAAAAATCCTGCCACCCTCTCCTTAAAATTTTGGCTAACTTTATTTCACAATAAACCTTGTGTCTTTGTAAGAATACATTTTTTAATTTTCATTATTGCTATTATGAAGTACCTTCTAGCAACTGTTTTTGTTTAATGCTAGTGTTCTTAATCAGTCATTTACTCAGGTAAACCAGGGGTATTGGTATTCAGATTGTAAAACTGTTTCTTTCTGTAACACTTAAATATTTGATACCTGTTTTGTCTTGCAGGGTCGAGCATGGATAAGAGTAGCTCTTATGGAAAAACATTTGTCTGAATACATTACCACAGCTCTGAGAGACTTCAAAACAACCAGGTCTACAAGAATTTTATTTTTGCAATATTTCAGTAAAGGTTGTTTAAGTGAGGGACTTATGTTTAGAAGTGAATGGTGCGCTTGATTTGTATAGTAAAAGATGTCATCAGTGAAAGACCTGTAACCTAGTGAAATCTAGAGTTGGTATGGATTTGGTTTTAGCATGGGTAAAACTGCAAAATTGAAAATCTTTTTGTGATTTAAACAATGTGGAAATAAGCCTCGAATTCTTGAAAAGTCAGAAGCAAAGAAAACCTCTCTAAAGTAGGAACTAAATCTGAAATTGTGGTGTAGTAAGGGTAGATGTAGTATTCCTTTCAAAATTGATAGAAAGCCTAAAGACTAAGTAAAAAATAATTATTATAGTAACTTTTTTTAAGAAAAAAGGAAGAGAGTTTCAGGAACCTCTTGAGAGCTGCAGAGTAGCAGAATTAATGATCAGGCATAGCTAGGATTCTTGATATAATAAGAAAAGTGTGTAACAGGTTTTTAACTTCTAATGATAAAACCAGGGACAAGAATATGCTTTGTGGTAAAGAATAGTCTGGCAGTTTTGGGCTGGTTTTAGATAACATGATTATTAGATGATATTTTGTCTCGTAATGAGAGTATGCCTTACAGATTTTTGATGAAGTCATCTGAATACAAGTGGATCTGTAACTAGTACTTTATGTTGAACTCTCAAAGTTTAGACATAATGAATGGACTATTAAAACAATAAGAATTTTCTCTGTAAGGACGTCATTTACAGTATTGTTTTAATACTGTGTGTCCATCTTCATATATTTTTGCCAGTATTAAGCTGACTTTGAAACACAACTAGGTAAACATCCCATTTCACTACAGTTTCAAAACCTGTTGTCTTATTTTACCCAGATTTGCTTGCATTTATAGTAGACAAAAAGCAAATAAAACAAAGAAAATCTGGAAAAGATTTACTTATGCTGCTTCAGATTGAAAAGTCATGTGGGTTTTTGAGGAGGAGATGAGGAAGGGTAGGGTCCCAAATGATGTAGTTAAGTAGTACATTCTTTGTCCCTGTTTTGGTAGTGTAGTTTGTTAGTAGATAACGATGATCTTATTTGATTAGCAGTTTCAAATTCATTTATTTGAACATGTTAATGTTTAATATATTTGAATATTCTTTCAGTGGTATAGCTTTTGGAAACAACTTCTCTTGCATTCCAAACATAGTAAGTGCAAAGTTTCTTTTGAAGTAATATTTTAAAATACATCTAATGGAAATAAAAATTACATTTTCAGGTTTTGGTTGTGTGGATTTGAAAGCCACTAGCAACAGTGGATGTATTTTCTTTCCCATGTGGGATTTCAGATACCTAATAACTGACCTGATTTTTTGGGTGATGATTTGCATCATTTATTTAGCATTTTAAATCTTATATTTTACTGTATACATATTTAATAATTAGTTCTGTAAACTATAAATTTCTTGTGTTACACAGGTGTACACAGAATACAAGATTATCTATCATGCTGATAGCTCTTTTTAAACCTCACTGTTGTGTTTAGGTGCCTGGAGTTAGTACGTGAATGAAGCAGCACATTCATAGTGCCGGATGTGCATGTTATACTTGGAAGAGGGGTTGGATTAAGTGTGGGCACAGAATTATTTTTCTAACGAATTGGTCAGACTCTTAAATGATAGCAGACTTGTGTCGTGAGATGTCAAGTGTATAGCACTGAATGAGGATTTGTGGATTTTCCAAGTGGACTCTTGGTTTGGCTGGATTGCAGCAACTGTCTTTAACACTGGCACTGCCAGGCTAACTTCTATATCTCACCATTGAAGGTGTTCCCTGTCCTTTTTGTGTGATTCCCTCCTAGGCACTATTTTACAAAAACTCCGTGCAGATTGGTACCTGGCAGTGATTTTACAAATGCCAATGGAATGGCTGCTAATCTGCATGTACTGGGGGCACTGCTGTTTGTTCACAAATAAAAGTCACTGTGCTGAACCAGACTGTGGAGTCCCTCTAGCTCAGTGCTGTGGCTCAGCCAGCTTAGCCTCCTGGTGCCCTTCCTGAAGTCAGAGAGTATAGAGCTGAGTTTGTACTTCCTAGCCTTGCTATCAGGACTATAATCTGTTTTCTAAGAGGAAGTCTTACAGATTTCTTCCTTCTACTGAGAACGTCCGAGATCTTGGACCACTCATCTCCTTATAGTGAATGGATGTCTGTTACAAAGCTGCAAAAGTGGGACTTCTCACAGCATGCATTATAACACAATTCAATTTCTGGAGCTGTGCCTCAAAACATGTATTTTCTGGGTGTTCACCATGCAGCTAAGTGGAGCTCCCTCTGAATCATCCAGAAGCTTTCATGCAATTCTTAAAACAGATGGAGTTTTTCAAGGGCAGTATTGCTGATATTTGTCTGAAATATAGGTTGTATTCAGCCCATTTCAGGCTTTAGTAGGTGACATTTCAATCTTGCCTTTGGTACTCAACACCTCTTGGTTTCCCTCTTGCTGCATGTAATTCTCAGGTGGATTGTGATGACCTTCCAGCATGCGCCTTCCCAGCATGCAATATTTTAAGAAAGGGTAAATTACCTGAAAAATAGCTGATTTGTGAAAATATTTTTTTAAAAAGAACAGCTAGTAAGAATGAAAATTGAATGCTGAACATTAAAAGAACCTGCAAATACAATTGTGAGAGAGAACTTCTTTTCTTGTGATGGAATCATTATTTCTTTATGTACATGATGCAATTCTTCCTTTTAGAGGTAAAGTATAACATACCTTCATAATTTTCTTTACATTTTATCCATCCTGTCCTACTAGTTCATAGGACTAATACTGAAGATTCTTTTTGCTTATGTCTAAATTCTTCTGTGCTTTAAGATTGTGGTGTTTTGTGCTATGCAGTCTATTAGTTTGCTTTATTTGAAATGAAATATGAATGCCTCTGGGGTTCATGAATTATTTTTATTTAAAATTGATTTCTTCATTTTTCCGTTAAATATAAAAAATAGCTGAAATAATTTCTTTTTTATTGAAGGAGATTTTATGAAGATGGAGCAATTGTTCTTGGTGAAGAAGCAAATATGCTTGCTGGTATGCTGTTGGGACTCAATGCAATTGATTTCAGGTACTGTATTTGTGTGTTTTATAACAAAATGCTGAGGAGAAGTACTTATAAATCAATTTGAATGAAAATGGAAAATATTCTTAAATTTCTGTGGTAGTTTGATGACAGACAAAACTTAGGTTGAAACAAAGAAGAGGGCAAGAGAGTTCTTATCTACAAGAGCCATTCAAGATCTAAGTTATGCTTTTATATAACTGCATGATTATGGGATAGCGTTTTCAGGTATCAAAATCCTAAAAGGAATCAGAAGTATAATTGCAGAAGATATTTGAAACCTATTAAATGAAGCTTATAGAAGTGACATCTTGTAAAGTTATTTTTAAACTGTAAGGAAAACTGTGTGATTAAGTACTTGGTAATGTCCTGGTACTCGAGGACAGCATTGTAACTGCATATGTAAAAGGTAATCTTTAACTTTATCACTTCTAATTTTGAAAAACATAACCTACAAATGACCATTTAATATCAATTTGTGTTAAAATCACCTGCAGCTGAACTGCTTACATTAATTGACCTTTGCAATCTCTAGCCAGGTTTTTGTGGGCTTACCTATATGATTAATTCTGGTTTTGAGGTAAGAAAGGTGCAAGCACACCCTAGATAATAAAAAAACCAACATGGTGTGTCTATATATGTGTATGTATTAAAAAACAAAAAAACCCATCAGCAATTTATAAAGATTACGTTGCCTATAGAAAGATAGAACCTGGCTGGTGGAAGACCTTGTTAATACGCCTGGTTGGGCCAATTTAGCCTCGGGCAGAGCCACTGGCAGAGAGTTTCATAATCTAGCACAAGGAAAAGGAGACTGATAATGCTGTTCTTCATTCTTCCATCAGTTCACTGTTAGTATTTACCTTGCAGTAGCATTAATGCTCATCACAAACCAATATAGGAGGTAAACTGCCAGAAAACAGAATAGTCACCTTGCTGGATGCATTGGTTGGATTGCAATGGATGATTGACCATTGCCAAAAGACCCTTCAGAGATTTACTGCAGTTTATGTACCTCTGTGCCAGGCTTGTTGGACTCTTCTATGAGGCAGCTTAAACTGTTGAAGAATGAAAAAAACACCCCCAGTAAGAGGACTGGGTAGTTCTTTTGTAGATAGTTTGGTTCACAGAATCATCATATTAGTGGCAGAGATTGTGGGAATGCTTAGAGGAGAAAAGGAACAAATAAGGAATGAGCAATGTTTTCCCTTTCTGGTGGTAAAGGCCATTTAGGTCACCTGGGTGGAGAATGGAAAAAAAAAGAAAACAACCTAAAAATGCAGGTCTTGATGGCTGCTGACCCATCATGGAGTCAGATAAGTGCCAATACCACTGTAAGGAGGGAAACGTCATATCTGCATTAAAAAAAAAAAAACCAAAACCAAAAAAACCCCAAAAAGGCAAAAATGGGGAGGGAGAGGTTGAAAACACAGAATAGCTTCTTTTTCCAGCATTGTGTCATTAAATTGGCTTAACTGCATCCTCAACATATGTTCTGGAAGAACAGAAGTGTGCTGCAGGATGATAAGACTGCTAGCCTTGTGTACAGCAAAATTAAAATCGTACCAGATTTTATTAGTTTAAGCTTTACATAATCTGAAATTAAACTGCTTCTGTATTAGCCCTGTACTTGGAAGGACTACAGGTATACATGAATAAGCATTGCAAGATTAGGTCTGCAGTATGTAAATCCTCTCATAAATAATCATCAATTGACTGTCTCTCAAAAGCCTTGATGGTACATACTAGGGTGTGAGCGCTTAGTTGTATGACTGTACTTGTTCTTTCTTTGTCCTCTGATTTCTAATATAAAGGAACCTGTTAATGGTATTCAGACTACTGATTGGCTCTTAACATTTACATTTTGTCAATGCAGCTTTTAAGAGTCTTAAGAATTTTTTGTGCAAAACGGGAGCTTAGTACTACGGGGGTATTTTTATTGTGCCACATATCACAGAATGTTTCAGGTTGGGAGGGACCACAGTGTGTTGTCTAATCCACCCTCCCTGCTCAGGCAGGGTTATCCTAGAGCACATTAGGACTGTGTCCAGATGGTTCTTGAATATCTCCAGTTCGGGGCTCCACAACCTGTCTGGACAATCTGTTCCAGTGCATGGTCAGCTGCACAGTAAACAAGTTCTTCCTCATACTCAGGTGGAATTTTCTGTGTATCAGTTTCTGCCCTTTGACTCTTGTCCTATTGCTTGTCACCACTGAGCAGAGCCTTCATAGTATTGTGATTTGAATGGCTGAGAAGCCGTACCCATTCTTTTCATGTTATATATGAGGGTTTTTTTCAGTTCAGTGTCTTATAAATGTTGACTAGCTTATTTATGTGGGACTGTAAATACGAGATTGGGCTGGAGATGAGAGAGCTTGTATAATCTGATATTTTCTTCTCCCCTCACAGCGATATGGAATTAGGTAATTATGATCTTGGAGGGATGCTTTTTTCATTTTTCTTTTTCTGGGGGGGGGGGAAAAACCAACAACTCTTTAGATGTACTTCCCAAGTAGCACTTAAATTACTGCATTGTCAAAAATTCCACTTTGCAATTCAGCCAGCAAAAGCTATGACCTACTAGAATCTGTTTATCAATAACAGAGTTAGGAGGAATGAGGAATATGAGCCTTGTGGAAGCATGATAATTTTGTCACTTCTGTGATAATTAAGCATGGTTAAAATGCAATAATTTATTTCCAGAAAAAAAAATACAGTGTAAATGAAAGGTTTATAAAGCTACAGCCGTTTAAGAACATTTTCCAAAAGTTAGGTTCGTTTATGTTCCTCAGCTTCCTACACCTCACTACCTGTAAGTGTCTAAAAGGACAAAGACCCTGAAATATTTTGAGAAAATTGCTTTTTACCACGTAGAATGGGACAATTCCAAGCTTGTCTATAATTCTTCTGTTTCTGCTGCTTCAGTTAGCTTTCCTGTTATTCTCTTGCCATTTCTCTGTGAATAAAAGTGAATGTTTAAAAATTAGGGTTTATAGCACCCAAAAATTACAAAAAAAAGTAATTCCAGGTTGGTAATATTCAACTGTCACCATCATTTAATTTTCTTTAATAAACTTATTGTTGTTGCATTGTTTTATCAGTTTTTGTCTGAAGGGTGAGGGATTGGATGGAAGCTATCCAGCTGTCATAGATTACACACCATACTTGAAGTTCACCCAAAGGTACTTTCTAGCTTTTACATTTACTTTCTGCTTTTTAAAATTTTATTTCATCGGCAAAATTTTACTTTTATTGGGCCTCTTATTTTTCATTTCATGTGCAAAATGACATTTGTCTTTAAGTACAAACCTGTACAGTCAGCCACCTCACTCTTCTAGACTGTTGGAATTGTTACATGACTCATGAAAGGTGAGTCATGCTAATTTTGTTTCCTTGATTCAGAATAACAGTTCGGTGGGAAACAAATTCTGCGTCTCCTTTGATGATCACCAGACCAAGCTGTTCTTTCTCTTAGGCCTTTTCTGTGTAGCCATAAAACAAAAAAGTAGTTATTTTGTAAATAAAAGTTATATATACCCTGATAAATGTAATTAATATATGCCATAGGTAATATAAGCCATTAGCACATAAAAAAAGTTGTGACCAGTGGCTGTGTAGCTTGACTTTTTAGCTGCATTTTGCTCCTCTGATCAGCCTTATGATTAATAATAAAAGCAATTCTCACTATCTAATAAATCAAGTAGCAATTTAACATCACCAAAATGCATGGAAATTAATGCTATGTTTTCTGTTATTAGGTTTACCAAAATGAGAGAAGCAGTTAGGAATAGTCTTGAAGGTGTACAACTGGACATGAAACATCCTAGTTACTCTTTTGAAGTTCTTACTAGCTTATGTGTTAGTGACGAATTGTGATTCAGTTTGTATCATGGCAGGATCATGGGGTTATGGAAATCACTGCTTAAAAAAATCTAGCAAATTCTGTTAGTGTAGAGGGAAATATAGTTGTAAGGGAAGATTTTCAAATGGATACTGGGATAAATCAGAATCACAGAATGGTTAGAGTTGGAAGGCCTTTGGAAATCATCCAGTCCAAGCCCCTGCCAAGACAGGGTCACCTGGAGCAGGAATGTCCCGAGAGAGCGACACTCTACAACCTCCCTGGGCAGTCTGTGCCTGTGCTCTGCCACCCTCAATGTACAGTTCTACTTCATGTTGAGGTGGAACTTCTTGTGTTTTAGTTTATGGCCATTGCTCCTCATCCTGTCACTCAGCACCACTGAAAAGAACCTGGCAGCCTCCTCTTGACACCTGCCTTTGAGATATTTATATGCATTGATGACATCCTCTCTGTCTTTTCCTAGACTAAAATAAATTCTTGTCTTTGAGACAGATGTCTGCATTCTCTAGCATGCATTGATTCTGGAAGACATGAAGATATTTTAACAATGAGTCTACTTACTATGTAGAGGGATACATTCTGTGAAGTAACAGCCACAGGATCTTTGCTATAAACAAAGACAGACATTCTGATTTAAGTTTATCTTGATTTAACGTAATGGTAACCACTTTCTTGGGTTTCTGCCTTTTTTTTTTTCTTAGAAAAAAACAGAACCTGTTTTTAGATACTACTCTTTACCCTGAATTTGTGAAGAAAAGGTTAAGTCATCACTTCCTTAGATAGCATATTGTAATGCATTTACCCTTTGTATTTAGGAAAGTAGCCCACATACAGTTGTCTAACTTGATGAAGATCACAAGCAAATTTTTGCCCATTTTTTAGGTGGCTACAGAAACAAAAGCTTGAAATACAAGTTGTGTTTAGTAATCCATCATATCCCAACATTTCAAATTTTTTTTTGCAGAGGTTTTTAAGAAACGCAATGTTTCAATTTTGACCAGAATTTGCATTTTTATAAGCACAGCTTTTGACTTGGCTAATAAATATGATTCTTCAGTTCTGACAGTATCAGCAGTGATGAAGAAGAGCTAAGAACGCTGGGCAGTAGTGGCAGTGAAGGCAGTACTCCTGAGAACATTGGTCCTCCTTTCATCACAGATGAAAACAGTTGGTACAACAAATGCAAAAGGGTAGAACAGAAGTACCGGCTTGCATTGGAACAAAAGGTAAAAGATTAGTTTTGTGTGGGGGCTATGGAACCAAAGCTCATCACCAGCCAACTGGCAGGAAAATATATTATTAGATATTGTTTAGCTTCATATAAGTGGTCCTAAATTTTATGATCCTCTGAGTATCCAAGCATCTTTGCTCACTGATTTGGGGGAAAAGAGGCTTGATGAGTTGGGGAAGAGAATAGCAATAATTTAGAGATCAGATTTCACAATCTAATGTAGAAGCTTTGGCATCTTTTTCCAATCTTGGAGTTACAGACACTGCCTCTAATGCTGTTACGTTGTGAGCTTGAAGTTCACGTGAATTTTCTCTTCCTTAGAAGTCACAGATTTTTACTGTTGTAGGTCGACTGACAGTGGAAGGCTTTTATGATGATAATGATGTTAAACTTTAACATTTAGTCTTAAACTAAACAAGAAGGATCAGCAAAGTAATCCATTTAGATGAAAGGCAAACCTATCTTCTCAGTGATACTGAGGTGGGTTTTTAGAAAATAGGTAGTTTTACAACTTGATTGCAGCAGAATGGGAAAGGAAAACACAAAGGCATGTGTTTGTGTTGGATTTTAATTTAGGTGGCATATTGAATGTAACTATAGAAACTAAAGGTAGGTTATCCATCTATCACCTAACATACATAAGTTAAAGGTGAAGTGAAACATATGTCCAAACCTGTTAGTAGTTAGTGGTTTTAATTAGCTTTTCATAACTGCATATTACATCTACAGTAATTACAATGCATGTTAGCTAATAGAAAGAGGGCAGACTGTTCATACACACCGAAGAGGTAGTGCACAGAGAAAGAAAGGAGGGGTCAGGAAAAAAACCTAAATACACCTGGTTAAATGTTTTAAAATAACTTCTGTTAGTATTTTTAGTATTCTATTTTCCTAGTGTAAGAATTTGATTTTTGTGAAACTGAATAGAGTAAACCATTTGAAGGGCAGAAACCACACAAGGGTGCTTGGAAGTATAATTATTTCCCTGAATACAGAATAGGTAGAATCAAAATTGGTTTAGTTTAATGCACTTAAAAGAATATAGCTAAAGTTTTTCTAGGTAACAGTGAAAGAGTCAGATTTACTATGGGATAATAGATATTTAATGTTTATTTATATAAACTTTTTTAAAATTATGCATACAATTATTGCTTTTGTATTTTGGATCTCTTAGACTTCTTGTTTTTGAAATATAACCTGAACTGTTGCATCCAGGTTGCTGGTCTAATCTTCTCAGCTAGTATGGTGTCACTTTCCATATGGAAAGAACTTGTGTTCCTGAGGCCTTCTCTGGTACAGAGGGCATTTTTCCCTGCTTTTATAAAGCAAAATATGCTGTTCAAAAGGAGTCTCTACAAATATATAAATGAAAACCTTTCTCTTGAAGCACTGGAAGGAACTCCCATCCTTGCCAGACAAAAACATAGGATCAGTTTGAACACACACTTTCCCCCACCATGAAGAGAGTGTTGTCAGTTGAGGAGGAGCATTGAAGAGAACGAAATAGGTGGATGTTTATTTTTCTTGGTACATCCAAGTGGTTCATTTCCTAGGATACTCCATCAAAATTGCGACGTACATGTGTAGAAAAAATACTGAAACATGTAGCCCACATCCATAGTCAGAATCACTAGGAACCTTTATGTCTGCATAAGCACAAAGGTTGTCAATGGCTGTAACAGCAAATTGTGATTTTGGTTTATTCCTGAGTCCAAGATCTAGAACCATTCCCATTCCATGGAAGTTATTGCTGGTAACATTCTCTTAATGAATTGCTAACTTCTATGGGTAACTAATGTAGGGGTGAATTTAATTCAGTTTTAGGATAAATCTTTGGAAATTTTGGTGCATTTAAACAATTTTCAAAATGGTAGCTACTCTGACAGCTGTTGACACTTTCCTGGTTGTCCTCCTTCGAAAGGCCTACTTGCAATTGCAGCAGCAAAATGACTTTTTTTTCCTACAGTCAGAAAATTTTCTATTGTCTAATTTTCATTTGGGATATATTATATGATTCTCTTCAACTATATCACATCTGTTCTATTACAACTTGAACAAATGACCATTAAGATGGACTGTGTAATAGAGCTCCATTCCCAAGTGTTTATCTCTCTTCCTTTTTTTCACAGCAGTAAGTTGCACCAATGACTGAGTTGCACTAAGTGCAGTAGGTACCAGTTAATCAGAGACTTTTTATTTGAACAGAGGGGCTTTCTGACATTCTGTGTGTTGGAAGACTGGGGGTTTGTGACAAGAAAACCAATTTGGAAAGAATGTCTTTAGTAACTGATGCATTAGGTCTTACGGATCTTTCTTTTGCTCTATTGTGATTCATTTTTCCCAAACAGTGATAAATTCCTTCTGTGCCTCCCAAGTAAGTATGTGTGCTGCAGTCATTAATAGCACCAGGTCACAATGTGGCAAGCAATTGGATTGCAGCTAAGATAAAAATCTCTCTTCTGAACCGTTTGAGAGGTAGGATAGGGTCAGGTGTTACTTTAGCAAGCTAAATCCCAGCATTGCTTTATTGGATCAGCTACACTCGCTGGTTTTTACCAAGACTCCTTGGTTATCCTAGTATCCTATCTTGGGTATTTGACTAAAGCAGAAATGGAGGGAAGAATAAACACAAAGCACATGATTGTGCACCACTTTTCTTCTAATGCACTCTTGGCCAATGTATATCAGCTGAGGGGCTGCCTGAAGCTAAAAGGTTTGTCTGTGTAGTAACCTGTGATAGGTGTCTCTTCCAAATACTTGTCAAATATCCCCTCAATTCCTTGTAAAATTTCACCATCAAAACAATTTTTTTTTGGCAAAGCATTTTGTGAATCTACCATCTGTTGTGTGAAAAACGACCTCCTATTCTGTTTATTGAATCTGGCTCCTATGAGCTTGATTTCATGGTGCCTAGCTCTTTTTTTAAAAAAAGTTAGGAACTGTTTCTTCCTTTCTGCCCTGCCCAGGCTGCTCTGGAAATATGACTTTGTCTTTTCCAAGTTGTCTCTTGTCCAGATCAATGACTCATGCTTTACACATTTGTTATTTATGTGGAAGTTATCCCTTCCCTGTTCTGGAATGGTTTAAGCTTCATTTTTGAATAGTTCACTTTTGAATAGTAAACTCCTGAATTATTTGTGTACTGTTTAAACTGGAATTTTATATGCTTTTATATGGTGGGATGTGCATCTCCGTGTAATTATAGATAGAGGTATTTACGTAGGATTATGTTTCTGATACTGGTGCTTCAGGTCTAAAATGTTTCTTTAAAATGGTTTGCGTTTTTTGTTTTGTTTTGGGGATTTTTATGTTTTTGAGAGGCAGGAAATTTGTTATGTTGTAATGCATCATTTAGTATTTTTGAAGTGCTACTTAGAACTCCAAGGAATATCTTAGTCAAGATAACAGTAAAATTTGATGAGGCAGAACTAGGAAGAACTAGCAAAAGCTCTCAAGATTCCTTGGAACTTATACTGAGACTAAAAAGTCTTTGTCAAATATAAATATATCCAGTGGATAGAACTGTATTTAACTATAGGATCACAGAATAGTTGTGGTCAGGTGGCACCTCTGGACACTGTCCAACTCCCCTGCTGAGAAGAAGGTAGACTAGAGCAGGTTCTCAAAGCCTTTTTCAGTCAGGCTGTGAATATCTCAGGGATACACATTCCCCAGCCTGTCTGGACAACCCATCCCAGTGTTCATTTAATGGGGAGAAAAGGAAAGAGGAAAGAAAAGTTTCCCTATATTTAAATAGTTTCCCACATGCATGTATTTCAGGTTGTGCCCATTGCCTCTTTTCACTGACTGTCACTTAGAAGAGTCTGATTCTGTCATGCATACACCCTCACATTAAACACTGATGCACACTAATATGATTCATTTTCCCTTACCCTCTTTTCTTCAGCCCTGACCTGAGCAACCCCAGCTCCTTCTGTTTCCTCTCATACCAGAGATGCCTCAAACCCTTACCAGTCTTTGTGGTGATGAATTACACCAGTAACATTTTGTTATCAGCTAATGTGAACCTGTTTTCTGAACTCAACAGGAGCTGGGAACAGACACACCCATTCTCTCTCTGAAAACTACCTTGTTTTTAGGACCTTTTTTAAATTGTGGGCGCATATAAAACAGTTGCACGTTTTTCCACAGGTTTTAAGAGATGTGCACAATTTTATGTAGTGTAGACTTACTGTATCTGATTTTAATTGACAATCTCTAAGAAGTTACTAACATCTGACATGCTGGAACCTTCTTTGTCATTTTAATGTGTGATTCAAAGTTCATTTCAAAAGAAACTTTATAATAACATTGAATGTTTCATTCATAGTATTCTGGATCCTTTTCATTAAGTATAAAGATCCACATAGATAAATTCTACTCTTACCCTTGTGTATTATCTAACATCCTGCGCCCGTTCAGTTGTAAGAATTCTGATCTTTTTCTTTTACTCGTGACAATTGTTTTTGAAAGACGAATTAGTGTTTCATGCTGGTGGCTTTTCTGTCTCGTTTTTTCATCCATTTTTCTAGTCCTCTGCAAGAATATAAACAAATATGTTATTTTCCTGTTACCTATTAGGAAATCTCAAACTAATCAAAAGTCACTCATTTAAAAATAAATAATTAAAAAACCTTACAACAAACCCAAAGCAGAATTGTATACCTCACAAGCCAAAAAATATGAACATGCATAATCAAAAGTGGTTTTGATAGTGTGTACTTCAAAGTTTTCTAATAACTTACATTTTCAGGGTTATCTTGAAGAATTGGTGCGACTCCGAGAAAACCAGCTGTCTGAATCTGTCTCACAGAATAAACTGCTGTTACAAAGAATTGAAGATATGGATCTAGCCCATAAAATGGAGAAGGAACAGCTGGAATACATCATTGTGGAACTGCAAGACCAGTTGTAAGTTAGCATATTGGGGAAGCATTGCTAGAGCAGTATTACTTAAATAATTTAAGTTATATAACTATACAATATGTAGAGTTTCTGATCCTATTGAAATGAGTCAACTTTATAAAGAAACGGATGTATTTTAGTTGGTTTTTTTTTCTGAAAAGTCTTAGATTTGGGAATGGCTCCCTGGAAACTGCAGTAGTGTAAAACAGAATAATTGTGAGATTAAATGTTAAAATTTTTTAAAATCTTAAATAGCTTACAGTAAACATGCATAAATTTTTTACGTGTTTTTATAAATGTTCTTTATATTTTATTACTTCCAGTTTTAAGGCTACCCCTAAAAGTATTGAAAACAGCTACCTTTTGAAGACGGTATTTTAAAGGTTAGGCAAGAGAAGGTTAAAAAATATTTATTTTCTTTGGCTAGATTTTCATTTATTTGTGATGTCTCCGACACAGTAGAAGTTCATCTGGTAGTCCTAAAACTATTCAAACTGGAAAAACAGTTCACTATCACCCTTTCTTCAATGCAAGACAAAATGCTAAAACAATAGAAGGCTTTCTTTTTTTTATCAATAGCATATGTGATTTCTAGTATGATAAATATTTGAGTAGCTTATGATCATTATACAGTTTATCCTCTCAGCCCTGTCTGTTGGGTGGGGAGGTACTCTGTTTTTGCAGAGACAGTCCCATGTTGGATGGGTCTCTGGGCAGCGTGGTCTAGTGCAAGGTGTCCTTCCCCATGGCAGGGTGTTGGAACAAGATCATCTTTAAGGTCCCTCCCAATCCAAGCCATTCTGTAATTCTGTGTTAGAAGACCCAGGCAGATGGAAAACTCACTGTCTGGTGATAGGTTGCTATAAAACTGCCAAAGGGTGCGCCTGTGGCAGTTGAATGTTCTGTTCATAAGAACAGAAGTTATTCAAGTTATTTTGCCTTAAATCTGGATTAATTTGTAGATGTCTGAGCCCCGAAGTAACATGGCAGCTGTCTGAGATTTTTGAGACAATCCATGATAAAGAGAATATATGAAGACACCATCCAAAAGGGTCTCTTCTATGAAGTAAAGTACTTCAAGCTTGCAAGCAAAGCTTTTTTTTTTTTCCTGCTGCTCTCTCTCTCATGATAGATCATTTTATTGCCAGTGCTTGAAGTGGATTTTATGAAAATGTTCAGGAATATGGAATTGGCATTTTATTTAGGCCAAATGCAGAGCTAAGTAAGAAAAAAGATGTTTTTCCAAAGTTTTTTTTTCCCCTCTGATTGACTGTATGTTTTTGAGAGATACCTGTTCTTGAGTTCTTCTCTGAACTTACTGATACGTGTAATGATTCATGTTATACTGCTTTGGCATCCCCAGGTATTCGAGGGAGGTAGGGGAAGGTGTGAACACATTTAAACCTACTCTGATACTGGAAATCTTGAATGTTCATACCCCTGTTAAATTTTAGTTGAGATATATGCAGTCAGACTGTTCTGAAGATCTTAGTCTTTCAGGTTTGATTTTGTGTGATGGCTTTGTTATGTAAAGGCTCAAACTGTGGAATAACCTCTGTTGTATCTTGACAGTGTTCTTGTATATCTGTTTGTGGGACACTGCAGTCAGGAGTCTGAACTACACTAGATATTTGGAGTGGTATAATTTTACATTTTTATTGATATGAGTGTAGCCTGCCTGTCAGGTGAGGGAGGGGAAGAAATATTCCTAGCAGGTTTCTAATGCTCAGCATCAGTCATAATTAACTTACTTTAATCACACTTGGTATTTGTATTGTTTTTTTTGTTATTCCAACCAAAGGTGACCTGGCAGCAGAATGTGTTGTATCAGTAATGTGTCTGTTATGAGGCATGAGTTTTGACCAATTGCTTTTTATGGTCCAGCCATTTTAGAATGTTGTTAAAGTAATACCAAAACTTAGTGTTTTGCTCTGCTAGCATTTTGAGACAGTGAATGTGTGCTCTGAGTTCTTCGTCAGCAGATAAGAGCAAGTTTGGAACTATTCTACCCAAGGCATACTGCATTGCTGTTTGTAAAACACTTTGAGATCTGGTTTAGGATTGTTTGCTGTGTAATTGAAACTATTATAAATAAACATTCTATGCTGTCTTTTTAATGATGCTCTTCTATTCTACTGGCTGCTGTTCTTGAGGAAGCAAGGTCTATGACTTCAAACTTTTGTTGAGTAAGGTTTTGTTAAGGTTTTCAAAATGGTATTTCACGGGCATGCAAAGCAAAATGTTTTATGTATCTTGTCAGTGGACTTGACAGAATCTGAGTCTATATATATTTCTGCCTGCCTCACCAAAAAAAGAATTACAAGGTAAGGAATAGAGATCTGTGTCTGTTGACAGTATAGGCGGTTGCTGACTGGGAAACCAGTTAATCCAGGATCAACAGATCAACAAGGCCTTCAGGTTAAAAATTAGATTTCTTACAGAGAAACTTTTCTGTATGCACATTTACTTAAAGGGGGTTGCTGCAAAGTGTGAAATAAATAAAGGGGTTAGGAGGTCAGAAAAATTTGGAAGGATTTTTTCTTTTACAGCTGCTATGCTTCATGTCCTAGAATTTTCAATATTCTTAACTTTGTCTCACATACTTGAATATTCAAATTACAATGAACAACATAGTTTCCAATTCAGTTAAAAGCCATTTTACAGATCTCATGAATCCTAATATCTAGAAAATGATGAAGCTGAAAATTTATCAATTATTTATTCACAAAAGAGTAATGGTTTTTTGTGTCTCTCAGCTTAATTGAATTTCTTAGCAATATGCCCACCCATCTGGGCACTGGATCTCTTGCTTTGTTGGCAGGTGTCTGATGGCAAATCAAGTTGGAAAAGTGAATCTGCAATAGCCAACCTGATTATCAGTTCAGCACATTTAAGCTAATACACAGCTCATCAGGAAGAAGGTTCAGACTGGACATTGGGAAACGTCTCTTTACCTAGAGGGAGGTCAAACACTGGAACAGGCTTCCTGGAGAGGTGCTCAGTGTCCCCAGCCCATCAGTGCTCAGGAGGCAATTGTGTGAATTGTAATGATGAGCCAGCCACAGCCTTCATTTGTTTCTTCAGATATCATCACTGTGGTGTGTTTTTTCCTAGAACTTGTTGTAGTTGACCACTACAGAGCAGTGCTTTTGGCTCCACTCTTCTCTAAGAATGGTGTATTTTAACAGTGAGGTTGAGGCAGTTCTAAAGGCCTTAAAGTACGTAAGATTACAGCTTCTAAGTGCTTGAAAATAACAGCTCACAGGAGGACAGGAGAAGCCTGTGACCCATGGCATGTCTGGATGAAGAAAATAGTTTGAATTCTGTAACATTCAAATTACAGAATAGTAATTAGACGGGAGAGGGATCCCAAATCATCTAGGAACTGCATTGTGGAGTATTCAAAACGTAGAGAGGCAGACATTCCTTACTCCTCTCTGTTTGTGCAAAGAATGTTGAATGTCTCTTGAAGCACAGAGACATTTGATTGGACACCCCATCAGTAAAAAAATTCTAAGCACTCCCACAATATAGGTATAATTATTTATGCATTATATAAATATACTCTTGTGCTAATATATTATTTGCATTCTTAAACATGCAAAAATAGAAATTGAAATAGATAAAGATGAAATAAACAACATGTTACATTTAAAAAAATTTACTGGCAGTACAAAAAGGATTTTTTCCAGTACCCTAAAGGATTATCTTCTGCATCTCATTTTGAGACCACTGTCTTGAAGGACTAGTTAGCACAGTCAAAGATGTGACTTGTCAAAATCTGGAACCATTGGCCCACAATATCCTTGCATTGAAACTCTTTAGCTCAGCTTAAGCAAGCTTTTTTCCTCTTAGCCTTTCTTTTGACTAACACACTACCTGTGTTATGACAAACTCTGCTTTTGTTACTTTAAAGTTCAGATTCTGCATCTGAAATTGATATTTATATACGTTAAATATTGATACATGATTACAAGAGAGATTCCATCAATTTCTTGATTGGCTCATTTCCTGCATATTGTTTCACTGATGTTATAAAAATTGATCTCACTGATGTTATAAAAGTTGATCACTTTAATTTAACATAGAACATCTTTCTCAACAAAGTGAAAGGAAAAAAGGAAAACATTGTGTGCAAAGCAGAAAAACTCTTAAAATGCTTTAAAAGTTTTTTCTTCTGCTTCGATTTTTGCTGAAATGAAAACAGTGATTTGTGTAAGGTTTACCACTAAAGGTTTCCTCCTAAAGAATTTCTTTGGGTTCTCAGGTTGTTGTGCCTGGTGTAAGATGGTACAGCTCCTTTGTCCCAACTGGTAAAAATTTCTATCAATTTATCACATTTATGTGAAATTTATTTTGTAAATTAAATGACTAGGCTATATTTTATACCACTCTGTTTTTTATCTCCCTCTACCGTTTCTTCCTAGATACCCATCATGAGAAGGTATTTTGTGGAGGGAAGAGAAGTTAGGGGAGAAAAAAAGTCAGTCTTCCATGTTTGGAATTCTATTACTGGTTAAGGCACAAATAAGCATCAAATTAAATTTTAGAGGCACTCACATCTTACATTGAATTAAGCTTGGTGGTATAACTAAGATTTTTTTTTATGTGTTGTCAAATCTTAAAGATAGGTTTAATTTTTCTGGCTGTTTCTTCAGAATTAGTTTTTCAAGGTCCAAACTGTGCTTTTCCTCTGTTCTTAGTGTCTTAATATATCTTAACATTTTATTATATTAATAATACTTAATATTTTAGTATCTAGCAATACTGCATTTTCTCTCTGAATAATACAGATACCTTTGTAAAGACAGGAAATGACAGTGTACCTGCAGCCCTGAGAAGCTGGGTTTTTATCAGTGATACTTTAATTGCAGTCAAGGTGCTGTGAGTGCCTTCACACCTCAGGTGTGCACAGCCTGTCACACTTCCCTCTTTTCCAGGCGTGGACTGCTGGAATACTCTGTCCACAGTTTTTCCATATGTTAGCTGTGCACGAAGCTCAGGGTAATGCTCCTTGCCTTTCAGAAAGGTCCATCAGCTCATTCTCAGCAGCACCTGAACGTGGTGTGCTAGTTCTGTAAGCAGTGTGCAGAGTAAATTCAGACGTGTTTAACTCCAGGCAAAATTAACTTCTCTGTTTCAAACACAGGTCTCTTATGGACTATGTAACGGAAGATACCCTATATTCTCTGTAGCAAAGATGATTTCTTTTCAATGAATGGTCATGCCCCATTTGGTTATGAAAACAGTACCTCTGCTTGTCCTCACTTTGTCAAGATGCTATTTGTAAACGCTCTGGAGTCTGCTGCATGCTGCCTCAGTACTCTGCCTGTGAGCAGGCAGGGAAGGGTCTGAGAGGAAGGCACAAAGCTGTAGAGGATGTAGGCTATAGCTGTGCTGTCAGGGACAAAGCAAAGAAGAACTTCTCCAAGGAAATGGAAGCAGGAGAGTCTGAGCAAAGGCTTTGAAGTTCAGTGTGTGTCTCCTTGTGAGTAAAACTTTATTGTGGGTTGCCTGGCTTTGTAATCCTAGCTCAAAACCTAAATCATCTGGAGAAATAGGAAAGCTGGATCAATTTCTTTTAGCCCTCTTGCCTTCGTTTTAGATAGTCCTTTTTTAAGACTTTTTCTTTTTTCAGAGAAACTGAATTCCTCAACTGCTTAAGTACAGTAAATCCAATTTGTTGCAGCTGATTTATTTCCTCACTGAAAGGAAGCTGAAGATGAAAATTTAATCTTTGATCTTAGCAAGTTTCTTTCCTAGAATGCGAAAACTGAGAATGCTAATCCTTTCCTTTTAAAGTTTCATGGATCCTGCTATCAAACCCTAATTCACATTAGCCATGCTTTTATTTGTAATGCTTCCTATCTGTCCTCTGCTTCTCCCTCAAGTTTGGGCAGCAGTTTGAAATGCTTAGTATTGCAGTCTGGTTGATTTTCAGGTCCTTCTTTTTTCAACCTGTCTGTGTTTGTTTGGGGGTTTTTTTACAGCATAGAAAAAATATTACATGTTCTGAGAGATGTTAAAACTTTTGTTTAGGCAGTGTTTTGAAATTTGTTTTTGTGTAATTTTTTTCTTTTCAAGTTTTCTGCAATATTGTAATCCCATTCTGTTTTACAAGGGTGTGAGTTGAGAAACAAGAAGGGAAGTTCTGTTTTTAGTGAAGTGGAAGCTCAAGAAGACATGGGTGTTTCCTTTTTTCCAAATATAACTCGGAAAAGTTCAGCTGGGCGTAGGACATAGACAGAAAGACTCCTGCAATTCAGAGGGGAACATACAGGGCAAGGTACAGAACTATGCACAATTTAACAATTTGCAATCAAACCTCCAACATGATTATTCTGTTCTTAGAATCCACGTGGGTTTATTGTGCAAGTGCAAGCCAAAAGTTTCTGTGTTGATAGCAGCCTGAAGGAAAAGTCTTACTCTACAAGAGGCAGTAGGTGGGGAGGCATTTATTTTTAAACCCTCATGTTTTAATATCTCATTTTCAACTATTAAAAAGGGGGGTTAAAAGGTTTATTTTAAAATAAACATTAACATTCTAAAAACAGTTTAAAGCTTTTGAAGCTATTGGTATCTTCAAGGATATGTTGGAATATTTACAACAAAATGTTTTCTGACTCCAAAATGAAAAATACTCGTTTTTGTAAGGAGTCTGCCTCCTGCTCCCTTCTCCCCTGAACTCCCCTTGGTGGGTTAGAGATCCATAGGGACTCTTCTTTCACCATTTTGCATACTTAATGACATTCACATGGCAGTGTGTCCCTTCTAGGAGGCTAATGTCTAATACTGAAATCTGTTTTTATAGTGGCACCTTTTCTCTCTTCTCCCATAGCTTCACTTCTATGGATAAAGGCATCGCGTAGAAGTACTAAGCAAGAAAGCTTTAAATAACTTTCTTGGACATGAGCACCTTATGCATTCCAAATTCCAGAATATTTGTAGAATTAAAAGATTGGGAACAGGGAAAAGCAAGGCCTTTCAAAATAATAATGATAACAAGTATTGAGCCTCTGAAGGCCTCTGTACAATGCAGTTGCAAATGATGTGCATTCACGGTAGGAAAGCATATTGTGTGGATTATGAGTTTCTTCCTCTGTTAATATACCTGAACTGTGGCAGAAGAAGGATACTTGCTTTGGCATAGCAATACAGCAGACGTCAGTGTCTTCCTCTTCTAATTCCACAAAGAGAATTATCTCACATCTGGAACCTCAGGTGAACCTGAGGCTTTGTTTTCATAAATGAGATTGAATAACTTGATCCTGCAAATGGAGGGATTAGAAAAAAAGATGTAAAAATTATGGTAAGTCAATCATGGTGCATAATCATTAACTGCTGGATTGTAGTCACAGAGCCTGAATTTGATCTCTTTGTGCTTTATCTGTTTAGATAAATAACCTTGCATTACCATTTGTTCTAAGAGTCACAGGGTTTTGTACTTCATTTCTTAACCTTCATACTCAACTACTGTATTTGTTTCTGTATTCTAGAAGATACTGATGGGAAAAGCGAGTATTTCATATTGCTTATACATGAATGAGAGAGGTTAGGCAGAATTTAATTTTTTCTAATATATTTAATGTAAGTTACATGAAGTTCAATACCAAACTAAATGGATTTTAAATGACAAATAGTAAAAAATCATTTTTTAAGGGTGAAAGAACAGTGCCAAGTTATAACTGGGAGGAGAGGCTAGTTTTGTATTTGCAGACATTACTTTATCATTGATATACTGAAGGAGTATCTCTAGGATTCATCAGACAAAAGAAATTTATGTTTAAATTATCCTAAACCTCAGATTTATTTTACTAGATTTATTGATTTAAATAAATATCCAGTAAAAAAAGATCAGCAAATTCTTTTTACACTTTCACAACAAAATTATAAGTTTCTCTAAAATACAAATATTTTGTTCAAATAAAAGGTGAGTTACAGATCAGTGTGCATACACGTGATTGCAAAAATGTTGGAGCTTTTTAAAATTATGGATGGTATTTGTAAATTTGGGTTACAACTTGTTCTTCCAGTTTTAATTTTATGTCTTGTGTTTCTTCAGTATTTTGTTAAAATAAAGCACAGTCTAAATGAGTTCCAGAAAGGCTTTAAATAGATAAAAGTGAAATGCCTGAAATTATAACCAAGAAAATACAATCAATCAGTGTGCTCCCTGATTCCTGAGCAAGAAGCTTTTATTAGCTGCTGTCCTGTTTTGGCTAGCGAGTGGTTGAGATATAGACAGGTGTTTTTTCTGTTGGTCACTGAGATGTTCTTATGCAACCACTTGACATTGGAATTTTTCATTATGTTGTTATCCAAATTATTACTCAAATTACACTGGCAAAGATTTTTATTTGCCTCCATTTACCCCTTCCCATGTCTCCATTTCTGCTGTTACTCTCTGATTGTGGATTTTTGTTTGGGTTTTTTTTTTTCACTCCTTTGCCCTTGGATCAGACTTTTGCCCTCCTCTTTTTTTATTCTGCAATTTCTAAGATTTTGAAGCTCTGCCTTACTCTTTGCATAGTTTGACAGCTCTATGAATTCACATTCAACTGCCAAGAAAGACTTACATTACTCAAGCCTTGCTGCTAATATTTTAATTTTTTTGTTTGTAATTAAAACCATGGCATTCTGAAAGAGCGTATATATGCTAGTTTTGGCAAATACTTCTATGTATGTAGATGATTAATCTTCCCATTATCCTGTTGGATATCTCTCCTGAAACTCTTGCTGGCTTAATACGATAGTGAAATTTTAAAGAAAAAGTGGTCACTCAGTCAACCCACAGTTACTTAACCATTTTGGAGTTGTTTCTTTTGTTTTTACTGAATTCAAAGGAATCAAGTTAAAATGATAAAAATGTTATTGAGAATACCAGTTTTCCTGATCTGTTAAGGAAAAAAAGATCTTGATTTATCTTTTTCCCACATTGTTGTAGAAATGTTTTCTTTTAAAAGGAATTCAGCTGTAAACAGATACGTTGTATTTACGTCACTGACATAAGGGGAGAAGAATCTTGAAATGACAAACTGAGTTTGAGAGGATATTTACAGAAGGCAAATTAGACGTATCTGTCAAAGAAAAGCTTGTTTGCTAAGAGTCCTCCATTTCCCAGCAGAGATGATCTGATAGTTGAAGAACTGACTTTAAATCTGCTCTTTACCTTTACAGTAGTTCGGTTGCTGATCGAGTTCAGTATTCTTGTTTTCTGTCATGATCTACTATCTGGGAAAACTGGTTGTGTTGTGCCTGTTCTCCTCCTCCAGAGAATCAGACCTGGTTATTTGTCCACGGACATGAATAGTGTCCGTCACATGCTGCAGTGCTGTTTTAGTGAGCATATGCAAAGTTACCATATTATGGTATTCTTTCTGGATATCTGTGTTCAGAAACAAAGTGTCCACTGCAGTTAGACTAGAACTCAGGAGTCCAGCTGCTGGTATTTCTGACAGTATAAACTTCCTCAAGTTATCTGAAGGTCAAGAAAATCAAAGGCTGTATAAAATGGGTGGCTAATTTTGTTAGAATATAATTCAAGATCTCTCTAAGAGACAGTAAAGGAGGATTAAAAAATGCTGAAGAAGCTTCAAGGGTATCTGTTCTGTGGCACGAGTAGTGCCATGGCTGTGACACATGAAGATCTGTTGGTCAGTCAGAATAAGAAAATGTGTTGCAGTAGGACATTCCTGCTTTTTTTTTCACTGCAGCAACTGCCTTTAGAAAGTCTGCTGGCATCTAACTGCTCTGGAATCTAGTTTGGGGAATAGTGTGTCAGTGTACAGGGCACAAATCTGAGAGAGATGCTATGTTGCAGCATCAAAATCTACTGGTAAGTAACTCTTTTTCATACCTGCTGATCTAATTTCTCAAAGTCCAATGACATACCAGTCCAGACAGCTCACTCCTGTGCTACAGTACTGACAGCTTGGGAGTTCCCTTTTTATTTTGGAGTTGCTTTTGCAGATTTTAGTTATATTCATAAATGCTATCAATTTGAGTTTGCATTCCATATTTCCTGTCGTAAATAAAGGTTTTTAAAGCTTGTTCTTATGCAAATGTTTTTATTTTTTTTTTAAGCTTTTATTTTCACTTTTACTTTTCACTACTCAGGTAGTTCTTGAACTGGAACACTCATCTGATGTAATTCCCTTTCTTAGGGAATTAGTCTGTTTGGTTTATTTCCTGTCTTCATCTGCTGGTAGGAGGGCAAATTGCCAACTGGACTGGCATTTTCTGGATTTGGAGAAATTAAACTTGCAGGTAAGAAATTACTGGTTTTTCATAGGTATAATTGGAAACAGAACTGACTTTTATTGAACAAAAAAATCTATGTAAATGGAACTTTTGGAATAGGCTTTTGAAATAGGCTTCCAATGAATCTGCATTTGATCCAAGGGAAATTGGAAATCCGGTATAGCTGAAATGAGACCAGAAATTGCATGTGGTTATTCAGGAAAGGCTTTTCTATATTAGATTGGGCTAAATTTGGGATTAAATTTTATTTACTTATTTATTTTTAAATTCCCAGAGGAAATATAGTTACAGTATAGTAAGTGTCATGCTATAATCATTTACATAAATTGTGTTTTGCATGCATGAGCCCAACATGCAGGTTGTGTTTTGTCCCTCTCTCTCACTATTAAGTCAGGTCACACTTGCAAGATGCAGAAGATGTGTTAATTCAGAGCAGTAATTTCTTAATCTTTTGGGAGGCAGCTGAGCTGCCAAAAGCAATGCTAGTGCAAACAGAAGTGTTTGTGGGTTTATCTTAAGAATTATATTTATAATATAATATACATAATATACATAAACACAAAAGAACAATAACAAAAAAGCTTAGTAAAAAAAAAAAATTAAAATAGCTATTTTTGATGCTTCATTAACACAGTGGCCCCTAAGGTGATTGTGCCAGAACTGAAAGGTGACAGGGATGGAAATGGGCACTAATTTGTCAATTGCATTTATTCTTTTGTGTGTACCTTACAAAAATATATCCCGCATGTGCTTAATACTCTCAAAATAATAAATCATTAGATAAACTTCTCAAAATAATAAAAGCTGAGGAAATCTCTAAGTAAATATTCTGAAGAGTACCTGACAAACACAGAGTGAGTGAACAGTAGAGGAGAAGGATGTTTATTGAAAGACTTCACTGATCTCACATTTCCCAGCTTCTTAAATACACAATTAAAGAGCTGAAAGTCAAAAGCATGCAGAGATATTTCTGGGAATAACTGTGTAAACCTGATGAATGATCTGGCTGCTTCTGTTATTCTTGAGTAAACATAACTAAATTTGCAGGTCTGGAGGGAGCATATGGATCTGCAGACACTTATTTCCACCCTGGGAGTATGTTAGTATTGATTAGTTAATGACTCATCAGTAATCTTTTGTAATAGGCAGGAATTCTTAAGCAGCATGTTTTTACTGAACAGGTTTTTTTGTTATTGAAGAGGAGGCCAATTGTATTAGTAGTTCCTGGTATAGAGAACAAAAAATATAAATATAAGGCAAATATTTGTTAGTTTTAAATGATGTACTTTAGTACTAAGATGTTCTCATCTCTTTTGCTGATTGTTTTGCCAAACAAATTATTATTTGCAGTAGTATTTTCAACTTGTGTGGAGGTTTTCTTTTTTTTCAGATATTAAAAAAATGCTACCACAATTCATGTGTCATAAATGTTATCCTGGGACAACACGGCGAGACTGTGTTTATTATACTTCCCTTATATATATGCATTATGGAAAAATCCATGCTGTGAAGTAGTACAAAGAGTTTTTGGTAATTTTAAAAGAAATGTCCTGGCTTCAGCTGGGATAGAGTTAATTTTCTTCCTAGTAGCTGGTACAGTACTGTGTTTTGGATTCAGTTTGAGATTAATGTTGCAATAGACTGATGTTTTGGTTGTTGTTAAGTGTTCTTTCTCAGTCTATCTCTTCACTATTTCTTTATTTTATAATGCTTGAATTGCAGAACTTGAAACCCTATATGAAGTTATCTTACAAAAGTGTAGGTTGGGGTAAGGACTGCTAAGGGTATAACTGTTTTCTTTCTGCGGATTATAAAACAGCTTCTGCTACCTTTTGCCAACATGACTGTAAAGAAATGGAAATAACTGTAGACACAGAAGTTACCAGTTAGTTGGATGAGAGAGGGGAAGTTCACAGGCTCTCAGATAATCACGAATTTTTTCATGCCTAGATCAGAGTGTGTACCATAAAGTACCCCTCAGCTCTCATAATAAGATCTTACATAATCTTCCTACACTGCACAAAACCTTCTGCACTCCATAGTCCCACTGTTTTAGTCCAGGATACCCTGTACAGCCATATCTCACACACTGCCTGTCTTTTATTCAAAAAACAGCAATACAATCTCTTACTAAGATCCACTGTATTCTCCATGGACCAACTGACTTCCTGAGATTATTACTTCTAGCCAACTGTTTTTGTCGTCTTTTCCAGACTGAAGAAAAGGAGCTAACAGCTTGGTGACTATGCTTGTTTTCACTCAGGTTTTATTGTATTTCCTTGTTTTTTAACTTCTTCCTTTAATAAATCCTATTGCCTCTCTTACTTACCCTCTTTTCTTTTTGGAGTGTCCTTGCTTTTGCTCATAGATTAAATGGCTTAACATACTGTCTACAAATCTTATCTTGCATCATCCTTCAATCCTCACAGCTACAAAACCAATAGAACTATGTTTTATTGAACTTTATTTAAAAATAGAACTACGTACTCATTGCAGTCCTGGTGCGAGGAAAAGTCCTGCCTCAAACCCTGCAGCACCTCTGCGCAGAGCTGGCCAGCCTGGTTACAGTGTTTGCATTCTGGGGAAAAGGAGCACTACTGTAGAAATTCAATATGGCTTGGATAAAATAAGTTATTCTCCTTTGAGAGTTTTTAACCTGTAGAAAGCATTTCCTTCGTCTGAACAAGAGCAGGACAGCACTAGATAGTCTTGCAAAGCTTTTTTTTCACACTGAGTTTTGAAATTCGTATTTGCTTCTTTTTATTTAAAACTTGATCATATTTTCTTCCCTTTTAACTTTTTCTATAATAAATGCCTTTGTATCCACCTCTTTTCCTGTTTTTGAATATCTGTAGTAGGATCATCTTTCCTCGTGGTGATTAAGGGTGTGAGGATTCTGTATGCTATGTTGACACAGCACTTAGGGACTTGGTTTGGTGGTGGGCTTATGGTTGGACTCAATGATCTTAAAGGTCTTTTCCAACCTGAGTGGTTCTATGTTTCTGTGCAGTTTAATACTTTGACTCTTCAAATAAGTCTGGCTAAACAAAGGGAGTACCAATTTTTGCATATTGAGAGAATTGCTCTCTGCAGACAATGCCTTTATAATGCAGTGGAATCTTATGATACTTGGAAAATGTCTGCAAAAGAGCAAAGGGCTGAATAATCTACAAAGCTGATAAATTGGGTGGTAACTAATCACATCTGGTGTGACTGTTTTGTCTAGCTTTCTATTGTCTATACTACTGTTTTTTATATATTTGATACTGTGCTTGCACTGATTTTATAATTTCAAATGTATTTTTACATTTTTTTAAAGATACAAAATAAAAGTTTTAAGAGGAGAGTATTTAGTTCTGTATCATACATGATGCCTGGTTTTCTTCCTGAGCATGGTGGAGGGTTTAAGAAGTGATTAACTGAAACTATCTTTAAATGTTTATGTTAAAATTCCTGGAAACGTTTCACTTCAGAATTTCTTTGTTCACACAGAAAAGGTGAAATTTCTGTTAGTAGGGTGTAAAGATTTGTGGAATATAGAAATATAGATATATTCAATATAGAAACTTATGTCAAACGCAAAACTTCCACTATTAACAACTTGTCTGTAGATGTATGTCTGTGATAGTGTACAGGGTTTGTCCAAATGGAAATTTGCATGTACATGTGTTACATGTGTATGAGTTTGCATTTAGGCTCTGTGGGCATAGTTGCTCATATAAGCAGTGTCCTGTTATGAAACTTCCGTGAAAACATTCAAGTTGTCCTTCTGAATAAGGAGGTGATGTAATGTACCTGGCAAACCTCATAAGAACTTGCTGTCTTGCTGTTTCAGTTTCCTCAGATCAACGAGCCTGTAACAGGCCTCTGTAGTGCTCAATGTTCCCCGGGGGATTAGGGTTATTACATGGGGAAGTGAATACCAGGCAAGGTATTTGAAATTATTGAGAGCTTTGGGTTAGTGAAGTGGTTATTCCTGTAGATCTCTTAGAGAGGGGGATGAGGGTGTTGATCCCTGGGTAGAAATTGTTTACTTCTATGAATGCTGAGGGAATTAGTCATCATGAGAGAAGTTTCTTGAAACTAATTTTAATCACAGTTGTGCTTCATCCCCTTCTTGTGCAATAAAACTCTCAATCTGTCTCCTCTGTCAAACGCAGCTGCTAAAAGTTCCTTTCTGAGTTTACTACTGTCTTACTTTGTTTTGTGGGAAATTTTTTCTCTTTGGGCACTGTTATTTGCCCTTACAGAGGTTCCTGTCTAAATAGTTCAAATACCCCCAGAATAAAAACTGTATTGTCAAAATAGACCTATTGACAATGTTATTGGAAAATTCACGTAAATGTATGTGTGCCATGAATGGTTATTTAATTTCCTGTGCAGTTTGGCATTTCGGATAGCAACGTGGCATTTGGCTTTGAACTTCTGAGTACATTTGGTTTGGAGATGAGTAAATTAGCTTTTTGCTTCAGGCCAGAGATAGTCAAACTCATTGTAGTGAAACATTTTACTGTTGTCTAGTATTTTGTGGATTGGAGGACTTAAAAAAAATCTAATTATAAAATGCCATTGCTTTTATTTCTAGTTATTCTACAGTAGCATAAGGGCAGATCAAAGGTTGCCTTGTGCTATTGGAAAAAGGCTGGTCTTGGAGCCTGAAAAACTATGTACTTTCCTTATCTGAGTATGACTTTTGGCAGGTGATTTCCAATACTGGCATATTAGCATCTTCGTTTTTAGAATTTTAGAAAATTGATTTGTTTTATTGGGGAATATGAGGCAAAACTAATTTGAGCATTTAAGGTATTCAGTTTACACTTTTTATATCAGTTAAAGACATAGTTACTAGAAACTGAAAGGTGATAGAATAACTATATGTTATATTTTGCCTGAAAGCATACAGTGAAATTAACATGTCTGTTTTTTAGTTCATTCCAGGAAAGTGGGGATGCAAGGGTGTTCAAACAGCCAAAAAAAATGGTGTTGAGGGATGGACATCATGTTCCCATAGTGGGCTTGCAAAATAGCTGGCCTGTTAATTACCATTATGCTGGCAGAAAGAACCTCTTAAATGCAGTTGCTTTTTTAAATTGCTTTTGTAGGATTCAAATGCCAATTTTTTTTTGGGGGGGGTCCCTAAGTGTGTCTCAATGTGTTTCTAAGTTGCTTCCCCCGGAAGAGTGAAGTTTAAGATGCTTTGTGAAAATTGCAGTCTGTTGGTCACTTGAAGTAGAACATCTGGATGGTCACTAGTGGTGTCCCCGTAGGCTCGGTTTTGGGCCAGTCCTCTTTAACATCTTTATTGATGGTCTGGATGTGGAAACTGAGATCACCCTCAGTAAATTTGCAGATGACACTGAGTTGGGTGGGAGTGTTGATCTGCTGGAGGGTAGGAAGGCTCTGCAGAGAGATCTGGACAGACTTGGTCAATGGGCTGAAGATAGCTGCACGAGGTTCAAGAAGGTGAAATGCCATGTCCTGCCCTTAGGTCACAACAACCCCCTGCAGTGCTCCAGGCTGGGGGAAGAGAAGCTTGAGGGCTGTTTTGCAGAAAAGGACTTGGGGGTGCTGGTTGACAGGTGGCTAAATATGAGCCAGCAGTGTGCCCAGGTGGCCAAGGTGGCCAATGGCATCTTGGCCTATATCAGCAGTAATGTTGATTGCTTTGTACTCAGCACTGGTGAAGCTGCACGTCAAGTACTGCATTCAGTTTTGGGCCCCTCAGTCCAAAAAGGACATTGAAATGCTGGAGTGTGTTCAGAGAAGGGCAGCAAGGCTCGTGAAGGGTCTAGAAACCACATCCTGTGAGGGACATCTGAGCTGAGGGTGTTGAGTCTGGTGGAGGCTCAACAGGGACCTCAGAGCTCTCTACGAGTTCCTGAAAGGCGTTTGTCGTGAGTGGGGGTCAGTCTCCTCTGCTGTGCCTGCAGTGACAGGACCCAAGGAAATGGCGTTAAGATGAGACTTAAGAGGGGTGATTCAGATTAGATATTAGAAAATCTTTTTCACTGTTCAGGTGGTCAGGCTGGAATAGGGTGCTCAGGGAGCTGGTGGAGTCACCATTCCTGGAGGTGTTTAAGAGACATCAGGGTCTGGCACTGGGTGATGTGGTTTGGGGGTTATAGTGGCAGTGCTGGCTGATGGTTGGACTGGATGATCTTGAAGGTCTCTTCTAACCACGATGATTCCATGATCATCTATGTCCTGGTTTCACTTTATATTAAGGAATTGCATTTAATAGGCTCTTATTTTTTTTGTATTCACAGAACTGTGCTAAAAAATAATGACTTGAGATCAAGACAAGAATTAACTACTCACCTCACCAATCAGTGGCCTTCCCCAGGAGCTCTGGATGTCAATGCTGTTGCCTTGGACACTCTACTCTATAGAAAGCACAATCAACAATGGGATGAGTAAGTTTCATATTTATTTTGATACCCCCTTAGAGGAACAGGGAAACTGAAAATGACATATTTCCCTCAGCATACTTTGGAACATATCCTATTGGAGTTATTTGTTGCGATGTATGAAGATTACTGGTAACTAAAATCAGTTTCTCTTGCTTGCCATAAAAACTTTCTTCCTTTGGATTAATTTTTAAAAAAAGGCCAGGAAAATAAATCATTGCTTTAGGAAAGAACTGGCCTAGGAAATAAAAATAGTGTTTAAGAGAATAAAGATTTACTGCATAGGTCTTTTTAGAAAACTTTTTAAGGAGAGTTGACGGTACCTAGTTAGATCTTTAAATGTGTTGCTATCAAATATTACTTGCTTTGCAGGAAAAGTTTTCAAAGTCTGGACCAGCTTTCAGCAGAAGTTAGTCTTTCTCAATCCTCTCTGGATCCAGGTCACTCACAGGATGGGAAGCAAGATGGAACTAACTTGTTAAATGAAGGTATGGACCCAGTCTAATGTCTTCCTTTAATTTTGTTCGTTATAGCTCTGAACTTCAGTCCCTGTGAGACAAATTTTCAGTGTGAAAAATATGCACATTGAAAAACATATTTTTCATTGTTATGTGAAGTGTTTCAGCTTCCCTCAGAACTCTGCTTCAAATAGGTTTGGATTTATGAAGATACCCACCCCACTTCTCTGTATTTAAAGCTAAGCTTCAAATATGTTGCACATCTCTTCCTTCTCCATTACAGAACCAGTCAGCTTTGCTACAAGGAGGATCTGCTGACGTCTTTCTGCTATAGCAAACTCCTTATATTTCCTTTTTTTGGTTTTAAAAGAATGATTAAATGCACTGGATTGGTAACTAGCACTGTCATTACATCTTGCATTTAACATTTAATGGGAGATGCAGCCTGACACTGTTTCCATTAAAATGGACAGGGGAACATGATATGAAATATCATAAATGTAGTATTATATTAAATGTAATATATGCACTCACCCCCTTTCAAACCTGGATGCTTATCAAAGCTTAGCTGCTCCATCTTGTGGGCAATTCTAAAAAAGCAGGAAAATCTTGGAAGATTTGTGAAATAGTAGTATTTTGGGTATAGATTATAAATTGTTATAAAAAAATCCTTTTTGTATCCCATCAATTCTAAGCTTTAAATAGATTTGCCAATACAAAACCTTAGTGTTATGTGACTGCTAAAGCTTTTTTTTAAAATATCAAGGAGAAAAATTTTGAAGGTTTTGTTTTTTTTTTAAGTTGTAAGCAGTATTAAAATCTAATTTAATTCAAGACTGATTTCGGCCCAGCCTTTAAGGCATGGGTAGGGATCCGTGTACCACCTGGATAGGGAAAGTGTGGTGTGAGTTGTCTTCCCAATCGCATTATGAAACATGCTGAAGCAAACTATGGAATTCACAGTAGTGTAGATTAAACAGCTTTTTCTGGTCTCTCATTTTATTATGGTCAACTAATCTTGTGCTACAAAAATTTTTGCCTAATTCTTATTTTTCTTAACAGGAAAGGAGGACACTCCATCACTGCTTGGTCTTTGTGGCTCTCTTACATCAGTAGCAAGCTACAAGTCTCTCACAAGTCTGAAATCAAGTGAATACCTTGCAAGTCCCACAACAGAGATGACAAGTCCAGGCTTAACACCATCTTGAGATGCACACAAGAAGGAAGAGATTTCTCTTGCCTGCATTTGGTTTATGTTCCATAAGATGACTTGCAGTGAAGACTGCTAGTTCTGAGTTTAAAAATAAGCTGCTTTATTTTTTCTTGTCATGGATACCTTTATAATTCACAAATTTGGTCAGTTTTCATTTGCATTTTCTTTCCCCCAGAGGACTTTTCAGATATCTATTTTAGTCGGGAATTATTTAAATCTCTTGGTCAGGTACAGAATGTATAATCTGATGTTTATGACTGTTTTTTAAAATGAAACAGTTGGAAATCATACTTAAATGCCATCAGCTTTGTTTCTCCTTGCACTAGCCTAGACCAGCTCTAGCCACTGTACTCTGCAGTGCTTTGAATATTTATCAACTCCTGCAGAACAGACAGGGAATCCTGAACACCAGTCTTTGTGGGCAAATAAATACCTAAAAATCCAGCTTTTCATATGTGTATGTTGCGCAGGACCTCAAATAGCATATTTAACCTATCAACAGCTTTTCTCAAGTTGACTCAGTGTAAGGTTTTGCATTCCTGTTAATATCATGGCACTTAGGAGATGTCCCAGTCACACTGAAACACAAAATCTTGAAATTGCATGTAAATAACAAATGTAACTCGATCATATAAATCAAGCATACATAGCGATTTGTAAATGGTGAGCAAACTCACTAAGTGCTTTTAAGCGGCCTGGGTTACAGATAATCTAACATTATACAAAAAGTTTCTTGCTGAAAAGATGGGGGCTATGAATGATGGGGGTAAGCATCTTACGAAGTTTGGATTCTGTGTTTACTGGCAAGATCCCAAGGAGAATGAAAAAGGGGAAACAATGTGATGCCTTGTGTGTTAAAAGACTTTTCTCGTCCCTGTAGTAGTGCAGTAGGTATTTTTCTTGCTTAGGTAATACAGCAGAACCTCTTCAAGCCAGTTTTCTCAAATTACTTGCCATTGATTTAAATTACTGATAGGAGAAAAAAAAGTGAGACATTTTATAAAATGTAACTAACTTTCCAGATTACCCTACAATTTCAAAGTTTGCAAAATAATTTTTGAATTGCAAACTATATTCTTAATTCTTTGTAAGATACAATGGATCATTTATCTATGAATTTTGCTAATCAAGGTAATGCTTATCAGTATAATTAGTAACTTTTTAAACAAAAGTGAAATGCATGTAAGTATGTTGTATTTATAAGTGCTAGGGAAAATGCTTTTTTGTGCCAAAGAAGTTTCATAAATTGTTTACATGAGTAGCTGCAATACAAGACAGATTTTTAATTATTGCTTACCCCTAGGTGTTTACAGTATGTCACTACACTCTGTACAGGTTTAGTTGATTTGCCTCTTGTGGTGATACCTTGGCACTACTACTTTAAACTGGTCATCATAGGGTGGGCTTGAAAGAAAGAGAATTCATTCTTACCTATACTGAAATATTTAGTCTTTTTAAGTACCAGGCTATGCATTTCTGGAACTCAAAGCACTGTTGGATTTAGCTAGAGGATAAGAATCCATCTCCTCAGCTTTCTAGTCCATGCTGCTGGAGGTTGCTACATTCATGGCAGGGTACACAACCACTGATGCTGTTTTAATGCAGAATTTTAAAGCAGTTTAACAAAACCACCAGGTCTTTCAAGCCCTCATGAACCCACACAGGTAATTTCTCTGTAATAAACTGACCATTAAATCCTTTCATACACCTTCAGAATGTCCATTACTTCATGGGACTTTTTCTTTCTTACCACATTAAGCACCTGTTTCTTGACATTATTAAATATAAATTTGTAAACTAGAGATGCATTTTTACTACAAATAAAATGAGGGAATCCAGATTCCACATGTTAACATTCTGCATCAATGTACAGTGATTTAATCGGTCCTGTTTGTTCTTGAACACTTCTCATACCGCATCAGTGTTTTGGAGGGGACAGAAATCATGATCTTCAGTCTTGTTCACTGATGGCTCTTTTCTTAGAGCTATATGTGTTGTTTAGCTGAAGTCTTTTATGTAGTCTGACATGTGTTTCTGGGTGTCATTTTATGCATGGGTAATCAGTTATGTGCATCTTCTAAACATGAACCATGTGCGTTCTAAACATGAACCATTTTTTAAAACAGAATTTTAAACCGCCAAAACTGTATATTTTGTTGCCTTGATGTTCCATAAATGTTGCATGTAGATTAAAAATTTTGTATCATCACCAGTCACAGGTTGTTGTCTCATTTAATCACACAGGATAAAAAGATCATTCAGTTAATTACAGCATTACTGAATTTGTAGCAAATACTTTTCTTGCACAAGACGGAGACTGGTTTTTTTGCTATATATCATTCAGTGTCATCCAATATCTGCTGCTACTATGTTTTCTTAGGCCTTATTTTGTAAATTCATGTCCAAAAGTCATAATGGAAAAACAGTACTGCATCTCCTCTGGCAGCACCGTGGTACCTTATGTGGTACCTAATGTCTTTACAAGTAGAGCATTTTTCAGTGTGTGATGAATTTTCACCACGGACTGAACTCCATTTCTTGGGTAAAGTGTACCCAAATATCAGTGTCTTAATGATCTGACTACTGAGTTGCTTTTGTATCAGCACCTCCCCTCATTAAAATAGACAAAAAGGTAGAATTCAACAACTGCATTGAAAATGCATGGAAGGAGGGAGGGAGTGAGGGTAGTTAAAAAATAATTGAAATCTTACAGAGGCAGCTCTGATTTAGTAATTTGAGTGCCTACAGACAAGTGCAACGCTGCAGCTGTTCCTAGCAGGAGTGCAGCACACTGGGGCAGGGGGTGGCTGTGCCTGTGGCAGCAACCCGAACATGCTCCTCCCTTCAGAGAGGCCCAGGGCTGAGTCACGCTGGCAGGGAATCGCCTCTCCTTATGCCAGCAACCTTGGCCTTCCAAGACAGGTGACCCCACGCCAAGTTTGCATGGCCTGGCCCTACCGTGGAGCTTTGTGACAGTGACAACTTGCACCTCCCAGAAACATGCGAAGGAGTGTTCCTGCAGAGCACCTGTACAGGCCTTTGGCTTCAATGCGTAGGTGTGCTTTAATTTCTTCAAGTATTACCTTTAACAAAAAAACCCTGCTGCCCCTATTCAGTGTATGCACCATGCTCTCTCAGCGTCTAATGAGCAGAAGTATTTTTCCAGTTTGATTGAGTTTTTCATTTAAAATAAACCTGAGAAGCTTTTACAATATGCACTTAACACAAAATACAGAGCTGCAAATAACAAACGTGTGGAATTAAACACATTAGAAGCAGCAAGAATAAAAAAAAATATTTATTGAATTCACTCTGTATCAACCTCCTTACTGAGAAATAAATATATCTTCCAATTGGAAACCCAAAACAATTTTAAACATAATTTTAAAGCCCAACTAAAATGTTTAATCATGACTGAAAATTTAACACAGTGGAAGTCATTATTCTTCATTGTTATGTCCAGCCTCAATTTTTCTTCTTCCTTTTTTTTTCTTTTGTTCTTCCTTCCTTTCTTTTTTCTCTCCAGCTGCAAGAGAAGTCAAAATCTTCAATGGTAGATTAAAGATGATGTGTATTTTCTTAGTCTTAATAAAAGGAGTGAATTAATCATTTGTGCAAGTTAAAAATGAAGCTTTATTTAGTTACCAAATGTAATAGTAGAAATTCATTGGGAATTCTAAAAACATCTTCACAGATTTAAACTTGGCACAACTTCTATCATATACTTTGACTTCATACAATTGGATGAAGAAGAATTAAGGATGTTGATTCTTTTTTTCATTTAAATGAAAAAAGAAAGACTTTCCATATTCATACGTGCTGATCATTATGGCACAAGCAGGAGCAACTTTAAACAGCTGTGGAGTAATACCTGCCCAGAAGAGAAAGGGAAGTATTCACTCTTATTTGTTTTCAGACCCAAGGGCTGCAGTGCAATGTGATGATCACAATATATTGACACCGTAGTATATCAGTTTAGAGCTGTTATTCTACCTGCTCGCATGCCTCAAAATACTGAATTTACTGGCTGTAGGTATTACCAGTGTAATAGCCTTATGCCTTCACCTCTGCCATCTTGTGTGGTCTCCCTGCCCCAAGTCCATTGTGTCTCTGCCCCTTCTGACTCCATGCAACCGCAGCACCTGGACCTGCAGGGCTCCTATGCTCCAGCACACAAGAGGCAGCCTCTACTAAAATGAAGAATCCCAGTCACACAAATGATGGAATTTAACTGTTAAATGTCTCCCATTACAGTCAATTGTGATCTTGGCAGTGGAGGTTAGAAAGTGATTCAGTTTAGAGGAAGGGAAATAAGGCTGAATCCTCTTGTCCGCACAAAGTGAGCCCTCTACTTCCACCTGAAATGCAAAGACGTCTGCAGAGAGCCAGTGCAGATGACACATGACCTATGGAGAACTTGTGTTGCTTTGGACCAGCAGCAAGGAGCCAGGCAGACTAACCCCAGTCATCTCAGCTCTGGCCAACTGAACCCAACTGGTGGCTTTTGATCAAGAGTATCTCTAAACTCTGCTACCCATCTGTCAAGACTTAAGTGTGTTTTAATCTATTTACTGAATTCAATATCAATAATACTGATACTTGGTGGTGTCTTGCATTCTGTGCTCTGAAATATGCAAATCCTGTTACCCAGCTATGCCATCACTGTACAGCGACTAAAGCAGTTTAATCTCTTTCAGCAAATACAAGTCTTGCAAGGCTTAACCAGCTGTGCAGCCATTCACACAAGGGCCCCCAGTGAGCCAGTGCAGTGTGGTGAAGTCTGGTAAGTATCCTGGATTTGGAATGTCTCTTGCAGATAGTCATTTTAGTATGAACCACAATAGGATTTTATCTCAATATAATTTTAATCTCAGTATCTTGTCATTTCCACCTCAGGCTTCCAAAGTCATGCAGGACAGGGCCAGTGTTTTCCCCTGTCTTCCTCTGATCACCATCATTCCTATAGAAAGAGCTTTTCTTGTTGCCCTTGACATCCCTGGCCAGATTTATTTCCTAACCTGATACCTGTCTGCTTGGACCATTGCTCTATGACAGGTTATCTGTCCTTGCTTCCACCCTCTGCTGGCTTCCTTACCGTGTTTGAGTTTGTCCAGGAGCTCCTTCTTCCTTCATACAAGCCTGCTGGAGTTTTCACCTGTCTTTCTCTTTGCTGGGATACATTGTTCCCGAGCCTGGAGGAGGTGGCTCTTCAATATAAACCAGCTTTTTTGAGCCTCTCTTCCCTCCCATGAGCTTCATCCCATGGTATTCTATCAAGAAGATCCCAGGAAAGGCCAAAGTCTGCATGTCTGTTGCACACTATTGCATAACTCTGTGTTCACAGAAATGGAAATATATAATTTATGCATGTAAGCATCTATAATTAAGAACTCTCTAGTCTGAACTTTTTTAGAGATAGGAAAAAATTTACCAGCAAATAATCCAGTAATCCCATTTCTAGCAACAATTTTCCTCATAACTGTCCAAGTTGATTTACCGTCCCTCTGTGGAACTCAATATAGTACAAGACAACAGTGAATTAAGCAACGCATACAATGCCACAGAATAATATTTTTAGAAATCAGAGACAGTCACAGATGTGTTATTGTTAGGTTTAACTCCTTATTTTGTTAATTTCATCCATCTTATTTATACAGTATGTTAAATTAATACAGTATGCAAATACACAAGTTGAAACTGCAAGACATGGAAAAGACCTATAGTAACACCTAGAGGAAGATATACAAAGAGCTGCTATAGTCTATACTGGATTGCTGATACAGTTGAAAAAATGCCAAAGCAGTTTCATAGAATACATTCATCAGGAATATCCCACAGCCCTTGGAAGCCAAAAAATATTTTTGCAGTCACAGAGAGAAAAAATGTAGATGCACAGTCAGTATCCAACTTTAACCGTAACTGGATTTGGAAAGAATTAAACTGGCACAAAATAAAGATTACCATAATAGAATTTTAAAAATATAAATTAATCTGGTTAATAATAACCTAATAAATATCTGGCAGACATGTGCTTCAAAGTGATGTTAGGAAGGAATTCTTATATTCATCAGCACAGGAAAAGAATTAAAAATGGTAACTATGTATATTTAAAACTTTTAAAATATTTGTTCTGCAATCAAAGAACAATACATTTTTTCAAGAATTACTCTAGGAAAAAAAAAATACCTGAAAGAATGAAACCTCATGCCAAAAAATGAGCACTTATTTTCTAGGCAGAAACTATTTGGATACTCATTTTAATGGTCTGTAATCTTAAAGCCATGATATAATATTAATTTAGGTTAATGAAAGTCCTTCACTGGTCCACATCCCAAGCAATGGGAAAAAAATGGTATTATATACAACTTCAATTTATATGAAACAGAGCAGTGCTCTACTGATGAGAGCAAAACAGAAACTTCCTCTTTCATCCTTTATAGATGTAGGGACATTCATGAATTGGGACATTCATGTACTCAAAAATAATTTTTTTGAAATCACATGAAAAGAAGGTAAAAAAATACACAACCTGAGCACAATACTTTCTAGTCTAATACTTCTCACAAGAATATTGTTATGTAGGAGCAAGTGGTAGTGAATGTTATTTTGAAGACTGAATAGATCACTGTTCACCTGAATGTTTGCTATGAAGTTAATTTTTTGCCTATTTAAAAGTAACTTACTTCAATCATAGAATAGTTCGGGTTCAAAAGAACCTTTACTGGTCATCTAGTCCAACCTCTCTGCAATAAGAACGGACATCTCAATTTTGCAATTGGTCTGCCTAAATGTAATAGCTTTGAATTCCTCTGATTCAATTTTATCCCATCTTTTTAGGCTAAATTGTACTGAACTCAAACTTTTTCCCTTTTCCATGCCATTAATGAAATATGGTATTCCCCTAGGGGACAAAAAATATCTTATCTAGATACTAAAATCTGGGAAGAAAAAAATACATGAGTGATAAAATGTTTACATATACTTTAGAAATGGCAAATATTTAAAATTCCTACCAAAAGCCATACTCAAACCCAAAATAATGAGTTTTATTTTTTGAAACACTAGGAGGTTTTTTTATTCTTACCAGCAACTTACTTTTTAAGGTCTCACTATCCCAAAGGTGAGTCTGCCTATGTGTTTTCACTACATCAAATGGCTGAGTTGTGACAGCTGCAATCTATTGGGAAATCAGTGTTAATGTTAGTGCACAAAAAAATTAAAACTTAACCCTAATTTTTTAATTAAAATGCACACACATTTTAAAACTAGATTTGATATTCCAAGCATATATTTTTTAAGTCTTGTATGTCAGAACACTGCAGTTTATTCAGATTTATTTAATCAAGTTGAATGCCATACCACGTGTTTAAAGTACAAGTACTCCAAAGTATACCACATTTCTGAGAGAATCATACCTCTTTTAAATATATTCTTAGTGATAATAACAAAGAATAGTACTAGAAATGAAATTATATACTTTCAGAGCCAGATGCTGCTCCTGAAGGAAAAGAGACAAAAAATGTAGGTTCATTTGCACCAACTTCCTTGCACATCATCTTCTTGAAACATTCATAATTATACCAATACATTGCTATGATTACAAAAAAATAAACTTGCATTACAACAGATTCATATGTCAAATACAAAAATTCTTATATCAACTCCAGATGTAACAATTTTACTGTGGCAAAAGAAGCAAACAGAAACACGAGCTGAAAGCATAATAACTGTCCTGTGTGATAACCCATGGACAGATTGCTATCTTACCCTTGTTCTCCATATCCCAAATTTCTTCATATGATACAAATTAGCCTAATCATTTTGTCATTCTCTTAGGTGACCCCTACCTTCATACAATCTAACCTAAGCACTATAAAACATTCAATTTCACATAAATCAAAGTGTAGGCTTCTAATTACTTGCTATTTTTCAGGCATGTTTCATAGATCTCACTAATTCTATAAAAACACAGTCCACACAAAATGAAATGTTGCTCCGGACTGCCTCATACTTTTTTGAGGCACAGTATAAAATTTAATTCTGGGAGAACCAAAAAATATGAATTTGCTCCCTGGAATTACTAATAGGGGAATGCCTCTGTGGGGATTGTCAAAAGAAAGTCAGCAAACAACTTTTCGGAATAACATCTGTTTCTCTACCATCTGCTGAACTAAACTGCACTTTTTCTGCTTTCTAACTAATACTTCAAACTATATACTACTGGGCTGAATTAGAAAGTAATTCCTCATGGCAGTTGGTTGACTAAATATTGCAAATGAGAGCTCCATATCCTGAAAGGTAATTATGCCTCATTCAGTGCCGAATTCTGGAGGCTGTGCCAGCAGAAATATTTCATAGCATTTTCTTGCCATGAAGACTTCCAGCACATGTGCCTAGCCTCCAGCATTTTGCAAAAGTAAAAGTAGGCATTATCTCAGAAGGCATTCTGAGAATTTGAGGAGAGCCTACTCTTAAAATGTACAAACCCCTAATTTAATATAAATTATCTAAATCCAAAATTTTCTTAAGCACCTACAGGACTCATTTCCCTGAATAGCATTTACATTTATATTGTCTGTGACACTGCTTAAAGAAAGACTCAAATATTATTATTAAACCAGGTTTTTTGACTTTATAATCATTCATAACTTAAGTTTTGTTCAGTCTAGCTAGCATCCCAAGGAGCATGCTTGGAACATGTAATGAATACTTGGGCTAGGAACAGAGTGGAATTCTAATTATCCTGTGCTTCTTGAGTCATGCTGTGATGTTTGACTGTTTTCAATAGGACCTGCCTTCTCAGCTCAGTGTTACACTGATTTTAACTCGCGAGATAGCTGACTTGAACTCCCTGCAGCAGAGATTCAGCTGCTGTTGGGGCATCATTCAAACTGAAGAGCTCAGACTGAAGGTACAAAGGGAGCAGATCATCACAGCAGATAGAGAGCAGTTATAAGGAAAAAAATTATCAGGAAACACAGTCAGAAAAGGCATTAAGCAGTATTAAACACCCTTAGCTTCACATAAGCAGAATTTTGTAGCTTTTTTTTTCTAATACATTTTCATTTACTCATGCTTCTGCTTACCTGCTCACTCTTGGTTGAGTAGTTCTCAATGTGCAGCTAACTGCCTTATAGGTTAACTTTTGCCTATACCATCATGCCCACAAAGATCTGGGCACAGATGAGGAAGTGGCCACCGGCTGTCCTGGGAATGCCAGAGCAGTGCGGAAACCGACTAAAAATCAACAAGCCTGGTTTGGATCAGTGGAAGAACAGCAGGTGTGGACTCAAGAATCTGAAAAGGGCTGAGAAGAATGCACATCACCTTGGTGCCCTCTTCCTTGTGCACTCCCTCACAGTGCTCTGATCTTCCCACTCTGTTAAAAGCAGCAGGGGGAAGCAAGGAAGCTCACTACCTCCAGCCACACAGCTACACAAAAAAATCAGTAGAAGAACAAGAGTTTCTACTTGAAGTCAGTCAGCAGGAATCAGATGAAGAATTTAAGAGTTCCCTTACAAACCTTATAGAACAGCCTAAGAGGGAACTGCATTTGTCAGAGAAGAAAAATAAGTAAATTAAAAATACATATTAATCAGGAAACACTTAAGACAAAAGATTCAGATGAATTCTGGCAGCTGTCTTTAACCTTAGTGAAACCATGTTCCCATAGGTTCAGAAGCCTTCCCAATCACAGAAGACTAAATTAAGTCCCATCAAGGAACTGGATCCTTAAGTGGAAAAAACATTCCAATCACAATTTTCAAACAACTTCCAATAGCTAAATGAAAGAGAACAGAGCATTATAAATTCTGAAAAGAAAAGAGCTGAAATAACTTGGTTCAGTTAACTCACTTAACTACCAACTGCAATTTTTAAGTAAATATCGTCATCACACCCCACTTACATCTCAGTTTGGTTCACAGCCAATTTAAAATTTACTCTGGGTACCCATACCCAGTAACAGCCCAAACCAATGACTGGCCCACAAGATTGTTTGGAAACACAAATTAAATTAGATATCAGATCATCTTAAGAATGAAGTAGGAGAACAGAGATAGCTGGTCAAATACGTCAAAGGCTCTCTGACTCCAAAACCAGGTTTGAATATGAATCTTTCTAAAAATATGTTTGAAGAATTTTTCCGGGCCAACATAAAGTGTTTAAAGATGTTATTCATGGTACTACCCCAATGACAGAAACTGCTTCAACAACAATTGATGTCTGATGATCCAAAAGAGCTCTGACAAAAACAGGCCTTAAGGAGATGGGGGCTTTCTGGTCCTTTAGCAGTCTCCCCTGTAATATCTGTCCCAGTGATCTTAAGAATTAGCCATAGGATTAGTTATGCTTTGAATCAGACTTTTCTTCTTCTAGGCTTTCAGCTTTGGAGTCTTGCTAAAGAGGTTTTTGGAGCAGTTATACAAACAACTTCATCTTGATTTAAAAAAAATTAAAATCTTGAAGACACTACTGTGTCTCTCTGTACATTTCTCCAAAATTATGTAACAGAACACTTAGATACAGCATGTTTATCTAAAAATAGCCACTATTTCTATCACAGAGAAATTTTCCAACTGAAACTCTTCAAAAGTAGTCATTGTGTAAGGTAAAATGAGAAGAAAGAGTCTAGGTACAGAGAAAGGGAATGTAACAATGAATCCTACCTAGTATCCACAAATAAAATGAGGGGGAAAAAATCACATCGGCAGAGGAATTATAAATAAAAATGCTCAAAAGAGAAAAAGTAAATCTCAGTCATTCCTAAAGCCAACCATTACAATTACCCAAAAAGCACAGAGAAGGAATATAAAAACATAAACAAAAACCTGCATGGAAAATAAACCTCACCTGAGAAAGGTACATCTCTTGGAATAGTAGAAGTCCAGCCCACCCACAGGGAGGACCACCCATCTACAGACACTTTGGTGCTGATACACAGGTACAGCTGCTTGTAGGACAACCTGCGATACTGCATTTGAGTTCTGATCAGCTCTAGGGGACTCACCACAGTAATAGAACCAACTGCAAAGGAAACATGGCTTTTTAAAAAAAATCAATATTTAATAGTACAATTTCCTGAACATTCAAGTCATGTCTCACCTTACTTTATATATTTGATTCTTTTCAACTCTCCCATTTTCCTTGAACTAATAGTCAAAAGAAGTTTCCTTTCCAGATAAGAAAACCATGCCTATTCACAGTACCTGTGTTCCCAGTTTAGGGGCTTTTTTCAATGCTAGAATGTTGTAATCAATGTAATGTGTTGAGAATCCTCATTTTGACACATTAATAGGCTAAAAAAATTAAAATTTAAATCCTCGTTTTAACACATAAATAGGCTGATTTAACACATAAATAGGCTGAAAATTTCAAGTCCTTACACTCAATTATTTTTATTAGTTGCCATTTAAATCTGTAACTTGAAGAAGGTGACCTTGATGTTTAAGGCTTTTTTTTGTGTTAAGGACAGAATCTAGTTACAGATTTAAGATTTTATTGATTTCTAAGCATCTCTGCCACTCTTATTTTAAACCATCAAGAACGATTGGCAGGCAATCGGTATCTGATAAAGTAACTCTTGCATCTTGCACAACAGTCAGTGAGTCATCATTCAGTAACAAGTTACCCTCACACGTCTAACAGACATTAAAAATTTTACTGGATCCAAGAATTTTTCTTTTGTTGCTGGGATAAAGTTTTACACATGAATTTAAAATCTGGAACAGCCTAATAAGAACAGTGTGTTACACCACCACAAAATAGCAATTTTTTTCTGCTGGTCTGCCAGTGCCCCTATGCTTGTCACAGGTAGAACATGGAACTGCATCATCAGACGCCTTCTAAGAAAACCCTAAAATATATTATCTGACTTAATTCTACAAAAATAGATGAGGAAAAGGATAAACAAAAGTAAGAAAATAAATTCCATCCACGTCATAGAGCAGTAAAACCAGTACAAGTCCAATTCTCATCTTTGTTATAATTACCTATGTACCTTTCATTATAGCAAATAATGATGTTTATCATTAGATTGATTAAATTATTAAATTTATCATTAGATTAGATTAAACTGTCTTTGGTAGAAATCTATACATATAAAATTTTGAACAAATTACAAATGTAGTGAAAGTGTTTCAGCAAGAACAAATCTCATTATCCAGGTTAGAAGGTTTTGTTGCCCAAGAAATACTGGGTAATGATAGTATTCCTTCCTACCCCTCATTTAAATCCACAGCATATTTACTTTAAATAAAAGTCAACAAAACAAACCCAAGAAAACAGCACACAGGTATTACGTTCCAAGTTTGTCTTTAAACAGAGGACAACTTACATCTGCTTAAGGAACCTGCAATAACTGGAATGTGCTCATCATGCTTTCCTAGTCTACTTTTCAAAGCTTCACGCAACTGGTCATAGCAAGTAAAATAGATTGCTGTGGTAGGAACTGCCGTTATTCTAAAATATAAGAGAGGAAATTTAAATTAATACAAGGAAAGCAGGAGAATAAAGTCAATCGTCTTGTATGGATATCTTATTTATATTAAAAAAAAGGTTAAATCTCCAGCTGTGTGTAATGGATTAATCAAAGAAAACATTAATCCCACAACTTTGATTTACTGCTTCTAGTTCAGAGTTTGAAGCCACACATTTCCCAGGTTTTCATTTAATTAGGGAAAACAGTAAGTGAAATGATGGTGGATTATCTGAGTCAAAATCTATTCCATACCAGAACTACTTTGATAAAGAATGGGAAGTGAAAGATCCAAAAATGAAGAACCCAAACAAAATATTACAGAAGTACTACTAACCTTAACTTTTATTTATGTAACAATTGGATATTATGCTCTTGATCAACAGCCATGATACTCACTACTTGAAAGACAATGTAGTATGCATAAATATAAGCTTTTTTCCATACCAGCATAGTACAGACTATAGTAACAACAGGTAGAGTCAATAATCATTCAGTGTAGGAGTAAAGCACCACATTTTACTATAAAATGGCAATTGTACTTCTGTGTAATGTCTGTGCCAATACAGCATGTACCACCATTGTCAGAAAACACTGAGGACTGTCATGCTTGGAAAAAACAATATGGCTTAGTTTAGGTCTTCTCTTCTACTTGTGTGACTCTCCAGTAAAGAAGTTAGTTGTCTGCTGGAGAACAGAACACGTGCTTTGTAAAAAAACTGTATTAACTGGAACAGTTCAATCAGGTCCTAAGGTTTATATTTTGAAACTGCCACATACTGGAGGGTAAAAAAGGCTAAACCCCACCATCCTTTGCTTTTTTTGTGCCTATACACTGAGCATTGCCTGCAAATCAGAAGTGTACCAGAGCTTCCCCCTGGGCACTTCCCACTTTGCACCTTACAAGATACAACTTAGATTCAAGAACTTTCTTGGTTTATGAAGGAGAACATAATAATAGAGGTCTTAATTTCTATCTGAACCAGGTTAATATGAATAAAAAGTTAAAACAGTTTGAGGCTGTTAAGCCTAAAGAGAAGACCAGGAGGAGATCTGATGGCAATGTTTAAATAAGTAAATTGCTCTTGTAGAGAAAAAATGAATTATCTGTTTATCCAGATAGAATAAAATCCCCAAAGTTCTTTGAAATAAAGAAGATGATTACAAAAATTAAGTGAGAGTAATGAGGTGTAACACCAGAGTGTCTGGAAACAGCTGTGCTGCTGATAGCAAGTCGTTAAGCAGCAAGATACAACAAGAATGTGTTGAAGACAGGCCCTCTCCAGTGACCAGGTACAATCCTGTGATTCGATGATTCTATCAAAGGAATGATTATAGTAAAACAACAACAACAAAAGCAGAATGAGAAGTCTATTGATCCTGCTTAACTACTGAGAATGTATCAGGAAATTCTAAAATCTGGCAAAAAGTATATTGTCCACAGACATTTCTGATCAAATTGATTAGTCTGTAACTTCAGAATTGACCACATTTCTTAAAATGACTTAGAAATAAGGGGAATAATTTAAAAAAATTAAGTAATTTTTTAACAATAACTTAGAGCATGTTACCAAAAAAACCGATTTAACTTACAGTGTTGGGAGAAGCCCACTCCACAGCGACTTAATTCCCTCTATTCAAATAATTTTCACAAATGCATCCTAACAATACAACCATGCAAGAAGAGCAATAATTAGCTACAAAGTTTTGTAGTTAGTAATATATTTTAGCTGGCAGAACACAAAACTAATGTTTTTAGAAGTATGCTTCTAAAATGGCTTATCATTGTAAGATCCCAATTTTGTAACTGCTTACACAAGCTATGACACTTAATCATGCAAATAGTTCCACTGAGCTGAACAGAATAATTTATATGACTGAAATTAAGAATTTCTTTCCATCTTTAAAAAGCCAAAGTACTAAGTGTTTATCACTGACTGACAGCCTTGTGAATAACTATTTTCAGAACTAATGTGGCATTGCAGCAACTTGTGGGAACTTCCCCAAAAAATCCACTAAAATATCTTTTTCAACATGTAGCAGAGTTTCTAGGCATGAAATAGCAACTAATTGTCAAAGATTCTTCAATACTATCTTCCTCTGACAACATGACCCCATACATGCAATGCATATACACTATGCCATATAAAAGCTTGTAATTATTATTACAGCTGTCCTGTATATTTCCAGGAGACTGACAGCAGAACAACACTAAACCTTGAAGATCATTCAACTGAAATCACAAGCAAAACACAAACTTTGTAATGTCAGAATACCTCATTTTCTTAAAACATCTGGGGAAAGAGGTTGAGATTCAATGGCTTAGAATATGCCTAAGACCAGACATTATCACAGGGCCTCAAAACACAGAGAGTCTGGCAGACCACAGAAAGGACTTAGAGGAAGGAAAAAAGCTAATAGCTTTAGAGGAGACAGCCTTGATGGACTAATCCTGTGAGGTAAAAAGCGGAATGCGAAAAAAAAAGAAAGAAATGGTTTATTACAACAAACCTGAACAGCTTTGCAAGGAAGCCAAGAATCCCTAGAGGCCCTAACATGGTTTAACAAAAAAGACACTTTTATACTAGCTAGTTAATATGTTTATAACCCAGCTTCAACAAATTTATGAAACAGGAAGGTATAGATAGTAACTTTCTAAAATTACATAGTAGAGCAAATTGAAAAAAAAATCACACTTGTAAAGTTATTAATTACAAAAAAACCCCCTGTAAAACTGCTGAAGACACCTTTTGCATTAACATCCTATTCTTAAGATTTTAATTCTGAAAAATCCTTGATCATAGGTTTAATTTCATGGCAGAGTCAAAACCAATTTTGACTAGTGAACCAGCATGACAGTATCTGCCAGCAAGCCTGTTTCAAGTGTCTGGGAAAATGCTAGTGCTACAAGTCTCAATGGATAGAGAACCTGACATATGAATTTAACTTTAAACACTGTCTGCACCATTAGGAGCCTATTGGCAGATGTGTGGGCAGAAGGGCTGTAAGCAGGTAAGTGAAAATTATTACCTGCAATCAGCAACTACTGCCAATAAGTGGGGAAGTGGGGAAAATAAAATCATAAAGCCAAAAATCTGTGAGGAGAGCTGTGCAGCTGCCTCCTTGCTCATCTTAAGGAAGGACTATGTATTTTATTGCAGAAAGTAGAAGGTATAATCAATCAGCAGTGTAATCGCATGAAGACCCTCTCCAATGATACCAGATTCCGGTAGAACCCGCAAAAACCTGAAAACTTTACAGTATGCTACTAAAAAATGCAGAGTTTTGTATACATGTAAAATGTTCTTACCAATGTCCCTTTGAAATGCCCAGGTTTTTTATACCATGCTTTGCTGTCCCCATTTTCACAAACATATACATGATCTGTAAGGCCACTGGAGTATACAAAACTCTTTCCTAATAAAATAGTGGATAAGAATATAGTTAATTCTTGTAAGCTTGTTTTTACACAGCAGCAATTCCAATTTGGATATAATGGCAACACAGATTTATCTCTGATTAGACACAGAGGAGAAAAATAATTTTGGTAAGTCAGTAATGACAAATCAAGTCAGAGGAAAGAGGGTACAAATGTACCACTCAGACTGCTCAACTAAATGGAACTGCCTTCACATGGCTCTAAGAGACATATTTGAGTTATACTACCATCTGCTGAAAGGTAGAACTAACGCAAGACCTGAACGTTACTATTGTATATAACTCTGCACATCTTTCAGACCCTTAAATCTTTTTTTAAGTAGCTTCAGCACCCACTTCAAGTGGATACAATAATCTTATCTGTATTATGATTATTTATTTATTTATTTATCTTGGTCTCTATTAATACTAGATCATCCCCTCCATTTGTTTTTCATTTCTTCTACATCATGTACTTTCAACCTGTTTGATACAATATTATTGCCATTACAAAAACATACTTTAAGCTTCACATTTGCAGATTTCTGAAGGATTTAGAACTTAATCAAAATCAGGATAGAAGGCACAAGTATTTTTCCTAATTTACTTTGCAAGTGTGACTGTAAATACTTACCTCCACATGCAACATGCAAAACCAGTCATCTTCTTTCCTTTTAAATCTCATTTACTAAGTACAAGTAAATAGTAGGAACCATTAGCACATCTTTGAGAGCACAATATCTTCATCTATTTAGAATCCAAGTGGTAAGTGACTTGTTAAAGACTTCTCCATTTCAAAAATATCTGGATTCTGGAGGAGATGAACTTTGATATAACATCCTGACCACATAAGCCCTCTGATGAAACATTTATTAATTTAGTAACAGCTTTTTATTGTTTGATTCAACTCAGTATTAGTTGTACTTTCTGCCATAATGAAAATATTAAGAGAGAAAAAAAAAAAAAAGCCCGTTTAAAATGGTATGAGATGTTTTCTACTGTGTCCGTTTAGTATATACTGGTGTGTTGCTTTTTCCCCTCCCACAATTACACTGGAGAAACAAATTCAAACATTCCGCACCTGAGCACAGCATTATGACAACTATCAGCTAAATACAAGAGCAATAGCAAACTGTGTCCCCCATTACACTACTAGTTTGCTTGTTTACCTTTATGGAATGGATTGCTTTGGGCTTGCAGTCAAGTTTGGATAACATCAAGAGGAGTTACTAAAATGAAACAGAAGTAATTTAGAAACACCCTGGACGCCTTGAAAATGTAGAAGTTTACAAATACCTTATCATGAACTTCTAGAGCTTATTTTGTTTGTTTGTTTCCAGAGGGGGGAAAAGAAAAAAGCCTAACAGTTTTTACAATGTTATCAGGCGGACAGAAAAGGGATATTAGTACACAGAGACAATGCTATCAGAGACAAAAGAGAACTACATACCCTGTATGGTTTGCAAGACATCAAATCTATCTTTTCTAATTTACTAACAATGTTGTGACATTGCATGGGCATGAAATATTAGAGATACACAAAGCTCATTCAAAACCCACTGTGTCATGTTGTTGGAAATTGCTAAAACTTGTTATATAATGTTCTGCTGCTAACCTTTTAGAAGTAGCATACCACAAGGCATACAAAATTAAATTTTGGCCTCTGGCATATAGAATAGTACAGCATTCTTCAGGTGTTTGTTCTCTTTCAATAAACTGACCATAATACAACTTTCAAGAAAAAAAAAAGTTAAATTCAGTATGTACTTTTCTTTTTTCCTGCACGTAGCCAATATGGAAAACATTGGGGTTCTTGAAAAGTAAGTGAAGGTTTAGTGAACATTTCACTGCTTCCTCTGCAGCCCTTAAACCTCTCACAGGCTGAGACATACTGAACACTGCAGTGGCTGGGCAGCTGGACCACCTTCCTCTGATATTGGCTGAGGGCTTGATTCAGTTGCCTGCATATAAGCAGCTGGTCCCATCTGAGTCTCTAAGGTATCCAAAATACCTACACAACTGACAGAAATGACACAAGACCTACAACCTTACTCACCAAGTGTCAGCTAAAGTCAAACTCTAGTCCGTATCTCACTGAAGACACTCCTGTGCTCAGGCAATGCAGTCACACCTTAGCTCTCTGGTGCTGCCTTCTCAGTTGACTAACAGGTGGTTGAATATTTAGCTCACACTTCAGTAGATCAATGTAGGGAGCAAAATGTGACTCCTAGAGTTCAACTAAATTGCTTAAAATTCACCATCTATTAGCATTTCAGCCACTCATGCTATTCTAGCTCGTCTTAGGCTGGCACTTCAGACAGAAGCCAGTCTCCTATACCTCTCTTGAGCACCAACACCTTACCCTGTACTAGAATTGTGGATATGTACACATAATTGAAATCCATCGTTAGAATTCCACAGGTCTGACGTACAAGACACATAGTGAAACAGAAAAAAATGACTACGGATTTAACATGTTCCTGGTAAGATTCTATTTTGTAAACATTTGGAGATTTTGTGGGGGGAAATCGTGCTTAGAAAATTGCACATTTCCCTGCAGCTTAATCGACATTAAAACCAACTAAAGGTTATCTTAAAACAAAAAGCAACGGAAGTATGAGCTAATGAGCTTGTAGAATTCCAAGAGACATGAAGTGCTGAATGTATCCAACCGATGCCTCCTTAGGTATGCATGGGGAACGAGGTCCTGAGTGACATGACTGAATGTGAAGCAGAAGATGAATTCCATCTACTATCCAGAAGTTTATTAGAGTAACAAAAATGCATCCTTAAAAGCAATGTTTAGGGAAGAAAAGAAAAAAAATCAAACAATTAAAGTATTTAACAGGGTAAGACATCAGAGAAGAATTGTTATTACTACACCTCATTGGGACCAGCCTTGTAAGATTTGTGTACTGTACTGTAAAGCAGACTTTTATCTAAAATATTTTCGAAGCAGCAGGAAAAATAGAAATTATTTTTTATTAATAATTTTGTTTCTTCTCAACAGAAAGCAATGAATAACTACACAAAATGGAACAAAAAAGAAACATTAATTCAAAGTTAGTAAGTATTATTCTTACATTCAGAAATAGTTAGAGATTATTAGGGACACAAAAGATTTCAATTAACCATTCTTTTTAAAAGACAACAAAAAAGAGAAAACTATCAAAAATATCTTTGTTGAACATATTAGTGGAAACATACATAAGCAGACATCACGCTGAGTCGAACTGAAGAGTAATCACTTTGTAAGATTCTCTATGTGGCCAGCTTCATAGTTTGCCTTACCAAATAATGATGTAATTATAGCTCCACAACAAGAGGCTATTGCTTGCTGAACAATGGTTAGTTTTTGTACACTGATCCCACTCATTTCAGCCATGGTTTTACCCCTGGAGAAGAAAAACCTGTTGAGGAACAGAAAAACATACTGTAAGACTATGCTCAAAATTTGCAGAAAAAAGTCAAGGGATAAATATTTTCAATTTTCATTACTAAATTGTGTAGAACCAGCAGTATTTCTTTTCTACTTCTATACAAGCGTATCAGTAATTTTTGAGATTATTTGAGCCATGTTTTGCAAGTGAGTTTTCTAAAGACAATAAATCTTCAAAATCCTTCTTGCATGCATTACATTTGTATGTTCTTGCAAACCACATTAAATGTTTAACGCATACTACCTTTAACTGCAGCGAAGTTTTTACGAACATGCAAATAATCCTTACAAAGATGAACTCCCAGCCTGTGGCCCATAAACTGAAGCCCTGCAGAATAATTGACACAGCCCTTCTGTTGCTCCCACCTCTCCTGGGAGATCCCAGAGAGGTCTCCTGGCTGATCCAGCAGCCACAGCCTGCCAGTGATCACTGTGTACCCTGGCACGCTCCTTGTGCGACAGGCAGGGACTGACTACTAGTAATGCTACCATCAAATGTTAATTCCTTGAACAAATCCTGCTCTGCGGCTGCACACGCAAGGTCACAGCAATTTAGGAAAGCATGCACAATTTCTGCACCTTGCCAGGCAGGAGAAGATAATAAACATACTTCAGAAAATAAAATCCCCGAATAGAGGTGTCTCTTTCAAAATGCACCACTGTGCCGAAGTACAGCTCTAACTTTATCAGAGACATTGATCTAAGCTTTTCATTGGCTCTATAAGAACGTTTTGTTATTTTCACTGGGCTTCAAGTTAGATAAAAAAGATTAAGCCGCACAAACCAACTCTGGCTTCTCAGGTGCTAACAACTGCAACGGTGGGTGGGGATACTGGTTTTCTTCCGTGCATCTCTCACTCAGAACGGGACCGCTGCCCAGAATTGCATACATACCCATTTATCCGCAGCGCCCGGCTGTTCCCGCCGGGGGCAAAGGTCTCCGCCGCTCAAGCACAGCCCGGGCTGTGGCGAAGGGAGAGCGCTGCCACTCCTACCCCGCCTGCGGGGCCAAGGCCGCCGCGCTCCGTCCCCGGGGCCTCCTTCCCTGGCCTTCCCCCCTTCCCTGGCCTTCCCTCCTTCCCTGGCCTTCCCTCCTTGCATCCTTCCCTCGCCTTCCCTCCTTCCCTCCTTCTCCCCTTCCCTCCTTCCCCCGCCCCTCGGCGGGCGGCGCCGGCCGTTGGTGGCGCTGCCGGAGCCGCTGTGGCGGAGGCGGGAAGGGCGGGCGCCCAGCGGCTGCGCCGATCGCGGAGCCGGCGGAGCCGAGCACGATGTGACTCCGCGGGAAGATGAAGCCAAGCGCTGCCGAGGCCGCCGACAAGGGAGCGCGCCCCGGTAAGCGGCGGGAGGCTGTGGGCAGCGCGGGGGAGCTGCCGCCGCCGTTTGGGCCTTGCTTAGCCGGTGCCGCCATCCCGGCCGGGGCTGTGAGGCGCCGCAGCCTTGCCAGGGCTGGGCCCGGGCCGCCCTCGGGCTGGCGCTGCGAGCAGGGGCAGCTCGAAGGGCCTTTGCCTGGGCCGGGGAGTTAAACGTAAAAGTCTGGCCGTGGTGTGGGGGAAATGGGCGAGCTGCTCCTGCCGGGCAGGGCTTCGCTGGTAGCGCTATGGAGGGCGCCTTAGGCCCAGGGTGTGAGAACGAGCCCCTGTGCGGGAGAGACTCTTCTTTGCTATTGCAGTCCTGCTAATGCGCTCTAAACTTTTGATTATCCCTGAGAGGTTTAATATGTGTGCTCCAATATTAATTCCGGTGTTTAGAGTTTTAATATTTGAATGGTCCTGGCATGTGTGTGGTGTGTATAACACCATATGTGAACCGTGATAATTTACAGAATTTTCCTTGCACGCTTCTCATCCATCTTTTCAGTTTAGATTCTGGATGAGTTACACCAACCTATGGCTCCTCATTTTCATACTTCTCTAGGTTTTTTATCTCCCACATCCTACAAAACTGCCTGCTGTTCCTGTGTTATTTACCGTGCTCATAAACCTTACTTGGAGGATTTTGCAGCATGAGTAGTGGTTCTGCTCCCTTTCCTATCTAAGACTCTTTTCAGAGGGGAAAGGAATACTTAACAGAGGGACTGTTTTGCATGTTGCCTTTTTGTTTTCAGAAGAGGCCTGCTCACTTCCTGTGGCAGCTCTCATTGTCTTGAGCTTCTCCAGAAGAGAAGCAACTAGGAGTAAGTCAGTGAGGAAGAAAAACCAATGTAAAACCAATACGTGGAATTGAGCAACGTGGTCTAGTGAAAGGTGTCCCTGCTTATGGCAGGGAGATTGAAACTTGAGGATCTCTAAGGTCTCTTCCAGCCCAAGCAGTTCTATGGAAGCTTGCTCCATCCACTTCCATAGTTTAGGAATTTTCCCTTTCGAAAATCAAACCAAAGTCCAGTTCTGTTTAAATTGCCTTTTTTTTTTTTCCCCAGCAGATGGAATACAAGCAAAACCAGAAACAATAAGATCTTCCCTGAATAATGTGAAAAAAGACACAGGGAAACCAGAGAAACTCAAATTTAAGCCACTCACTGGGAAGGTGTTTTATCTTGATATCCCATCAAATGTGATCTCGGAAAAGTTAGGAAAGGACCTCAAAGAGCTGGGAGGGGTAAGTTAATAATAGAGACTTGTATGAACCTAAAAGGAAATGTGCACATGTGGAATGCCTTTTGGTGTTCTTTGTAACTGCATTTTAATAATAAAAGTTATTATTTGTAGTTATCTGAGATGGGGTCTTATTTTTCTGTTTGTCTTAAACTTTAGTACAAACAATGAGCTCATCAACAAATTATTCTGTGGGTTTTCAAGAGAAGCTGCTTTACTGATTGGAACAAAAGTTATTATTAGGAAGTTTTGTTTTCAGTTGATTATTCACCTGGCTTAAAATTTTATCCAAATTTATTAGTTTTCATTGTTTGAGGTGTTTTTTTCTTCTACTGTTTCTGACTATATTGACATGTTTGCCTGTTACAACTAACAGTGTTCAGCTGAACCTGAAAGAGATTAAAGGAAGAGTTCTGTATGTTTTCTGTAAGTCAGTAACTTCACTAGCTACTTTTTACAGAGTATCTTAGTGCTTTTGAATTCTTGTACTTAAATAATAAATTTTATAAGCATCTTACTAATTTTTTCCTTAATTCTCCTGGAAGGAACTCTGATACAAGCAAGTACAGGATATAATAATAATATTAATTGCATTGTATGTATTATTAAACACCTTTTAAGCACAGAGGGAGAAGGGATCTGCTTAAATTTGCTAGCTGTTCTGAACATAGCATTGGCAATACTTCTTGGACCTCAGAGGGACACTGAAGAGCTTTATAAAATTGGTGCTTCTAAATAAAGGTGCTATCTGAAATCGTAGTGTCAGTAAGGAGTAACAATAACATGGTTTTGGGTAAAGTGCATTGTTTCACATTTAAAATCAAATAAGTGCATGCTGTCGTTCATCTCTCTCTCTAAACCAGAATTTTAGGAATTCATATGTGAAAAGTAAGGTCAAAACTCCGAGACTGAAGAGGAAAGTGTTTTGGCTTATCCTGAGGAGTAAAGGCCTCAGCCTGAGGTGCTCAACAGCCTCATGATCAGTGACCACATGTTCTGTTGTTACCTGTGTGGAGTGCACTTAAAAGTGCCTCTCTCTCTATCCTGTTTCTGTAAAAGATACATAGAGCAGAATTGAAAGGCACAGTTTCAAGCTGTGTGGTTTGTGCTTTCCACACTGATTAGTGGAAAAACGGAAAACTCCTCAAACTATACAATCTGACATGAAATAACAAGGCAAATAGCTGTTAATCCCTCTGTCGCTGGCAGTGAAAGAGACTGAAGGAGCAAAATGGAAGAGAATAAATGCAGAATGACCACATTTTTATATTGCTGAGTATGAGAATATGAATCTACCTAAGACTTTACTTTTTTGAGAAGTTTTATGAAAACTGTAGGTGTAAAACATGGTAGCTATCCTGAATTTTAGTTTTTCTGCTGGTTCTAAGCTCAGTAAATTTGTAGCTTCTTTCAGACTGTCAATTACATTTGCAAACACCTGCCTGTAAGTTTAGCTGAACACTTCCTTGCAACTTCTGTTACATAAAATTAGGGAGAGTTTCTTTCCTTGAATTAGCCTCTTTTTCCGTAATGCAGTGTTTGCATTCTTGTAATTGGAAAGTATTACAGGTAGATAGTAAAAAATTGTAATAATCAAAACAAAGTGAAAGTCTTTTGATAATGCTTACAAAATTAAGAAATTGAAATTAGAATTTGTGACTGGTAGGATGCTAGTACAACTTAATTGTCATTGTCATCTAGATATTTAGAAAATATTTTCTTGTTAACTCAGTGTTTCTGAACCTAGTTGTTTGAAAAGTTTTATCACTTTCCTTTAAAATATTCAATGTAAAATTGGGTTACTGATCTATTGTCCTGAAATAATTATTTGATTTTTGTCTTTATATTTAGAGAGTGGAGAGTTTTCTTAGTAAAGATATCAACTATCTGGTGACTAATAAAAAGGAGGCAAAATTTGCATCAACTCTTGGCCAGATTTCTCCTGTTCCTAGTCCAGAATCTGCACCTAATGGAGGAAATGTTTCACCTCATCCTAGCAACCGAAAAGAGCGACATGATGGAAGTTCATTTAAGATAGTAGACACAGTAAGTTTCTTAGTAATAATACTGCAAATCAGGTGCAATCCATGGGATATGCTCTTACAATTTTTCTCCTATTTTGTTTCCTAAAGGTGGCAGCAGTTTCCTTGGGTGAATAAGGGTTTTTCTTTCAAACATTCTTTTAAATTTATTCAGGCTAACTTGTTAAACTTAACTACCTCAAACTAATTCAGCAGGTTTTTTTAACTAATTTTAAAAAGGATCCATTTTTGCAAATAAGCAGAGTACACTAAAATATGTTCTAATGTAGTATGTCTGACTTGCGACTCTAATGTCATATTTGACAGCTGGATGAGGCACATGATGACATCCAGTGATTCCTGTCTCCTTAGCAACACAGCCTATTAAAATATGGCTGATTTGATGTTGTTAATGCTGATATCTGCAGAAACGCTCTCTGATAGTAGTAGGAAATAATTAGAATTGAGCATTGTAAGTATTAAGATTTTCTGAGCTCTTTCTTAGGGGTTCACATTAATTGCAACCCTTAGTATCTGAATTTGTGCAGGTTTATGTGAAGTTTCTTACATGGGCAAGTCTTGTGTCCTTTCAAAATATAGTTGAAAATAATTAGCTGTACTACATATATGGTGCTTATTTAGAAACATGACCAGGCTGCAGGCTGCTCTTTGTATCGCATAGCTGAGGTCGCATCATTTTGCAAACAGTCTTGATAAGTAAAGGCAGCTCATTATGAATAAACAGCAAAAAGTAGAAAAAGGAAATGCACTGGTGGTAGAAAAGCAGGGGATAAGACAGAGGCTGTGATTATATTCATGACTATAATTTTCACAAGCCCATCTTTTGGTGTGTGTCGCTGGCTGCTTATTCCCACCATCTGCTTTGTTCCAGCACTAACATTGCAGTGGCCTTTTTTTGGCTGAAAATGATTACTTGTTGGGGTTTTTTTGTTGATTTGAGTTTTTTTTTTTTCCCTTTGACTGCTAATTGAAAAATTAGCAGTAGGATGAACAAAAGGAGACCCTTGTAGCTAATGTATGTATTTGTTAAGAGCAATGTAAATGATCTCTCTTCGCTACAAATGTGTTTCTGTTTTAATGTAGGTACGTATGAGCAGAGGAAGGTCCTTGGTTGAAAAAGCAATCAAAGAACAGGTAAGCCAAATAATCAATGAACTTGTGCTTCAGAACCTTGGTGGTTTGTTTTTCTATAAAACAAGCAGTAGCAAAAGTGGTCTTACTTCTAGAGAGAAGTCAGTCACAGCATGCTTAGGCAGAAGTTGAGGGATTGTCCTAAGTGAAGTGTCAAGTATGTTTTCTGGGTACTTCCTGAAGAATTGAAAGTTTGGAGTCTTAGTAAAATTTGTCAGGATTGCTAATATAACTAGCATTTGAGAGCTGCTCATGAAGTTAATGTATAAATTCACTATCTTCAAATCTTACTATAAAATGTGACCATAAAGAACAGTTTTGGTTTTCTGAAGGTTAAATGTATTCTTGTGATGGTGAGGTGCTGTAATACAGAGACAGAAGAGCGGTCTAGGAGAGTATTCTTTTGGCTAGAAGCAAAGCATCTGCATTTTAATCTCAGCTTTCATATTACATGTTATATTTTTCATTATTTAAAGTAATTATTATGTGTTCTTTGAGGTTATTAATATAATTTATTATTTGCAGGACTTAATCCCTTCTGGCAGTATACTATCCAATGCTTTGAGTTGGGGAGTGAAAATACTTCATATTGATGGTAAGTGTTTTTGTTAGATCAAGCCTGACTTGAATGTGTAATGTTTATTTAAATGTTCTTTTGTTGAATTGGAAATATTAAAAGTTATGTCAAACATACAAAAATTGAGTCAACTGAGTATAATTCTCCCACTCTTTGCCAGATGTTAAGAATTGCATTGAGCAAAAGAAAAGGGAGCTCTATCTAATCAAAAGAACAGGCAGTTCTTCCAAAGATGTGGTAAGTGCCTCTCAGCCATTTATAAAAATGTCATTTGTTTCATTAACTAAGAAAACACAAAGTACTGAAGTGCTAAGAACTGCCTACAGTGAAGCTTGTCAATTTTATTTTAATGAAGGTATTGCCCATTTTCAGTTTTTCGCAGACTAGTATGTCTTGTGACTTGATTTAGAAACCATCTTTGAAAATATGAAATATTTGCTGTATATTTCAACGTTATTTAAAAATAACTTTAATTAAGAGTAGCATTGATTCCGTAGTGTGTCGAGCTGTGCTCTTGCAAAGGATATCTAAGAGTCAAAAGTGCTGAACTGTCTGAAATTTCCATTCAGCTTGCCTCAAAAGTAATTAATAAAATGTATTGTTCTTTAAGTATGATGTCGATGGCAGGTACGTTGCCTTGTATAATTTTCCCTGTGACACAGTGATTAGAGATTCTTTCATTTTGGTAGGCTATTTTGAAAAATCATAGTTGTGTTTCCTGGAGGAACTGTCTCTATAAAGAATCTGCAACTCTTCCATCATAGAGAACGAGCATAAAGCATCTTGAAGCTATTTTGCCAAGTATGAGGAGTTGGCGAGTAAAAATCCCCTTTTCTCAGGTTTTTAGTCTATGATGTAGTGAGGCATTGAAACTTGCAGGTCGTGTGTGCTCCATCTGCTGTTGCTCAGTAATTTGCACAATTGTCTAGTTCAGCCACGGGGCCTGCTAAATAAACAGACCCAAACTACCCAGTGTGTGTTATGTTGTTTTGGAATGTAATATTGGGTAGTTCTTGAGGCCGCATAAAATCCACTGCGAAGTCATCACTGTGTTCGTGGATAACGGGTGAGGTTTTTTGGCAAATAGTATGAAATGAGTTTGTACTTATACTAGAATCAATTACATTTAACAGCTGATGCTTGAATGTATACTTCCTTTTTTCTGGAGATAAAATCTTCCTCTAAATTTTAGTCTTCATTGCTAAAAATAATGAAAGACACAGCCTGTGTAAATCCATTCAAATGAAAATTATTGTTTTAGTTGGAGAGACTTGCTGTTCTGCGGGTTTGGTGGCATTTTGCAGCTTGCAGTTAATTAGGATTTACAAAGTGTTGTAAAAAATTGAAGTGTATTGAAGACTGAATTTTCAACTGTGGCAAGGTATTTTCAGGGTGGAGAGAGTAAGTGTATAAATTTACCTTTCTGGCTTTCTTTGCTTAGATTTGCTTTTAGAAAAAATAAATTAAGGCATCTGAAGGAGAGCACTTCTTTTTTTCGGTGTAGAAAGGAACATTTCTTTGGGAAACATGTTACCTTGTTTCAAAGTAATAATGAGCCTAATTTCCTGAAAAATTCATCATGACTTCATATGAAGTCATGATTAACACAAGGAGACTCTCATAACTTAAATTATCTGTAGCTAAATCTTTTAAATACAGCGCAGAATAATACTCAGGGATTTTACACCATCTCTCTTTTTTCAATAGGGAAAACACGTTACTGCTCAAAACTCAAAAAGTAAGTACTTCAATAATTGTGGAGGTTTCTGGCTTGACTTATTTTCTGAATGCTTAAAAATATGCTACAGTTCTCCTGTGGTCATACGTGGTATCGCACACCAGTTCATATGTCCGAGAGAAGCATGTAGAGAAACTCTGTGGAAATCAAGAGTTTGTCAAAACCTGTACATAATGAGTTCTAAAACAAAGTCTGCTTATTTATTAAGCTACTGGGGCAACTGTTAAATGATAAAAAGTAATTCTCTATTGATTTCCTTTTCTCCCCTTTTGAGCAGGTAGACTGAAAAGTCCATTTATCAGGGTGGAAGATAGGAGTTGGTAAGTATTCTCTTCAAGCATTTAGTAATGTGATTCTCAAACTGAGTAATTCAGAATTACTTGAGGAAGTGTGTTCTTAAATCCCGATTCCTTTCAGCTTCCTGACTTCAGATGTCCAGTGTCCTGCCCTCTTAAAATGACATGCAAATGTCTTTAGCCACTAAATGAGATTGAGCAAGTAGTAGTATAGTAGGGAATATTTGCAGTAAGTGATGGAAGTGACAAATGAACAGGTAACTCCAGTTTGTAGATCATGAGAGTGGGTTCTTTGGGTCACTTCCTATCAAGGAATGAAAGGGAATCCTAAACCTTTACATCTTTCCTTAGATCCAAGTCCTGTCGCCCAAAAGACAAATAAAACTTTGCATACTGAATTCCACTCCTGTAGTCCCAACTCAGTTACATTTGTCTCCTGCTGAGACCCTTTAGATGTAAGGAAAGAGATGTTATTAGTTAAAATAATTAATTGAAATTAGGTTTAATTCCTGTTAAATCATTTCTTTTTAAAAGGAAAAATTACAAGCTATTAATCTGATTTCAGTATCCACAGTAGCATGAGATTTGATACTTTCAACCTTGAAAAATTCTACAGATTTCTGGTCCTGTAATCAGTCAGTCTTTGTTGTATAAAGAAATGCCGGTTAGCCAGAAGTTGAGAGAACGATGAATTGTAAAAAAAGTTTGGTTCTGCACAGCATAATTTGCACCTTTAAATTCCTAACTATCTTCTGAGTTATGGTGTTGTTTTTAAGTGCTAAATTCTTTGGCCTGATTTCTTTGACACTTTCCTGAATTGAAAAAAAGAAATCTAAACCTGGTTGTACACTGAATTGGTGCAATAGGTATGAGGGACATGGGGATAGTGGGGAGAATTGGACCAACAGAGTTGTAAGGATAAGAAATTCATATATAAATACATGTGAATTTCGCAAGGTAGTGGAGTACTAAACACTTGAAACGCTTCTAAATATTTATGTGGCATAAAGTTTTTTAACGTTTATGCAACATAAGTAACAGTTCGCAAGCAGAGGGTGATGCTTAGCTGTTGTAATGTTTTCCAGAATTGCTCTTGTAGTTTTGCCTGGGTAGCTTATAATAGTAATGTGGGGAAAAAATCAGACTGAATTCTGCCATCAGCATTTCAGTCAACTGATTATTCAGTATGTTAACTTTTGACATGTCCTATTTTAGAAGTTCTTAATCGATTCAGAGCACTGATGTGGTTGCTACTTCTCGTATCTCTGGAAGTACCATGTTGTGCAGGAATATTATTTTTCTGAAAGATGAAAAAGTCAGTTTTTAAATTTTGAATGGTGAATTTTTTTTTTTTTTTTTTTTTTTTTTAAGAAAAAAAAAAGCATTGGATGTCAGGAACTGCTATAGCTACTTCTCAGCAGCACAAATGCATTGTTGTCCAAATTGTTCTTGGGTTTATTGGTTGCCCAACTCAAAACAACTAACAGGCACACAAGTCATATCCCAAGGAATGTGTAAGACAGCTATGGAAACTGAAAGTATCAAGGAAAGAATGAATGACTTATTCTAAGATATTTATCTGCTTCACATTCTGTGTATGTCATATGTAAAAGAGAAACACTTTTTCAAGATTTTGCACCTAGACTAACGTATGCAATGAAGCCCTTTTTCCATTTTTGATGGTTTTCATGCACTTGTTTTTTGTTAATACAGCCAGTACCGACCATTTTATCTGCAGTTACTGAGTTTTCCGTTTCTGAACTATTATGTTCCAAAGCCATATAGTCCCTTTGAGGTGGATAAGAAGTATCCTGGTCAGAAGCAAACTCAGTCTAAGGAAAGGTTTGTTGAAAACTTTATTTTACTGAGGTGTGGGTAGAAGAGAGAGTTGTTCTCTGAATTATTCCGTAACTAATTGTGTTCTAAAATAATTGCTTGTCTTCTGATTTTATGTGCTTTTTAATACTATTAGCCATGTGTCATCTGATGTATTTACTGCACTGTTGGTGTCTGTCTCTCTATCTGTGCCCTCTTTATCCTGTCTTTAGTCCTTTTTTTGGGCATACAGATGCATACATCCAAAATGTGGCCTTCTCCTTTCTCTGTGGGTCAGCCTAAGATATTTTTTTCCTTTCTGCCACTGGTTCCTTCTTTGTCCTCATCCTGGATGCTGTTCAGTAAGTATTTCACAGGAAGTGGGTTTCTTAAGACTTTCTTAAGACTATATTTTTCATATAGTGCTGAAATAAATAGTTGAATTTATTAAAGCAGTGATATTCAATCACATTGCCTAACCATTGTTGAGAAAGAGTGTATATTTGTGATATTTTGTAGAAATTAGACTGCTAATACTGCTTCAGTTCTTCAAAGTTGAAAAGTGGATGCCAGCTGCCCAGTAGAATTGCAGCTGGCTTTACAGCAAGTGTTTATGTGATACATTTTGGCATTCAGGCTCTATTTGAGCACCACAGATGCAGCTAGAACTTCAGCAAATCAGTTTTATGATTTGAAACTATTTAAGGCTCTTTATTAACTAGTTTTTGTGAATCAGTGTAGGTTTTTAAATTTTTTTCTATGTCGCTTTTTTCATTGATTTCTAAAATTGATTCATGTGAGAGACTAAATATATTTAGGTGAAGGGTGTCTTTGCTGTATGTGGAACTTTCTCTATTTTTGCTGCTTTTCTGTCCTTGTGCCTGAAGACTTACTTAGCCGTGATACCTGTTTTCTTTGTGAAGTGGCTTCTCCAGAGTTCTGTCCGGTCTTGATTCTAATGTAGTGCTGGAAGTTTCAGCTGATACTGCCACGATGCTTTCTTTTTTGCCTTTTTTTTTTTTTTTTTTAATTGCAAGGAAGGTAGCAGTGTGAAAAGGCAAAAAAAAAAATATTGCAGGGGCTACTGCCGTATTATTAAGGCAATTTCTGATTGTGTCTCTTCAGAGGATGTTGGAAAGGCCCATTCTTTTTAAAGCATTAAAAAAAAAGGCAGTTTTTGTTTAGATGGATTAAGGAATATGATATATTAAAAATTTCAGGATTTGAATAAATATTCCTAATTAATAGTTCAGTTTTGAGAGAGAGAAAGGGGAATGTTTGCTTGTTTTCACTTTACCTGGGAGAAGAACTTGTTGAAGAAAAGTTGTTAGTTCTACTTGCTTCTGTATTGGGCAAGACCTGCAGACTTACTTAGTTCTTCAGATGATCCATTTTATTGCTTCTGCCCTGCTTTACTGGTTCTCTGTGAATTTTACTGTTTTCCAGAGGGAAGCTGTGAAGGCTGGTGTAATAGCTAAAGCACACACTGGAGTTCCCTGTCCTGGGGAACGCAAGAAATGCTGGGGCAGGGTGTTAACAATACGTTGCTGTGCTTTGTAAGATAGAGATTTGTCAAGACAGATTTTTAGATGTAAAGTCCTGAGCTTACATCTATACAGATACTTGGTAAAAAGGGAGATGGAACTATTCCTTCAAAGTAAAAAGGAAGTAGAGATTGATGACTTTGCTTTACTGCTGGCATATCAACCTTAAGTGGTTAAATAGTGGATTGCATTAAGCAGTAGCACTTCCCAGATGAAGATTCTGAAGATCATGAAGCTCTTGAAGACCTTTTCATATTTTAATGTCCAGAAAGAACTTTAGGTTCATTTTTTTGCATTCCCACTTAGCCTGTTCCTAGAAAAATAGGACAAAATGGCATTTGGTCAGCATATTCAAAATTATGTCTAACTGGCAGCGGGTATTAGAGTTTTGTTTTGCTGTTTCTAGTTTGGGTTTTACCAGCTGTGTACAGAGACTTCTAAATGTCCTTTGACTTTTATTTGTTTAGCAATTTTGTATTATTTATTCTGAGTCAGTGATAGTAGTACGTCTGTACTAACCTGGATGTTCTATGCTTACGTATGATTCCACTGGGTCTGCCTGTCGTCTTGCAGTAAATGTTTCTGGGCTTTGTTTGTTTGATTTTAAATCTATGCCTAACTCCTCGTTTTTTTAAGCATTGACTAAAATAATGTAAATAGTTTAAGGGGAAATAAAGGTTTGTTTTGGCAGGGGTGGTTTAAGTAAGAATGAACATACTGTGAGAGACAAGTTTTGCAGTCAGTTCCATGTTTAAGACTTACTAATATTACCTTAACAGAAACAAAATAAACAGTGACAAGGATTGTGGAATGCCTGCTCAATTTCCTCAGAAGGACAAAAAAAAGAGAGGATATTGTGAATGTTGTGGGAAGAAATATGAAGATCTGCAAACAGTATGTGAAAAGTCAAGTATATGCTTTGATACAGTCATATCTCTTTAATGTGATACCACTGGAGCTTTTTTTACAATTTTTTATTTTAAAGTATTTTTCTGAATAACCAGCAAGTTGGTATTTTTTCCCATGTTAGAGGCAGCAATTAAGTCTTAAAACTTATCTCTGATAGCTGAAGGCACTAGTAATTCATGTTGTAGAGATGCTGGTAGTAAATTAATGACATTTACTTGCTCCTTGTTGTACTGTTGACTTACATATTGCTCCTTGTTGTACGGTTGACTTGCATATTCATATCTGTAATACTAGATTTATTTCATGGTTTTTCTTTATTGCAGCATCTTGAAAGTGAGCGACACCGAAATTTTGCACAAAGCACGCAGTATAAAGTTGTTGATGATATAATCTCAAAGTTAGCATATGAGTTTGTTGCATACAAAGATGATGATACAGGAAAAATAAAAAGGTGAGTTACATGTTGTAAATTCTAAAGACTCTGTGAGTCAGGACATTGAACATAAAGATAGTTCTGAAATTCTTGATCTGAATAGACCAGGATGGATTTATGTTTTTAAGGCTGAAATAAATCATGGAAATTTTCAATGAGTTTGTATGTGGCAAATCAATTCTGTAAAGCAGAACTTAGGAAAAGAAAATCAGAAATGCAGATGAGACTGCAAGTTGCCAGAAGTTGTCCTACTTATCTTCAACTCCTGTAAACACAAAATCTACTGTACAGAAATACTGCTAACAGAACGACAGCAATGTCTGGACATCTTGCTCTGAATGTTTTCTGTCGTATTTAGTAGTCTAAGGACAGCAAATTAGTCAGTCTGGTCTTCTTACCTGTGGAAAAACTTCCTGCCTGTACTCTAAACCTCTTAGCTTCTGTGCTGCCTATGCAGGACAGAGAAAGCAAATGTTCCTTTCTTTGTAGCTCAAGAACTTTGAAAAGGTGAGAAAGGCTTGTTTGGTGTCTTGGACTGTAGGCACCAGGGTCTTTGTTGCATGAAGCAGTAACACTGTTCAAGGTTGCTCTGATTTATTGGAAATGAGTCAAGAGATGAGGAATAACTTTCTTGTTTGTTTATTTAAAAAAAGGCAAGTAATGAAGAAATAAAGATATTCTTAGTGAAATCAAAGGCAATGCAAATGCAATCAAACAACTGATTGCCTTATGAAAGCAAGCCTTTATTTCTTTTGTGATTTCAAAATACTCAGAATTGTTAGGCTTGAAATCCTGTCAAGAAAATCATGTTAATTTTGTGTGTATATGTCATAGAGTATTTGTAAGTATTCATAGTCATTGGATTATATTCATTAACTTCTTTTGTTCTTAATGCCACTGTAAAGTGAGATTTCCTGAAATACTAGACTGATTTGTGTGTCTTTAAAACAACTTCGTGAGCTGTTGGAATCAGTAAGAAAACATCAAAACTCTAAGGCACTCTGCTCCTGTAAAATTAGTGTGTTACTACCCTAAATATATCTTTCCTTGAGGAGTAAAAACAAAAGCTCCTTTGTTAGTTTAGTTGCTTTTCTAGGATCAGTTGCATATGGAGTTACGTTGCATGGGGTTTTTTATGTTTGTTAATATTTTTAAACTATTTCATTGTAGGACAAAATGTAGCACAGGATATTTTTCTCCTATTATTGGAAAGATAACCAGACCAGATGAGCTGAAAGAGCGACTGAAAAAGCAACGCATTTCTTTGAAAACTTACTCCTGGAAGGATACTGCAATGCAGGCACTCAAACTGGATCGCCAGCCTGCAGAAATACAACCAAATTCCATGCCAATACCTACCCCTGTTTCTGCATCTGTCTGTTCAGTTCTTTGTTGTCACCCATCACAACCTTCAGAACTAAAAAGTAAGTTCCGAATTAATAATGAAAATATTAAGACTGATTTCTCCTGTGCTGTGAATTTGAGAGATACTGTTGTATCATCAAATTCTGTACAACCATCCCTTCAGAAAACTGACAAAGTGTACACAGAGAACTTGTCTCGAGCTTCTGAGCCATTCAGCAAGGAAATACTGGAACCAGATGTAAGTAAAAAGAATGTGCAGTGTTTTCAGGAAGGAATGGATACCTTATATTCTCATACCCAAGTTACAGATTTTAGTGAAAAAGACAAAAACTTAGCGCAGCAAAAACGAAAATTAAATAATTCAGTAGTTCTACCAGCAAAGTGCTTGAAAAAAACAGATGCCAATCCTACGTTAGTCAAGAAACATCACGATTTATGTGATAATCATCAACAAATGCAGCACAATATCATTCTGGAGGCTGAGGTATCTGATACTGCTGTGAACAAAGAACTTAATGCATCAGCTGCCAGCGCTGCCCACAGTTCACCGTCTGGGAAGCTGCACAGAAAAGTGAAGCTGAACTTGAGAAGGAAAAAAAGAGAAGCCCAGAAACAGAATATGGAGTTCTGTGGAAAGAATTCAGATGGACTGTCTGTTCCTGAAGAGAAGAGAAGCACTTGTAGCTCACCACTGCAGACCTTATTGGAGTTATTTCAGACAAGTGAAAGAAACTCAGATTTTGGAGGTTTTACAAGTTACACGGAGAGTAAATGTTCAGTGAGCATAAATGATACATGCGAAGGGCAGAATGCAAATGTTGTGTGGTCATTATTTTCCTCTTCCTCCTCATCCCCATTTTTTGGATTTTAATTCTGGTTTATTTAATATAATGATTTTTATAATTCACTTGAAAATTTAAGATTCTATTCCTGAAGACTTAAATTGCTGTATTATATGTACAGGTTATTTGATTTTCAAGTTTTTAAATGCAAAAGTTTCTGTATATGTAAATATGAAAAATAAAGTTTAGCTTTGGTCATGTGTTTTGGGGTTTTTTTTAGAGGTACTGCCTTGTTGTGTCTGGTAAAAGGCTCTGATCCCACAGTTGGATTAAATTAATTGCTAGGCAAAACATGATGAAGCTGCATTTAGATAGAGTAATTTTCTAAAATCATTGACTATGATACATTCCAAGTAACCGCATTAAAAGTAACTGGATGTTCTGCTGTAAATAAGGTAGTCCATTACTCATGGATTACTGATGTTTTGCGGGCATTTGGTTGCTTTCCTTTTTTAGTTTCTTCTGCTTTAATAGAGAACACAGTAACAAAGATGTGTATTGCATTCTTTGACTACTCTGATGTATTATTATTAAATTAAAACCAGCTCTATTGTGTATTTCAGCTAATAAGAAAGCAGTTAGATGTATGTATTTTCATTGGGGGAAAACAAACAAACAAGAAACCAACAGGACAAGTAGGTTTCTGATTGACTTGGGTCATTTGTTTGATTTTTTTCAGAGTAGCCAGCCTGTCAGATTTGCTTTACTCAGAAGCTGAGTGAAAGATACAAATGAGAGTTGGGAAGACTTTAATAATCCAGATCTTTAGCAGAGCTGATTTCTTTCAGAATTTCTGTATCTGTAAATCATGAGAGGGCACGAGTATGAAATTACAAGAGGCAAAGTGTTATAATAAATGTAGAGTGCCTTAAGGTCACATAAGAGATCTGAACCACAGAAATTACTTTCATTAATTTTTGCATAAATTACTTGTTTGCATTTTCATCTCTTGCCCGTTTAATATTCTCAAACAGTACTCTTAGGGTTAAATTGCTTTAATGTTGCAGGCTATGGTCTGTCCTTTATTGGCTGTATTCTGTGAGGGGTAGGTAAAGCTGCTTGGAGAGCAGGAATGGATGAGGAAAATGAGAAAAATTACTTTCCCTTACAGAGGGTATGAATTGGAAACTTAATGATGGGAGTAGCTGCTCAGGGAGTTACTGTCACTTTTAAAGGTGACATACCTTATTCCTCTGTTAATGTAACTGCATGTACTCTTTGGTGAGGACTGCTTTTGGCTTCTCCATTTTACTGCTCACTTCTGCTGTGATTTATAGTTCTGATCTGGATTCATATCCAGAAAATACAGAAAGCCATTACAGAAATGAACAAAACGAACATTTTAAAGAGGAGTTGACCTTGAATGTGTATATCTGTATTTATTTTTTGCCTGTAAATTACCAGTATATAGTACTCTAGGTCTGGGACTTGAAAGTAGAAGATTGAAGCAATTACTTTCTTCTTCATTTTGAATTACACTTTAATGATTGCTGTCTGGTTCAGTGAGTTCAATATATTTTAGAAACAAGTGTTTTGACTGTTTTTCTTCTATTGAGGTAATTTTGTTTGGTTGGAGGTTTTTTGGTTGTGTTGGGGTTTTTCGGTTTTGGGGTTATTTGGTTGGAGTTTCTCTGGGGTTTTCCAGGCTTTTGTTTCAGTCTTAAAAGTAAAATTAAGAAAAAATTGCATTTTCGCCCTAAGTGTTGCGAGAATCTGCCAGTAAGTATCTCTTGCGTCTGCCTCCCTGCTTCCATCGCTGGGCCTCACACTCCTTAGCTGCCCTGGTGGCCTCCACCTGGGATGGGTGTGCATGGCTGTTGATACACATAAGGACTGCTCAACCTTAAGGCGGAACGGTGAGGAAGGCACTGTTAGTAAATCTGCTCATCGCATAAACTATGTGTCTGTTTTGCATATGATTAAGTGCAGTCCTAGGACATGTTAGCTCAACAGGCACTGCAAAGAGAAAACGTTGGAATCTGGCTTTAGAATCTCGAAGAGAAAAAAAAAGTCTGAGGTTTGTCATTGAAATATGAAGACTGTTCATGGTAATCCAGAACAAGACAGGAGAGTCACTGCTACTGGTTGCAAAAAGTTTTAGTCGTGATGTAGATTTTGTTTACTGGTCACTCGTGGTTTAAGAGTCTCCTTTGTTGTATGTTCAGTTGGTATCACAATCCACAATAAGCCTATTAACTATTTCCAAAATATATTTAATTGTTTTAATGTACTTATTGTCTTTTAAGCTTGTTTTTTAAAAAAAACCAACCCACAGTTTTTACAAAAGTTTGAATGTATTTGTGTTAGTTTGAAAAAATATACATGGAAGGGTAGTTACTAGAACATCTGTCTCTCCGATTTCCTTATAGAAAAGAGAATTGAGTGTTTTCAAAAGGCAGCAGTGATGGTGACAAATGTCAAACAGTTTGGACAAGGACGACCTCTCTGGTCACTAAAACTGCACTTCTAATGGCAAACCTTTATTTACGTGTATGTTTTGTGATAATTAGATATTATATCAACTACAGTTCGATCTCTTTTTTCATAAAGATTTCTTCTAATTGACTTCATTTTGAATTGTCTTGCTTTCAGTGACTTTGAGGAGCAGAATTGTGTCTATTCAGCTAAGTGATAATGCAGCTGAGAGGAAACAGTTCCCAATCTGTATGGTGTGCATGGGGGTGTACACACAGACAGTCCTGTGGGGATTAGTGGTGCCAACACCACTCACATGTAAGGAAGTTCTACAGTAACTTCTGAGATTCACGCACTCAGGTGAGCCCTGTGCTCTGCAGCGGCATCTGTGTGGGCAACTCTTGCTCAACGACCAGCTGTAGAACACTTGACCCAAAGCAAGAGGTGACTTTAGAACTGGCTTTCCTGTTAGCATTGCAGGCAAGTCAGTTAGAGCCTGAAGTTTTTGGCTCCTTAGATGGACGTGTGAGGGTGTGTGCACCTTCATCTGAAGAGGCTCAGCTCTGACACTCAGCTAATGCAGCTGGTGCTAGTGTCTGTGGAGCTCTTGTGGCAGCCTCTGAGTGAAGGAATGCTAAAAAATGGGAGCTGCTCCAACTGGTGTAATTACAGTAGGGTGATGCAGTTCGTCACACACACATGAACACACAGTCACACTTTGATCAGAAGGCATGAACTGAACTGATTTATTAAAAGGGTCTGACTTCATTATATAGTATTTCTACAAAGGCCGGGGACTGGGGGAGAAGGTTGACGCCTCTCCCCATCCCATTGGTCAAGACAACTGTCCATCAGCTGTCCATATCTCTAAAACAGGAATGAGACCTTTCTTTGAAACTAGGAAAACATTGCTTTGTTTACATCACCCAAAGCGTGAGAAGAAACCCAGACCATGAAACTGTGAAACAGAAGAGAAGACTGAAAAAATCAAGGCGACATCAGGGAATGTGGACGCGGGACAAAAATGTGAATCCCTCCATGTTCTCCAGCTGGAGAATCTTTGTGAGCTATGTGGTCCGCGTGGCCTCTGGGCCATTGGCTGATAAGCACCAGGGGCTGATAAAGGCTGATCATGCTGGGCTTTTTGATCATGTTGACAGTTAATACCACAGAAGCATCAAATCACAGTCCACCTTGGTCTTACACGGGGTACTCAAAGGTGGAAAGCACTTCCTTTCCCTAGTTTCATTCTGTAGATATTCAGAATCTGAGATCCTTAAGGCATAAAATTAGATTGTGTAAAGCATTATGGGAAATGCCTGAAATACCCAAGTGTAAGATAAAACTGCAATTAAATGAGCTCAAGCGTTTATATCCTTCTTGGGTGACTAGTAGGGATGTTACTTGCATCACAGCAGGAAATGGACTCCCCGTTTATCCCTCTCATTTTTTTCATTATATTTCGTCTCATGTAAATACTTGTCTGGAAAATAAGCTATTTTCCTTCAAGTGCTTACTGCTGCTCAGATTTAGCTATAAGCTCTGTATGCATCTAATCACCACTCTTGAAGACAAATGATGGGAAATCTTAGCAAACAATTGATCCAGAGCAACTGTACAACTTACTTACTCAGAATATACGTAGGTGGACTAGAAAATGAATACCAAAATTTGTTTCTTAGCATAACTAGTCCTCTGGACTCTCTAATGAGATTATTTATGCTTGCACTTCATAGCAAAAACAAAAGTAAATCCTGTTGGTAATACCACAGAGTCAGCACTGATGATCTGTAGCAGGTAGAAGATAAATGTGAGTAAAGTCCATTAATCAGTTTACCATCTCTGAAGGTGATATGAGATTAATAATTTGGGGGGTTTTTACCATGAATTTTGCTTTTTGGTTCTTTGCTTTAGACAGTGCAGCTATTCAAAATAAATGCTGAGCACCCCAGATATAGCACTATGAAAAGATGGGGGATGGAAAGCCAGTGTTTGTGTGTAGTCCAATTTCATTTGCAATAAAGAAGTTGTAGGTTCAGGTGGCTGTCTAAATTTTTTGTTTGCGGTTTGTCTTGGGTTTTGTGTTTGGTTTTTTTTTTCTTTTTGGTGTGGTTTTTGTTTGTTTGTTTGGGGGGTTGTTTGTTTTTTGTCTTTTTGGGGTTTTGTTTTTGAGTTCAGAGGAGATCTCACTTCAAGATTCAGTGTTGAATATTTGTTGAGTGTGTGGATAGCTGGCCACAAACCCGAGACTTTATCTGACTTTCAGTACTGCAGGCAGTGGGGGGGGAAGGTGCTGGTCTCCTCCCTCTAGGGTCTAAGGATACAAGGAAATGGGAGGAAGCCGCAACTGGTAACGTTCAGACTGGACATCAGGAGAAGGTTCTTCACTGAGAAGGTTGTTGGTCATCGTAACGTGCTCCTCAGGGAAGCAGTCCCCAAGTCAAGAGTTAAAGGATTGGATAACACAATTATATGGTGTATTTTTAGGTGGTGCCACAAAGAGAAGGGAGTTGGCCTTTATGGTTCTTACAGACCTTTTCCAAGATGAGATATTCTACAAGTTGGTAGAAGAAGAAAAAATCCCCTGATATGAAAGACCTCATTGATCAGAGGTGGATGGTCTGCCAGAGTACTCAGCAATGTTAAATAAATAAAAGTGAACAGGATGACAAGAAGTGCAGAGAAATGGACCAAAGCTTGCCCACTTAATCCTCATTGAAATAGCAAGATTTCATTCCCTTTCCTGAAAGGAAAGTCTTCATTCATTCATTCCCTTTTCCTATTTCCTTCTTTCATTCCCTTTCCTGATACTCTTCCTTCCAGGAAAGGGTATGAAATCTTGAAATAAGAGAACAAATTCTAACAAAGGCTCTTGAAAGGAGATATGATCAAAACAAGTGAAATTGGAAAAACCGAGAAAATTTGAAAATTGAGGGATTACCACCCAATGGCCTGGTGTTTCTATTCAGCAATCATGTTAAGTCTGTATCAGAACACCTTATAAAAGGTAGTAAGAAATAGACAATAAAGCCTTCTCTATGTTCTTTGCCTTCTGAAAAGTATTTGGAGTCATTCATTTTTTCATGTTCCACAACAACAGCCATCCCTTCAGGAAAGGGAATGACATCTTGAAATTGGAGAACCAAGTCAAACAAATGTTCTGGAAAGGAGGTGTGATCAAAAGCAGTGGAATCAAAAAAACTGAGAAAAATTGGAAATGCAGTGATTACCACCCAATGGCTTGAGATGAAATGAGGGGCAGCAAAAAGGAGCCAAACTTGCCAAAATGACTGTCACTCAAACCCTGAAATTGGCGAAGAAATGCAAATCAAGAGAGAGAAGAACTGGAAGAAATTAAATGTAAAGAAAAAGAAAGGACAAATTGCAAAAGCAAGTGAAAACCGTGAAAGTGAATGTGATGACCAGAAATGTAGGGAAAGGGAGCAAAGCTTGCCCAATGAATGCTCATTGAAATTACAAGATTTCATTCCCTTCCCTGAAAGGATAGCCTTTCTTTCAGGGAAGGGAATAAAATCTGTAAATCAGAGAAAAAAGTCTAACAAAGGCTCTGGAAAGGAGGTATGATCAAAACAGTGAAATTGGATAAACCAAGAAAATTTAGAAATGGAGAGATTAAGGTGGAGTGCACTGAGATGGAATTAGGGGCAGTGCCAAGGGGCAAAACTTGCCAAAATGACTCTAATTCAAATCCTGAAATCAGGGAAGAAATGGAAATAAGAGACAGGAGTAGTATTTGAAGAATTGAAATCTTAAAAAAATAAAAAGGGAAAATTCTGAAACCAAGTGAAATCAATAAAAGTGAATTGGGTGACAAGAAGTGCAGGGAAATTGACTGAAGCTTGCCCCCTTAATCCTCATTGAAATAACAGGATTTCATTCCCTTCCCTGAAAGGAAAGTCTTCCTTTCAGGGAAGGGAATGAAATCTGGAAATCAGAAAACAAAGTGTAACAAATGCTCTGAAAAGGAGATATGATCAAAAGCAGTGCAATTGGAAAAACCAAGAAAATTTAGACATGGAGGGATTACAACCAAATGGACTGAGATGAAATGAGGGGCAGTGCCAAGGAGCAAAATTTGCTAAAATGACTCCAATTCAAATCCTGAAATCAGGGAAGAAATGGAAAGAAGAGACAGGAGAAAAATGTGAAGAAATGAAATCTTAAAAATATAAAAAGGAAAATTCTGAAACCAAGTGGAGGGACTCCCTGGAAAATAAAGGTAGGATGTGAATCTTTATATTCTCTGTTTGATTTCCCAAATGAATTTGAAATCACCATCAATGAAATTTAAATATTTTTCTGAAGGGTTAAGCCTGTGAAATCATCCATTTCTAATCACTGTGTACAATTAGAAGGGACATCAGACATAGATATCAAGGTTTACTTCCTTGTGATTTAGATCCTTCAACATAATATAGAAATTTTCTGCATTTTTTTAAGTCTCCTCTTTCAAATTAATCTTCAGTGTTTACCACAGAGGTGATAAATAAATAAGCCAATGAGTAGAAAATACAAATGAGAGAGTTTTGCAAGGAGAGGAATGTAAAACCTTTTTCAGCTCTGTTTTGGCTAATTGCTTCCAGCCCAGACACTTATTTTAAAATTACTTTATCTTTGTATTAATTGGCTGTATTCCTTAAAAAAAAAAAAAAA
>WBMY01008558.1:93308-183544 GCA_013397315.1 Donacobius atricapilla
GGCCGGCGCTGAGCACGCGGGTGCGGAGCGAGGCGGCGCGGGCACAGGTAAGCGCCGGGCGGGGGCACAGGGCACCGGGGAGAGGGGCCCGCGCAGTAGCGCCGGCGGCGCGGAGCCTCGCCGCACCCTCCGCCAAGGGTGCTTGCACCGCCGGACGATGGTGCTCGGCGCGGAGCGATGCTCGGCCGGACCCGCGGCTCGGTTTCCCGCAGGAGCGCGGGCAATGCCAGCCCCCAAGGGCGCCCGAATTAGTTAAAGATGGTCCCCGTGGCTGTTCATGCCCGCCCGGGCCGCGCTGCACAGCTCGCTGCCTGCGGCGCCCGGGGCGCCCAAAATGAAAGTTGCGGTGCCTTTGCGACAGCGGGGCTTGCTTGGCACGCTGCGGTTCAATTCCGGCTCCTGGCTGAAGCGTGGGCAGGGTGGGTTTCTCTTCTGCGGACTCGTGTATGATTTTAAAAACAGGAATTGTATATCGGAAGGGAATTGCTTGAAATGGAACATGTGACTAAAGAGGGGATTTAATGTACATATTGCCTGCTACCCAACCGGGGGTGTATTTTCAAATTCCACAGAATCATAGCATCATTAAGGTTGAGAGAGACCTCTAAGATCATCGAGTCCAATCACTAACCTGGCACTATTTATGTTAAAAACCATATTTTTGTTATATGAAGATCAATCCCTATAACTTTTAACCACCTCGTTTTGTATTAAAATACAGTGATTTTCTTCTTGACCCCTTTGTTTGACGTGGTACATCGCTGTTACATCTAAAGGAAAAAAACATTGAGTCCATGTTGTTATAGATGAAAAACATAAAATCTGTGCATTTGAGGTAGCTGCTGACGTGCAAGTTGAGTTGCAGGCCTTCAATTCCTCCTTTTCTATTTGACTACTGTGTGTTTGAGAAACAAAATAGGTGAAAAATTTTCTCATATTTATTTTTATAATCCATGAAGTATAAGAACTGACAACTTGCATTCTCTTTGTATAGTTAGACAATAAACAAGCTCCTCATAACATACATATTTTCCTCTGAATGTAACTTACTCTATGTAAAGATTTTTTCCAGTTTGAAGACCATATTTACAGTGCAATAGTCTCAACGTTCACACTACTTTGCTCAAAGAAGAAAAAAAAATCCTCTAGGCATTTCAGTATTCTTTGAAGACCCCCCAAAAGTCACAAGTTCAAACACTATGTAACATGTCTGTTTTACACTTAGTAATGGTAGCATTTGGCTCTAGTATTAGGATTAAAATACTGGTCTTACAGAACAAACTGCTAACTAATTTTTTTTTCTGAATGTTTTAGCTTTTATTCATCAAATCTTATACTCAAAGATTTTCAAGTCATCCTCATCTAGTTAAGTTGCTAGTATGAATATTAGTCTAAGCGGAAAAAATAAAGTAACAAGGATGGTTTGAAGAGGGTTAAACACATTTATTTCACAACATCCTCCACAGTAAACCAATGTTAGTATGTAAATCCTCTGATGTAAATGTGAAAGCTACTACAACTTTTCTTCCTGATCAAGAAGTTTACCTGCTGCTGCTTAAAATACTCCCAGTCTCTTCCATGGCATCTGATGGTTGTTACTCATGGAAGGATACAGAATCTGACAGTGCATTGGCCAAAAAAACTGCCAAGCAGGCTGAACTGAGTGAAGCAGTACAGACTTTCTGTGATTCTGGCACAGAGCATGGTTGCATCCTAATTGCAGGATATTGCATCCCTTGCCCAGAGGTCTGAGTCAGCTCGGCGGTAATGGACCAGCAGCGTGGCTGACTTTGCTTAACTGGAGTTGCGTTTAGGAAGGTAATTATCAAAGTTATGGACTAACTTCACAGAGTTAACCTCTATGGTGCTTTTGGGTGTCTGGTGAGTGTCACATGAAGTATAAAGATACTGGATTCTGCTCGTACATGGAGAGACACCCATGCCTGGCCTGAAGAGTTAACAGTCAGTGGTATATAAAGAGTAGAGGTACGAAACTGTCATCTACATCAATAACATTTCCGTATGTGTTTGTTTGTTTTATGATTAAATACACTCTGACTGGCTCCATGTTCTATCCATTGCTAACAGTTTTTCAATAGCTGTATTTGAGAGTTTAAAAAGGCTGGTCTTGAATAGAGATTTCAAACCAAAGCTAATGGCTTTCTGGATTACTTAAGAGAGCATGCTTCTTTGAGGAGGTAAAAGCATTCAAGAAGAATCCCTGGTGAGTGAAGGACTAGCAACCATGTCTAGAAAAACAAAGATACCTGAATGGGATAGTGCATTCAGAAGACTAGCCAACAAGGCTGTAGTTGAATTAATGTGAAACAGTGTAGTTGTATTTGGAATTGGATAAAGATAAAAGGAGGGGAGAGAGAGAGAGAGAAGCTAGAGAGAGGGAAGTCACATTAAATCGGATTGGATTCCTTTAATTCCTGGATGAAAGCTTTAGCTGAAGAAAGGTCAGAAGTTGAACAAGAAGGATGCAAGCCTGAGTTCAGAACTGCACAAAGGGAAATGAAGACGATCATGCAGAGGAATGCAGAAGAGAAGCATGGCCTTTGCAGATCAGGAATCTTTGAGCAGGCTTATGGTAGAGTTGAGCCAGTGGAGTGTAATATGAGAAAATGGGGTGAAAGGAGATCATTGAAGGCAGAAGTGACTGGGATATGATGGATGGCAGATTTCAAAAAAAAACTGTTTGTTTTCAGCATTTGTTGAGGTTTTTCTCTAGCGACTTCTTTGTTTTGTTTGTTTGGGGGTTTTTGGGCCATTGCCATCAGAGTTTAGTGACTTCTCTACATGCATGCTTTACTATTAAATAGTAAAGGAAATAATCTATATACTCTTCTTAGAAACTCAGAATGTAATTGCTTAAAAAAACATAATGAATGTGCTCACAGTGTAGTTGTCCAAGATTGCTGAACCTCAGGATACAGCACAAGGCGAATGTTGTAGGCTATTACATGTTCATGTCATTAATGTTTTAATGTACAATATACAGTGGACATTGGAGAACTCACGTGACTTTGGGTTTCTGCTTTTAATTCCATTGCAGAATAGAGTCATTACTAGTATCCTGTATTTCAGTTTCTCTGTTCATCAAAAAGGGTGCCCATTAGCAGCTGGACAGCACTTAATGTATAGAATAATCAAGATGAGATATAGCTAAAAATACGCTAATATTATATTACCATTAATGCAATCCAGGATCTTAGCAATAGACTGTTACATTTACTGTTACATAAATAAGTGTATGAGTTGATGAGAGTCCTCTATGTCAGTGACATTCAGTGAAGGCTAATCTAATCTTTTTGTGTTTAAAAGAAGGAAAGTTCCCATCTTCACCATTTTTAAGGAACCTTTTAACTCCATGCCTTAAGCCGTATTTTGGTATTGTAAGAGGCACATGGGAAACCACAAGTTTTGTAATATTTTCCTTTAGTCAGTACAGTGCGGGCATGTTCTTTGTTATAATGTGGGAACATGTAAGCATCCCTCCCCACTGCCTGTATTATCATTATCCATTTTTGATACATCGAAGTGTTACATAGAAATTTGTGAGATTTGCTATGATTTTCAGTGGGAACAAGATTCTGACTTGCTATGGACAGAGATTCACTCATCTCTGCTGGTTGTGCAGGACATTCATGATATAGCAATTTCTGTTTCCCAAGCTGTTTTTCACTTGCTCATTGCACGTTATCATGAAGGTACCCTGGGTTCCTCCCGAGAGAGTAAAAGGGATGACCTGGTTTTAGGGAGCCTGGCCTGAAGAGGCTTTAGGACTAAACTGCATCTGGAGACAGAAGTGCATATTGTTTGTAGTCCAGAGTGAGTGAGTCAGTAGTTTTCAGTAAAGAACTTATTTGTCTACCACAGCCTGCATTGTTTGTGACCAAATGATACAATTGCACACACCTATTTGGAATCATGGCTTACAGATTTCTTAAATGATTTCTTATTGCTAATAATCAGTTTCAGAGAAGCTTTGCTCTGTCATGCTGAGTTCGCATAGCTCTGCTTGCTCTTAGATTTGAAACCTTCATTAGTTATTCGAGTGTTGCCTAGTCTTTGCTATTGGGTTCTCTGGTTTCTTGTTGTCTCACTGTAGTCTTCAAATAGGATATCCCTTGTTCTTTGCAGGTGCTTCTGAAATTGCTGACTCTTGCTTTCAGTTCTGATGCTGTCAATTTCTGTTGGTATTGTAAGTAACTGTGTTGGGTGGCTCCCACAAATAGTAATTTTTTTTCTTTAAAAAAAGACCTCTGACTATTAAGTGGCTTATAAAATATCTCTAGAGTTTGGGACTATGAATGGTGACTGTTGGAAAGAGAAGAGTCATGAGAAATTGCCTGATTTAAAAAATTCTTTTCCGCCCCCTTAATCAAAGGACTACTGTCTCTTGAAGAAACTTAGGCACAATTCTTGATCATCCTTACACAAAACCAAAGGGAAAGAGGTTAAACTGGGAAAGGGGCTATAGTGAGTAATAACATGCATTTGGTTGATTGCTGAATTTGGTTTTCTTCTTGCCTTGCTGCCTCTTAAGGTTTGTAAGGCATTAGGCAAAATGTGTGCAATACTTTACTGTATGTTCAGTGTATGCAGTTCTGCAATATGATAAGATACTTCACCAATGTAGCAGTATTTTATGAATATGTGAACAATGGTTAAAACATTTGTACTCTTGATGTAGGTCTTGCCTTCCTGAAGAAGCAAAAACTGCTGAAAGCTGAACTTTGCTACAGATTGTGTGTTGAATGATGTAAGGGCATTGAGGGTGTCCTTTGATTTCTGATGTAGGAGGTACTTTCAGATATACCTTTTTATAAAGTACTCAAAGTGTGTTTTGGTATTTTATAGGCAAATAATATTTCAAATTCCTAATTTATCTTTCTTTGCAAGCTCATATCAGGAAAAGTCTTTCCCTGCTTGATAATGAGATTTGTTATGACAGTTAATGTATAAGTCCTAAAAGTCATCCAGCAAAAAATCTCTGGTAGCTGCTGCTTCAGAGTTCATGTTGTTTTGTGTCATCTTCTCATACTTGTGCCGTAGCAAACTGGAAAAGAGAGATATCCCTAAAGCTAAGGCTTAGCCTTATAAAACAGGCTTATATACAGCCAAAAAGTATCTTAAAGGCTCAGATGTAACAATTTGTATAGAAAGTATTTTCCCAACATTAGCTCGTTGACATGATTAGTGTAGTAACTGCGAAGTCTGACAGAGGAGTGCTTTCCAGCTCTGGTGGTGAACATATCTGTATTCACTCCTGGTCTGTGTTGGTGCCCCTGAGTGCAGGAGCGCACTGAGCATTCTTTCTGCCACAGTTTCACTCTGTACCTGTTTTGGGACTCCTACAGTGGCTAATCAGCTGTATCAACTATAACACATGCATGGTGTAGAAGTGTGTTGGATCCTGAGCAGTGTCATGATAAACGTTGATGAGATTTAGCCATATTCAGGAGGAATTACATGTGAAGGTAAGATGCACTCAAGTGTTTGCCACAAGAGCATTACGGACATACGTGTTAAAAGGTCATGGTAGATATATTATCCTTCTGGTAGTCTCGGTCCCTTTTGTAGTTTTCCCAATAATCATACCAGTCTTTAAGTGACTCAAAACTAACATCTTTTTTAGGGCTCTGCTTCTGAAAACATTATCACAGTTATCTTGTCAAACACTGCTTAAAGGTCAATCAAACTGTATAAAACCTTCAAAAGCCTGATAAGGTTCAGGTCTGTAAATTGTGGGTCCTTCTAGCTAGCTCAGCTGAGGTCTGTGGTCCTTCCACTTGTTGCTGCCTCCTGCTGGGTTTTTGCCCTGGAGAGGATGGAAGATGAGGATTCTTGTCTTCCACTCCCATGGGTTTGAGCCAAGGCTGCCTCTCCTCCCAAGCAGACTGCTTTTCTGCTTCGTGGGAACTAGCTCGCATCTGATGATTTAGTTGCCAGCCCAGGCCCATGTCTACTCTCTCAGTCTGGATAACTGTGGATGTAGAGGGTGAAGTCTAATACTGTCAGAGGATCAAGACTGGACACAGGATTTTGGTATCTTCCTATGCAATCTATCTTTCTCTTCATCTACTGATATGGTTTAGTGTTTTCATCACTAGAGAATATTTTTTTCAATTTTGTTTTTTCTAGAAATAGTGTAATGGTTTGTTTCTTGCGTGTTAATCTGAAGGGCTATATTCAATGTCCCCAAAAAATTACTGTGACTCCCATCGTGTCTCCCTTTTCTCTAGTTTTGACTTATGTAATTTATTTTAAACAATGTCAAATTTGCTATGATTGTCTGTGGAAAACTTTCAGACAAGAAAGCTTTCAATGCCCTTCTAATTACCTTCTTTCCTCTGGCTTGCCAGTGGTCTCCTAGATTGTGTATGGATATGCTGTTCTATGGAGATGTCTTTTAGAGCACATACAGGATTGCAGAGATCTGTCACATGAAATTTAGCTCTTCGTAGCTGCAGATGCTCCCTGATAGTGCTCTTCTTAAGCCACTGCAATAGTTGCATTAATCTGCAGAGGAGAAATCATTGCTGCAGGGGTGAACTGTGCAGCAGCAGCTGTGCTGAGCCACAGCCAAGCGTGGATGTGGAACATCATTCTCCTCAGATGGAAGCATGTTTAGTGCAGATGAGAGCTTTGGACACTGAAGATTACATCTGTGCAAGCTTTTAATGTTTTATTGGGAGGACTGTGTGAGGGAAGGCTTATGTTTTTTTCCCAGAAACTTTGTTGTGAAGCACTGGAACAGCAAAGGTGGCTGAAGTGCACGTACACACGATCAGGGATGTGTTCTGCTAGGGTGTGGCGTGCACCACCATGATGGGGCTTGGCTGGTTGGGTAAGTCCAAGTCGAAAGTCAGTGTCACCTGAAATTAAAAAATTATGAAGAAATCACAGAAAGTAGCAAATGACGTAGAGCTGTTTTAACTGTTGAGTCACGAGGAGTCCAGCTTGAAAATTGGATTCAGTTAAAGTAAGTTAACTTTGGCATTGTTGCTGTGCATTTGGCCCAAGACAATGAAAATTGGTGATTCATCTGGTAATTTGACCAGCTCGGGTTTGTCTACCTATGCTAAATTCACTCTTAAGTCTCTCTTTCTTCCTTGTTTTTAAGTGAAGTGGGTGTTACCAGACCAGAAAACTGTAGCAAGGGATGTGCTTTAGAAACAGCATACTCCAGAATGTGGTATTAATGCAAAGTTTAGAAACATTTGTGAGGGTAAATGCCTTCTAATGAAAGTGTGATGTATAGGAATGTGGAGCCCTGACTTACAGCTCAAAAATAGCCCAGAAGAATATGGAGGATTATTCTCTGTTCTAGAAATGTCTCCTTAGAGTATTTCAACTCCTGAAATTCTGTGGGAATGAAAAAAATCCATCCATCAGTTGTTTCAGAAAACATATACAGTGAAAATGTTGATTCATTTTGATCTCCTAGACTGTATCAAGGGGAAAAGCAGTTTTGAAATTTGCTTTTCTTGCACTTTTCAACTTGAAGCAGGACTTTGATACTTGAATGTAGAGGGTGAGTCATATTTAAAAAGTATTATCTGTGGAATTGATTGAGCAATGTATTGGCATGCCTAAGAGTCTGCAAGTTTTGTTAACCTCTAATGCTAACAGGATGTTGGTAAACTTTCTGTAGGTGCCCAGGATCCATTTCTGGGAGAAGTTAACCATATTGGTAGGTATTAGGTGTCAAAGAGTGCTTGTTACTTCCAGTGGGCACAGCTAATCTTTTGGTAGTAAGCCTTTATTTGTATGGAAACTAAATGTAAGACCAATTGAAAATGTTTGGAATATGTCACTGTGTTGCTGAAAAAAAGTTTGGTCGCTGATACTGGTATAAAGGAGCAAAGTTAGTGTGGACTCTTTTTACTACAATTGAACGCTTTATTTGTAATGTAAAGGCAGCTTAATGGTGGGGTTTTTGTAGACTTCTCTCATAGCAGAACTCTTTTCCTTCGTTTCTGAAGACTACAAGAGATGCCGAAAAGGGGGCCTTTAAATGTTATTGATTCCTTTTAGAGCTTGGAAAACATGTAGCTAAAAATGACCTCAAGGCACCATCTGCTTCAGCAAAGGCAATGCCTTCAATCCTCCCGACTGTTGGATCCGTGGAGTTTTTTTTCTTGCCTAAATGGTGTTCTTGGACAATAGTCCTTTCTCCAGAGAGATGACACAGAGATGCAGGTGGTTCATGCTGAAGGGTTGCCCGTGGCGCGTGCCTTGCTGCCCTTGTTTTGTGTTCTGTCCCCCTGCAGATGGGTGATGTGTTGGTTGTTTGCCTCTCATGCTACAGCTGTGCACGAGTAGTGTCTCATTTGGGTTCTGCCCACTTGAAAATGCCAGGGAGAGGGGTATTTTACTGAGGATAGATTGTCCTTGTTGGAGTCCTTTCCCTCTGATCTCATGTTTCTTCACAAAGTAGCTTCCCCCTCTGATTGCAGCCAGGTCCTGGGCTGCTGAGGGATACAGATGGAATATGTTGCACTACTGCTGCTGTAGTATTTTTTCTGACTCCTAGACATGCCAGTACATTGCCTTTTCCTGCTAGATCTGGCTTTCTGAAAAGTACAGTCACTGTGGGGAGCAAAGGAAACCAGTGTTTCTGGGTCACAGGGTGAGTCTTTTTGCTCTGCTCCCTGTCTTAGTTTTAGAAGTGCGATCTTCAATGGTCGTCAAAGTTCTGAATGAATTATGACAGGAGAAGATCCTGAACTTTTCAAATTTTCTTTCAGGACTTTTTGTTTTCTATATGTAACTCTGTACTTGATCATTCTCACTTATAACTATCTATTCGATCATAGTTTCCCCAGCCATTTGTATTTGATGAGGAACCTTTCTGAGTGCATTTTAAAAATGTGAGGTTGAACGGTCACCAGTTTTCTGGTTTTGCCCCAGTAGTGATATATTTAAGACCTCTGGCACTATAGTTGAATGTATATATGAATCTTTGCTGCTTCCCTTTCAGAAAAAGGGAAAAAATAAACATGACTTCCCAAAATTTCTTGCAGTTCTTCCTTTCACAGTGATTTGAAGGCTTGCAGTAATTAGTCTCACAGGAAATCAAAACTTATAAACAAAATTTCAGAATCAAATTAACATAATCCTCTACACTTAAAAGCACAACGAGCGTGAGATCTGGTGCCATCGAGCTTTACTGGTGCTGGAAACAAGTGTGAGATTGCCTCTTGGGAAGCAGCATCTTGCTCACTCAGCTACTCAAATTTGTCCTACTAGATGTGTGAGATTAAATGGTAGCTCTTGCTAAATTTGCCAGCAATGACAGCCTATTAGTTTTCCTGTCTTCATTGTTCCACTTAACAGTTAACCGTGGGTGAATTTTCGAGAAAGATGAAGTGGACGTGAGGAAGGAGAGCAGGAAGAGAAGCTTTCACGGGTCCTCAGAAGGATCCTGCTGCTATCCAGGTGCTGACTGCAGCGGTGAAGCCTGTGTAATGTCTTGCATCAGTTTGTGCTTGGGACTTTTTTCCCTTGTGCTCTTTCCCAAATATATTGAGCAAAGTCAAACAGTCTCTGTTCAAACACACAGATAAACAAAATAGGGGGGTCTGTTGTGATCCCCCCGCCCCCCCTTTTTTTTTTTTTCCTACTGGGAAGACTAATTATAGGCATTTTTGGAGGTGCAAGTGGTTCTTGCTTCTGAGTCTGAGTTCATTAATACTATGATGTTTATATGGAGAGAAGCTATTTTAGGTCATGTTTATGACCACAAGGAACTGGGCCTTGGCACTAGACTCTAGCTGGTGGTGTTAAGCTCACCCTGTGCTCTACCCTCACTTGGCATGGAGAACAGATGTGTGATCCAGGACTGAAAAACGAACATGCATCTATTAAAATATTCTCTTATTTCTAGCTTTTCCTCAGAATAAATAACTGATTTACTAAATGTGCCCCAAAGAGGTAGTTGTGAAAGCATTTTCGTCAAACCATGATCCTATTCTGCAGTTTTTTCATTAAATAAACTCTGCCCCACTAAAGATATTTAGATTTATGCACTGGATAAAAAGAGGGAGCTTGCATGAAGAATGTCAAATAATGACGGTTAATACGGTAAATGAGTGCCTATAAATATTATGAGAATGCTAGGGAAAGTAAAAAAAGATATTTTGCAGTTGTTTAATATGCTATGATATGTGGATCCAGTTCAGTGATACTGAACTTTTGATTAAAATTAGATATTTTCAAATGGCAATAGAGAAGGCCTGAGGAAATAATGTTGGAGTTATATTTTATTGTGTATTTTTGAAAGAATATTTTTGTATCTTTCACTTGGGATACATATTTTTAATATTAGACCTAGGCTTATTTCTGAATTTTGTCTCTTAGCAAAGTTTTAATTTTTTTTCTTCCCAGTACATGTGAAAAAGTAATTTTTTAATAGATTTCTTATTTTACATAAAACAACAATATACTGCATAACTCAGGATTTATTACAACAAAACCAAGGCTGACAATTTTCTTTTTAGAATGTACATTTTGTGTCCTTTTGTAGAATGCTAATTGGCACTGTATTTCTTTAGCATAAATTTATTTGTAATGATTGTTTTCAAAACAGCAAATGTAGGTAAATCTACATAAAATTTTTAGCGTATTTTTCATTTAATTTCATGAATATATTTATTTTGATTTCCCATTGGCTTATCCATGTCCTTACTGAACTTAAGATAACTTATTTCATACACAGTTAAGGGACTGTCAACAAGCTGACGTTTCTGTTCTATGAAATGGGGGGTGGGAAATTAAATTAATATCTAAGGAATCTATTATTTTGTAAATATGACTGACTCACCAAATGTCTGTTATAAAATCTCATTGCTCTTACAAGCCCTTAAGCACACTTTTAAAGTTTTTCTTCCTGTAACATCCTGTATTATTTTATCTCTTGATTCTCTTGATGCTTTTCTTTCAAGTCTACAAATTGATCAGAATCTTTTAATTAGAAACTACAATGCTATATATAGTAGTAAATAGAAAATTTTTTGCATCAAAGGGCAAACATATAAATAGCATTTTCTCCTCAGTTTTTTTACGAGACTGTTCTTTTTTGATAGAATTTTTTGTAGTCTCTTCCAGAAAAACTTATTAAAAAGTATCTAAGTGCTTTATAAGGATACTTCTCAAGAAAGAAACATTTTATAAGGAATTGCACATTGCATCACAACATGTATTGAATTATTTTTCCTTTTGAGGAAAAATATTAGTCATCGTGTTACTGTGCTGCTTTCAATACTCAGCTAATTATACACAATGTAAGGAAAATGTCTAAATTTTTCCATTTAAAATTCTTTTCGTTTGATTATTCAAGAAGGTGCATAGCTTGTAAATGTTTCACTGGTGGTTAAGATATTTGTCCTATTTGAAATGAAAATCTTTGAACTATATTTAAGGTTATCTCCAGAGCAGTGCACTGATGTTGATCAGCAGTGATGTGTGTTGGTTGTAGTCAATATACACTTGTTCCCTTTGCAGATGCTCATTCTTTGGGGCCAGTTGCTGGAGAAAGTTGATCCCCAGCAGGAGTACCGAAGGGACATCATTATTCTGTTGTGTTCCTTTGTGGTAATAAGTAGTCATATTTGGTACTGATTGTCCATCTCCTCTATTACTGCAGTGAGCCCTGAGGCATGGAGCAGGTGATTTAAAATAATTGGAATCACATTACTCTTGGTTTGGCAGGAAGGTTTGCATACCACTTTTATTTTTGTAGAATTCAAGCTTTTGATCTTTGCTCTAGATAAAATATTATAGTGCTTAGTGATTTGAAATAATCTTTTGCACTCCATTTACTCTTGATTCCTTTCAGACATTCACTGAAATGCTTAAAGTTTGCAATCTTTAACAGAAGTTAGCTCTGCATGCTTGTATTAGGTGCATGAGATGCTTGGTATTTTCTGTAGTGGGCCTTGCAGGTCAATGCAATTTATGCACCATCAGAAATTGCACCAGTACTGCAGTGAATTTCAGAGCTGTTATTGATATTTTTCTTCTTCAGTTGCATGACATAAAAATTTCAGGACTTTTTGATTGTGTCAGAGGCATTGCACTGTGCTCTTCCATTAAGTTGTTTGATTCTCCTTTCCTGGCTCTTGTTCATGTTCTGCATTGAGTGCATCTTCTGGTCTCCAGGAACTCCTCTTTTATGACTCAGTTGTCAGCCACTGGTGTGCCAAGCTGATGGTTGTTGCAAAAGCCTCACATTTTCTGAGAGAGTTCCTGGGTTTGAGAACTGAATGATGTAATTGATTGTCTTGGTTCAGTGGTTTAGAGAAGCCTTTGCAGGTGTCTTTCTTGTTACTTCTGCTTGACTGAGGTGGTGTAGATGGAAAAAGTACTTATTTTCTCTCTTTGGGTTTTTTTATTGACATAGGTCTATGAACATAAGCTCCTTTGCAGCTGGCCATTTTGCCTATTCACTGAGTGGGCAGATAGATGTGCTTAAAGGTAATGTAGAGCCAAGGCTTTTAAAATTGATTTCTTTATTTTGTAGTTCTTAACCAGATAGTTAGAAGAACTGTTACCCTAAGAATGCATTTTCTAGAATTCTTAAGGTTCATATTTTCGTCATAGTGGATGACATTTTTAGCTGAAAGGGGCAATCTGTCTTTCTCTTCATTCTCTCTTGGGTGTCCCCTCCGACTTCTTTGTGTTGCATCTACCTTGTGGTTTATTTAGATCAGTTTATTTGCCTGAGAAAAACCAGGCCCACTCCAAGTGGTGATTAATTTTCTGGTGGTGGTCTGACTTTCTGGCTAGCCACATGAGCTGACAAGGGAGAGTAGGTGGGAACACATGGCCAGGACGGGGCAGAACTGTTTGTTTTTGGCAGCAGCCCACAGTGTGAAGTGTGATGGTACTTTACAAACACATATCAGGAAGGGATGCAATTTCTGGCAAGGCATGAGTTTGTCAGGCTATCCAGAATGTCTTGGTATCTTGGTAGGTTTGAAATTCCCTTGGGATACACTTGATTGCACTTGAGTCTAAACATAATGGTAAGTTTCTGGGTTTGCATCATGTGTCTTGGGGCGTGGTTACATCTGTGTAATGTTTTTCATATTAATTTGTTCCTATGTATTTTCTCCCTTAAATCCACATTGACAGTTTCTGTTAGGTAGTAACTGTGGTCCAGGGTCACCTTAGAAATACATTAGCTTGTAGTTGTTTATCTTAGAGATGTGTTCAAGAAAGGAAATCTCCCAGACCAAATCGATGTGGTGCAATATACCTAGCAGTTAAAAGCCAAACCAAACCAAACCAAAACAACAGAGTCATTTTTGCTCTTATGATCTATGAAGTGGATATATTTTAATGACAAATGCTACATTTAATATATGTACATTTAGAAATCCAAATTAAGCTTTTTATATTCTTTCTTACTCACTAATTCTCTTCTGGTACCAGCATATTGTCATATAGAAGACTTGGTTATACTCAGTCTAGAGATCTAAATGATGGCATATGTAACTATGTTGTTAACAAGCAAGAACAATAAAATGGTGTAGAATCTTCTTTGCATTTCATAATGTGATGATGAGAATCAAAAAACTGGGCTGTCATTACCTCATTGATCAGAAAGTTGTTGCAGTGCAGGTGGTTGAATGAAGGTTAGCTAAGGTAATGGGCTGCAGTGGAACAAGGGAATGACAGAAGTGCCATTGGTCCCTTGTACCTTACTTGATTCTTGGCCTGTCACATCCTGTTTGTGAACAGCAGCCTGAAAATTCACATCTAGCAAGAGAAGATGAAATTTTAAAATCATTCAAAGCAGACTCTGCTGCCTGAGAGGTGGAACAGAAACAACAATGGTAATGTGATAATCTGTTGATGTTTGCTTTTTGCTGTATTTGTGGTTGCACTAGCTGCTGCAGGCCAGAAACAGCTAAATGATGGTCCTGTATGTGGGTGCCATATGTGCTGTGGGTATCCGTACATTCTGTGGGTGTCTGTCATCCCAGAGGCCAGCTGGCTGTGTATTTTTTCGGGGTTTTTTTTTAATGCTTTTTTTGATAGAAAGTAAGCTTTTAATATTGATGGTAATTACCCACCTATTATTTTCCCAGATAAGGTAAACTATATGTAATATATATTAATTTTTGTCAAAAATGATACATTTGTTCCAAAAAATGATAAATTTTCTGAAATTACAAGAACCACTTAGCAAACACCTAATGGCCCGTGTTACAAAGCAGGTTAGATGTAGTGGGGATAGAGCAAAGGATATCTGACGCGGAATTTTATCTATTGAGGAGCCTTCTAAGGAGCTTTCCAGTTTTACTGCATTCTTCTGAAGTGTAATGTAAATGTGTAGAGTTTCTTGTCCTGCAATTTTGTGTGGGTCTCCATAGTAGTGACGCAAGCAGGCATTTTTATAGAGAGCCCTCAGCCTGAGCGTCCTCTAGTCAGAGAAACTGTTCTGACTTTTTTTTGTTTTTTAAAGGATTAATCTGTTTGTTGATACATATTCATGGTTGTTGTCTTCTTTATTTATTAATACTCATGTAGACATAACAAGAAAATTTTGTTTTAGGGCAACTAGAAGATGCAATAAACAAAAAAGTCATGATTCCCTCAACTTTCCTTTTCACTGCTGCGGTTCTTTTCCAAGGAAGCTAGTATTCTCAACTCTTCTGGATTTAATGTCTATTGAAAGCCTGCCAGTAGTTTTAGAAAGAGAGAATTTGATGATTCACATTATCCCATCCTGTCCCGTGTTTCCTGTTTCCGTGTTTTCAATAAATAATTTGTTACAGTTGTACTATCCTGGATTATATTTATTTGGAGAAGTGTAGTTTAGAGTCTTAAGTGGTTCTTCAGGATTTCCTCTTAGGTCCTCTGTCTACATGCTTCAAATCTTAATGTGCACGTTTCAATGGAAACAAAATAGGAACAAAGTTGATACTGTTCCAAAATGTCTTCAAGTATCTTTTCACGTTAATTAGTTAAATGACATGGCTGTTCTGTTTCTTGGGTGTTTTCAGGTCTAGAAACACATGTTGCATTTCTATTGGATAGCTGAGTATTTTCTTCCACTACTGCTAGAATAAAACTGTTTCTGGCAGTCGGGAGTTAAGAAGTGTTCCCACGTTTGCCCACTATAGGACTGAATTAAAGGAATTGCTTTGGGAAGAATATGGTAAAGAAAGGAAGCAGGCAAGCAAGCATGCAAGCAAGCAAGCTGTTTCTCTACCACCCATTTTTCTTTGGTTTTGGTAGCTGCTCAAGGGTTTGGAGTTTTGGGAACTTTTTCAAGGGTTGTGAGTCAGAGCTTTACAGAAAATGCTGCTAATTATATTTTAGCCCATTGCTATCCCCTTGCTGTATGACAGTCTGTCTGAATGAATACTTCTTTCAGGCCGTGTTGGTGAGATATGTGAGAGTACAGTTGTCTGACCAAGCCAGTAATGCCTCAGCTGTTCTCTCTGGTCTGTGTCCAGAGCCAGTGTAAGGAACATGTGAGGCAGGGGAGGTCTCACTTCTCGTTGCTCTGTTTTGCCCAGGATGGGAGTTTGAAGAGCCATTTCTGACAATATAGATGGGTAAAGATGGGGGTTTACTCTGAGTCACAGATTGTGTTGGAAATTCTTGAATAAGTCTCAGAGATTCAGAAAACTGATCTTTTATTCATTATCATAGACTGCTTTGCCTGTTTCAATTCAATTTTATTTGGTTAATGACATATTTTTACTTACTGTATTTTGTTTCTGCATTCTCAAAGCAGTACAAAAGGTTTTGCCATGACTAAATAATAATTCCAGTCTTTTCCATGTTGCAGTCTACCCACATTGCTCGAGCCAGCTTCCAGGTTGATGCTTTTGGATCATCTTTCATCTTAGATGTGACACTAAACCAGTAAGTAATGACTTTATCTTATACTACATTTGTCCAAGACCTGGTGCCTGTGAAATGGAATTTTCCAATGGAGTTTTCAGAGGCTGTACTATAGCAAAAATACTATTTCAGGTATTGACTTAATTTGTAGTGGTATATTTTAGTTTCTTCTATTACTTTCTTGAGTGGCATTGTAGGCTTTTGATACTCCCATTGTTAGTACTTGGTAGCTATTCCAGTATAACTAACATTTTAGTAGTATAATTTCATTTACAGAATCACAGAATGGTTCAGGTTGGAAGGGACCACAGTAGGTTGTCTGGTTCAACCTCCCTGCTCAAGCAAGGTCATCCTAGAGCACATGGCACAGGATTTTGTCCAGATGGTTCTTGAATATCTCCAGTGGGGGAGACTCCACAACCTCTCTGGACAATCTGTTCCAGTGCTCAGTCATCTGCACAGTAAAGAAGTTCTTCCTTATATTCAGGTGGAACTTCCTGTGCATCAGTTTCTCCCCATGGCCTCTTGTCCTATTGCTTGGAACCACCAAGAAAAGCCTGGTCCATCCTCTTGACACCGTCCCTTCACCCTTCAGAGACCGACAGACATGGATGAGGTCCCCTCTCAGTTGTCTCTTCTCAAGGCTGAACAGACTCAGTTCCCTCAGCCTTTCCTCCTAAGAGAGATGCTCCTGTCCTTTAATCATCTTTGTTGCATTCTGCTGGACTTGCCTCAGGAGCTCTGTGTCTCTCTTGTTCTCAGGAGCCCAGAGCTGGACACAGCGCTGCAGGTATGACCTTGCTTCTGCCAGTTTATCACAAAGGCATGAACTTCACACAGAGCCTCCCTGGATATTAAAAGGTGGATTTGCCAATAACTGGTAGCTCTGAGCATTTTAATAACCAAGGGTAAAGTACTGAAGATACATCAATTGCACAGCAGCTAATCCTCAAAAAACAATGAGTACTTGGGAATGAAATTTCTCCAGATGTGTTTACAGCCGTTTGGAACAGAGAGGCATTATAAGGCACTGTGAACTTAAATCCATGAGGAAAGATTGAATAATAGTAAACTTACAGTGAAATCTGATGTGTGGCTTTCACTAATGAGTTTTTGAAGTAGTCTTTTAGCACAGCTGTTTTAACATAGAAGTTGCTTTGCTTTTCTGTCCTGAAGTGAAAAGACAATAAATAATAGAGTAAATAGAAGTGTTTTGTTAAGTAATTCAGTTCCTAATAATTGAACATAATGTTTTGTGGTTTGGTGTAAGAGTTTGCATGCAATTGCTGCAAGTATTTCTGCTGTAAAGATGAACTGTTCAGGTTGCAATGACACCCACTCAAATTTCAGGTTTGTTTTTTCACTTGTAAATATACTTGAAACAGTGGCAATTTCTTTGCATGCACTGACATTAGTTAAAAAGCTCATGTGAATCCCTGGTGGTTACAGACAGTGGAGACACTGTGCTGCTGCAAGGAGAAGGCAAGAGGCTGCTTTAGAAGTATGATTTTTTAAGAATGGTATTTTAAAACAGTTGTAGAGGAAAAATTTCCTGCTGTAAAGCACCAAATCCTTGACACTGAAATGTTTCTTGGAAGTAGAAAATTCGTATACATATTTATGCCTTACTGAGAGTATGTTTTAATTTGGCAGGCTAATGCTGTGGTCACACTTTGTTTCTAAAAAATCAGTATTGTCCTTACAGTTTAAATTTCAAGTAATCTTAAAAACCGTAAACACATTTACTAATGGTCTATGAAAAGATAAATTAAGGCTTTGATTTTATGAGCTACAGTTTTGTGTGTATAAGGAAACTTGTAGGTAGAATTTTTTGTTTATGCACATATACACCTAGACACACAAACATATGTTTAACATTTTATTTGTTTTGAGCTGAGTGCCATTTTTATGCCATTCCTTTATTGTCTTCGATGATATTGCACAAGTATGTGTATGGTAAGACTGTCAAAATGCCTTTTTATTGTTCTTAAGAGTGCTGGAATCCAACTTAATATTAACTTTTCTTGAAGAGCTACACTTTTTTGTAATATGGAATAAGTTCTATCACAAATTGTGTGAAATGAAAAGAAGGAGGCTGCAGGGAAATCAAGATGTTTGGCTTCTATCATATTTGAATCAACTTTGAAACTACCTCTGAAATATCATTTGAAGATCATCAAATAAAAATAGGGCCAGGTATACCAGAGACACATTTAAAATGTCTTTTTAATTATCATTCCTATGAAAAAATCTTTCACTCAGAAGGTTGTAAACATTTTTTTCTTTTGCAGTTCTTACTCTCCGTATTATATTCTGTGTGCATAATTAGATCACAGTAGCTAAATTCTTTCAAGCAGCAAGGTTCAAGATTTTAGTTATCCTCTGGAAAAAATATGAATTTATTATTCAAAACTGAATCTTTGCTAATATCTAAAACATGCTGAAACAGGCCCCTGTGGTAAAATTAGCTCTTAGGTATAATACACGTTTGAGAAATGTTAAAGGAGGTGTGGGGGACACAGGGGGAGAAATAATTTAAAATACATTGGTTATCAGAAAGGAGGGACACTCCTTGCCTATGTCAGTCTCCTTTCTTTCAATCTTCATGTTGTTTAAAGTTTAGTGTACCCGAATATATCTGAGCATCATCTGTAGTTACAGTATCAGTGGTGGTCAGTCACAGTGAAAGTGTTCATTCTCCCATATGTTTCCTCAATTTATGAAGTAAAAAAAGTTCAAAATGAAAATGAGAGTAGCAAACAGAGAGGCTAAAAAAAAAAATCAAAAATTAAAATATGTTCCTGAGTCTAGATGTTTGTCTGCAAATATTTTTTCTTCTTTTGGTGCTTTCCATGTGGGTGCTATTTTCTCTATTAATTTCAAATCCGTATTTTTATCTGTCAGATTCTCTGTTTCTCTGCTGCATTTGACTGTGCTGTTTTATACATACTCTTGTTGTGTACCCTAATTTATTTTAGATTCTGTTGTGTTCGTGTATTTTCCATCTCTGTTCTTCAATTCTCTAGAGTCACACCTTTCTTTATCATCTTTTTCCATCAGGAGTAGTTATCCACTCAGCCACCACCATAGGTACTGCACAATTTTCTTATTTTTCTTTGACTATTTCCTTGTCAACTTTCTGTACACTCACACTTGAGGCTGGCAGAAATGCTCATGGTGTACTTTTCTCTCTTCCCCCATTGCCTGATACCTTCTGTTTTGCCCCTTCGCTTCGCGTGCTACTATTGATTCTGGGTGTTAGTTTAAGCCACTTTCCCTTCTTCTGCCACCTCCCACACGGTGGCCTGCAACCAAAGGCTCACTGATCTCTGCAGTGAAACAAGCAGTGAGGATACAGGAACCGGGCAGGAAAGTAATGAAGTGGACCTTACACTGGCATTTCACACATCAGGAAAACTGAGGCCCAGGACAGGAGCATTCTGCAAGTCCTGGATGCGAGTGAGAGGAAGGGAATGATAAAATTTCCAACGGGCATTAAAGTGTGGCAACTTAATTTAACACTGAAATCTGTGTGCTTTCTGCTTGCTTATTTTGGATCTCAGCCAGTTGTGAATGCTTATTTGTTCACATTAAATGCAGATGTAAAATATGCTGAAGTATGACCTGTAATGATAATAAAAAGTAATAATAAGCTGTTAAAATTACAGTATACTTTCCTTTTATTTTTCTTTCCCTAGTGCTGGTGATGTTTTCTCCATATACATCACCATTCTTTCTCCCTCCTTTTTTCCCCTGAGTTGCCATAGTGTTTCTACAATGAGCTTTTTTCTAAGATACGGTGTTTCATTTTAACTTTTCTTGCCTGTTCAACTAGCTGTAGCGTTTACAAGGCAGGTTTCATATCGAATCAGCTGTATTTTTAAAAGGTTCAATCCCTCAGGCAGAGGTTAGGGATGCATTAGTGGCTTTGGTGTGTTTATGAGTCTGTTACCTTGGTGTCCTTATGCGTTCAGGGCTGCATCTAAGGGAGCTGTTCTCTCTGGCCATGCTGATTAGTGCTGCCCCCAGCAAAGGCAGAGCCAGGGCCGGCCGGCAGCACAGGCAGGTGCTGCTCCGGCCTTCCCACCCTCCACAGGTGTCCAGCTCCGGCCACTGACCCAGCCCTGTGCAGGAGTCACACAGCAGTGGAGTGTGCTTCCTCATTTCTGCATTTTAATTCCTCCCCCTTAAAGTTTTTAGTGCTGTGGTGTCATCTGTGGCTCACCAAATGGCTGTTTCTTTTCTCATGCAGAATGTTTCCTCTTAAATGTAGACACACAACCATCTTTACACTTTCATCTTGTGTTTTATCTATGTGATTAAACAGCAAAGCTCATCAGCACATGGGACATGTTTCCAAAAGCCTCTGAATCCCTTTTGTTCACGTGCATCTGTCTTAGAGCACCTGAGCCAGGTTTCTTCATGGGTGGAGCAGCTGAGACAGGATATCATGATGGCCCAAAGCAAGCTGTGGTCACAGGCTGGGTTTGGAAGGAGCATGCTGCTGGATGGGTAGCTGGAAAAACTAGTGCTTGTGCTTGTCTGGGGGGTGGATGGGCTCTGATGTGGGGGATCACCCCAGGTTCACTTTGTGGGAGCCATGGTGGGCAGGAGAGAGGATGCTGCAGTATCACACTTCATATAAAGGCTGTGGTGTCTCCCATCATGGAGACAAGCAGAGAGTGTTTCTTGAGTGTGAATTTGAAATGTGGTCACTTCTGAGGTGCAGTGTGGACTCTTGAGGAGTCCCTTGGTCTTCAGAAGCCTCCCTGAAGCATCTGACCCCCTGTGCGTACCTTGGCTTCTCATGTTATAAGAAGAAGAGCCTTCCCCGATCATGTCTTTTTTTTTTTGTGAAAGTGAACTCATTGGTACCCTGGGATCTTCAGGTTTGTGGTGATGAGGAAGTGCTCTGAAGGGTCACAAGCATAAATAAGGATTTCAAGATTATATTCAGTGCTTCAGGACTGCACTGTCCTTCCTGGTGACGGTCAGTCACTAGGATGGAGCAAAACCATCAGCTCCTTTCTCTTCCTGCAACACAAATTTTATTCATTTGGTGCAAGTTTTAGTGGAAGTTAATCTATACAGAACTAGTAGGCTGAGTGAGATGTGATCAGAAACTCTGCCATTTCTGGAAGCTCACACATCATTTGTTCCAACTGAGCACCTGGCCATGTCCTGAACGAGGACCGGCACACTGTATAAATTGATGGTTGTCATGATCAAGTACTTTCAGAAGGCTGAAAGATTACATATGAGGTAATTTTAAAATATTTTCAATAATTCTATCCTCTATGTGGAAGATAAACACTCTTTTCACTTTATTTATTAAAAGGTAGGCAAAACCAAAAAAAGCTTATTCAGAAAATATTGATAGATTTTTTTTGTATATGTCAATCTTAATTTAAATTATTTCTGGTTGGTGATATTGGAATGTTCTTGGCACCCAGGAATTGAATTGTTTTGCTTTGCCTCTGCATGTTTTTTGCAGCTACTGCTGAGAAGGATACAGACATTCCTCATGCCATGTGGGGAATGTTTATTAGGAATTTCTTTTAACTAGAGTTTTGCAAACCTTACAGGATCAGATTGTAAACTTCATCAAAAAATTCTGAAAGGAGAAGAAAAATAAAAGGCAGCTTGACAGACAAGTGCCAGCTTTTTCATGAGACAAACTGCTGAAACTTTGCCTGTAATTTCTCTTGGCAAATGGTCTCCAATACTAATATCAATGTGTCATGTAAGCTGTAAATGAAAAACATATTCCTAAATTTGCTCTAAATTGTAAACATTTGGCTCTGTGGAATTCAAATGGATTAATTTCCCTGAGCGTTTTAAAAATGCAGTTGCACTGTTTGTAACTACTGTAGTTTTTGGGGAGTCGTTTCCTGTGCTGCCCCTATGAGTCTCGCACTTCTCCTGGTCACCTGCAGGAGGGGAGTGAGAGAACCCGTCTGCTTTTCCTCCTCTAAAAGTGCTCTGTGCTTTCTGGTCTCTGTCGCTTTGGTGGTGATACTGTTTGGATAACTGTATGCGGTAAGTGATGACCAGATCAAACCTGAGGAGGAACAGCTCTTCCTCTGAGGTCTTTTAGGCCTCCCTAGGGTTCAGCTCATTCCCTTATTAGTTACTTTAGTGAATGTCTTGGCTGCACACAGTCTCAATTTTTCTCACTAGTGGCTGCAATTTACTGGGATCAAAGGAATTCAAGCTCTGTTCACTTTCTTTTCTCATGCTTTGTTCAAGCTGTGGAGCTCCACTTGGGTATGATCACATTTTAGTAATTGATTCTTACTTAAAATAATGGCCTTTTCACCATACGAGAGTGCTCTGAGACTTTAATTGTATTACTTATTATCAATTTACGTGTAGCATGATATAGACTGGGTTCAGGTCTTCTGAATGAGGTACTGAATCGTATTCTGCACTATCTTTGAATTATTTGTTAAGAAATCTTTATCATGTGCTCTGTGATCAGGACCCCAACAGGACTGTTCTTTCTCAGCCCTCTTTTGAAGTCCTTCCTCATCCCACTCTGTGATGGAAAAGCTACTATGGTCATAAGTGCAAACTTATGCAGACTTGAGAAACACTTTCTTGCTGATTCTGTTGCTTAACTTCAAACATTGATTTTGTTCTCTGGGAGGGAATTCTGTTTGTTGCTAACACGTATTTTGTGCAAACTGGTCTTGAATGACTTACAGTTTTTTTTACGCTTAATGAAAAATGTTGGTTCTGCTCAGATTTCTGACAAGTGATTCTGTTTGGGCTGAAAGACAAAGAAGAGTAGGGCGAAATTCAGACTTTTACTAGTGTCTCACTAAACATCCTGAGACTGGGGAAGTTGCCTGGGATAATGCAGTTAGACCTGTTTGTAGCATCACCACTCAGGGTTCTTGCCTTTGTGTTTGTTTGTCTGTATGTTTTTTGGGTTTTGTTTCATTTTTGTGTTTAAGAAGTATGGGACCTAAGAATTTGTCAAAATAAAAGTTGTTTTGATTGCTAATTAACCTAATTGATAAACATTTGAACCATAGTTTCAGTCTGATAAAAACGCTGTAGCATTGGGTTTTCCTCCCACCTCGGTATGTATAATGTTCTTTTTGTTACATTCAGAAGTTTGACCTTCTGTATCTCTGACAAAATGGCACCTTTCAGGACCTTTAATAATTTCTTGGCCCTTTTGATGACCTCCTCAGTGCATCAGTATCCTTGCTAAATTGTACATTCCCTACTACCTTTTGTCAGTGTCATGTACAAAGATAGCACAGCTTTCGCATTTCTTATTGAAATCCTTCTTTATGTTGTTCCCAAAATTTGCCCGGGACCTAATTTTTTTTTTTTAAACTTCCATTTTCTTACCTTGGAGTTGACTATTTAGTAAATATGAACAATGTTCTTTAATCTTATTATGTAATCACTATTACTTTTGAATTTGTAACCCCATGCAAAAAAATACCTGGCTAATTTGGACAAGAGGAGTTTTCAATAAACCTATGTCAATGATCTGTAAGTTTATTACCTTCCTTCAGTTTGTTTTGTACACTGTTCTATTATGCTTAAAACCTCTCTTGAAAGGGTAAATTGCTTTTGATAACTCAATTACATTTTTTATATCACAATTTAGTTTTAGGTTAACAAATTTCTGTTACTCATTATTTCTTTATTATTGTCAATAGATTTATTGATTTAGTACCAGCAACTGATAAACACCATTGAAATCAGCGCAGGTTTACTGCTGACTTCATTTGGGTATGAAAAGTTGAAGTGAAATTCTAGTGAGTGCTTTATTGGCATCCTGGTTAAAATGAGAACAAAAGATAATTTGCTTGATTTACCTGTTATTTCAAGGGCGCCAGTATGCATCCCCTCACGAGATACTTCCTCGACCCATTAAAAAGTTTTCTGAGAAGGCTATTCCTTTGTTTTCCCCTCAATGGATGTGATAAAGAGTATTTTATGGTGTTTGGACAATTGCATTTACTGGAAGCAACTGGTTTGCTGGTTTAGTGTAGAGTGATTAGAACACATGGAATTATCAGCCCTAAGTAAATTGCCTTTCCACAGTCTATATTTTTCTGAAACAAAATAATTATAGAGAATGTATTAGTGTATATTTGTGAGTGTGCGTTTGTGTAGGAAAAAAGAAAGATTAATTATCCTGAAGAGATATTATCGTTTTATTAGCATAATGTTTTTCTTTCTGGATGGTATACCTTCGATTACCAGGTCATTTAGGAGAAGTATATTTTACACACACTTATACAGAGATACCTCATACATACAGATCAATCATAAATCAGTGCTATATTTAGTGTGTTTTAAGTAAGATGGCTCAAACTAGGGAAAGAATCAAATAATGTTTCAGCACCTATGAATTTATCTTCTAAGTGTCAAGTATCTCCAAGTGACTGTAACTTTAACAGTCCAATAACCTTTAGCCATTGTGAGAGATTTTACAACAAAAATTGTATTTTTGATTTAGCCTGTAAAAAGGACTATGATAGTCAAAGTGTAATTTCTGGATTTACTGTTCCTCTGAAATGGAATTATGTATATGCTAATATCAGTTTAAGCACCCACATCCATAAATAATACAAAACAAACCCTTGACCTTTCCAACTATTTCATTATTTGGTTATGGTTTAACAGCTAGAGTAGGATTCCTGTTTACAAAAGCAAGTGGCAGCCCTTCAAGTTGGTCTAATAGGAGCAATTCTTTTTTCTTACTTGCTTTCTGCCTCTTAGACTCTCAGACCACCATGGCTACAGCACTACTACGGTCCCGTGAATTGCTACTTATAAAGAGTAGGCAGAGTAAAACACAGGAAGAGGGTAGTAAAGAGGAAAATGCATGAAGTGTAATGTGAATAGCAGGCATTTTCTCTGCTATCATTTACAGGGCATGTCTTCCCTGAGTCAGCAGCCTTCCTGCTGATACAGTTTCCTTCATATACCTCTACTACTGTTGTCCAGCCACATTGCCCTGTTCTTTGCTTTCTCCTTGAAAACTCCTTTGGCATCATAACCTTCTGTAAAAATAGCACTTACAGAAGCAGAGGAAGTGCTGGAGGACTTTTAGCTTGGGGCTTAAATACTTTCCTCAGCTAAGCAGTGAAATGAATTGAAATTTACTTCTCTAGACAAGGAGTCAAGGGATGCATGGAGCTAGGAATGAAGATATGAAGAACGAAAATAGTGAAAATTGTTACATTTTCTGATGGGGAATTGGAGGACCTAATGGATGTCTGAAAAAATCATCGGCATACAAACTAATGGTCTTTAATTCTTTAAGATTATATGAGGAATAGGTTATTCAGCCCATTTCTATTCAGGATAGTGGTTCTTCTTAAATATGTTTTTAGTCCAGAAACTGAATCAAGAGGTGATATTAAAACAATGTGTTTTTAACATATGGAACATGTTAGATAGCAAATAACAGTGGTCAGCTTGCACACACAAACTCTGCTGTACCTAAGCATTGGACTTGTTTGTTTTCTTTACAGTATCTATTACAGATGTAAGGTGCATCTTTGAAGCCCACAGCAATTTCTCTCTGTGGTTGTGTGAAATTTATATAGCATTTTTAAATATGTTTCGCTAGTAAGACTCAAGATGGGTGTGCTCATGTTTCCTCACTCAGTGACTGGAAACAGGCTTCTGCCAGACATTCTGTATGGTGTGGTCTTTAATGTAATTGTTTGCATTTGGTTGGGACCTGCTAGTGGGTAAAACTGCATTTACAGACAATTGTGTCACCTTAGTGCAGAAAGAGTTTCCCTGAAGAAAACCAAAACCAAATCAAATTCTGCACTTTGGTTTGAAAGGCTTCACACACAATGCTCCCTGGCTGTATTAGCATGAGAAGCAGAAGGTAATAACCCCTCTATGTGGGTAGACTTCTTTCCTCTTCCAAAACATGCGCAAAAATCAGTTTTCAAATCCCAAAGCACCAATCATCAAATGCAAATGTGACAGGAAACGCTGATCCTGCTCAGTGCCTTGTTTCCCAGAAGTGCTGTGGCCAAGGAAGACAGAAACTCCCCTCACCCATGGGGGCTGTGTCCTGCCCCACTGGTACTACTGCTCCCAGCAGGGGCCTTTGTCACAGGGTTTTCACCCTGGAGGATGCATTGGAATTGTAGACTAGCTTGCGGTGGACAAATATTCTACTGGTAAACATCTCACTTCTTCGGAATGACCAGAAGATACTCTGTTTATGTACTGTAGGTGAGGTTTGCTTGGCTGTAACCTCGTAATCTCACAGTTCAAACCCCTGGACTCTTGATACTTTGCAGGCCTTTGAACTTAACAGTTTGTGATTCATTGTTATTGTGATTCTTCTGTAAGGGCCCATGTTTCTTCAATTATATTACAATAAAATTTTCCTTTTAAATAATCTTCTGATTTGAACAGAATTCACTATGTCTCTAAAATTCTTCAAATATCTAATTGCTTAGTATTTTGTTTTTAATTCTTTATTGCCCAAGTTGTGTGATGAAATGGTAGTAGATGAATGAACCGGTGAGAGATACTGTATTTGTACACCTTATCAAAAGGTGTACATTTTAGCTTTTCTCTTTCCCTTCAAGGGTTTTAATGAAGGATTATAGAATCTGATTGTATTACTATGAAATAAAAATAAAATCATGTAAGCCAAAGATGATCCCTTTATCAATTGACTGAAGTACTGGTTGTATGATAATAACTCTATTTCTTAAAAAAAAAAAAAAAAGAAAGACAAAACAATGTTAAAAGAGTATTTATCTTTTGTCCTTATTCTGTTCCATTTACTTTATTTTTAGCATCCCAAAGGAAATAAAATGCTGTCATCTGGTGTGATATACAGTGAGATGATGAAGAAGAATCATCTTGTATTTTTATTAAAGATGACCTACAAAGACATATTTCTTCTAAATTGGGCTTCTGCCCTTTTTTGAGATGCAAAAGGTCATTTGAAAAGAAAAAAAACATTTTTTTCTCTTGATCTTCTTCCCTTCTTTCTCCAGAGGGAAAAAAATACCCAAAACTTAAAATCTAGCTTTTTAATAGCTGAATTTATTTTTATCCGGTTTTGTTTACCTCATATCAAATCTCCTTGTTCTTGCTGAAGAATCTATTGGGGAGGATAAAAATTAACTGGAAGAATTGTAAATTCTGTATCTGTCTCCCAAAGTAAAACCCCTCCTGATGACATACTAAAGATTGGCCTAAATATCAAAGACATGAAATTTGCTTCAAAAGAGCAACATTAAAGCATTCATGTCCAAAGGGCATGAGAGATTTTAGGCTCTTGGTTGCATGTTATCAGATGTACCATAGTGAGAGTTCTGAGACTAAATCATGGTAGAGATAACTAAATGCATCATCTTAAAGATTTTCCCTCTGCAGAACATTTAATTTAGAGCAAAACTGTGCCATTTCTGACGTAAATGTGGTAATTCCATGTGGCCGCCATTCAACCTTCCTCTCACAGGGACAGCCGTGGTGGCGACAGCAAAGTTACAATTGCCTCACTGCTTATTATTGCGCTTGTAATGAGTCATGCTTTCCATTTGATCTGTCAAATTTAGATAGTATTCAATGAACTTTTGATGAGGGAAAGGAGAAAAAATGAGCTTGATGTAATATTTCTGTAATAGAATGATACATGTTTTCAGAGTGAGGAAGTAAGTAAGAAAATTCTGATGTAGCTCCGCTTCCTAAAGGGACCGCTATTTCTACATATCACTGAAGAGACAAAAAGGTTTTTGTTTTGTAGCCATATTTTTAGCATCACCTCTGTTTTCACTTGATTATAAAAGCAAGGGAATTCTCCCGATGACTTGAGAGATGGTAATCTGTCCACAGGCATCAGATGATCAATGCATTTCTGCCTAGGTCAGGTGGCAATTTGATTACAGAGGAAACTTCCTAGAAATTACCCAGAGAATAAATTTGGTGTATTGTACTTCACTCCAGAAAGCTGCTCACCAGTAAGTGGCAATAACAAAATGTGGAGCTGTAGAGAAATAGCAAGATCAAGCTGAATATGATACTGTAACGAAGCTGCCAAGTCCAGCTAAAGAGATTAATATAAATACATTTCCAGTGTTAATGAAAAACGATGGCTGGAACTTTTAATTTATATATGCACAGCCTTTGCTTTGGTACAGAGCTAGATGGTTTCTTTTGTCTTTCTCTTTTTGGAAGAGTAGTTAAATCTTGCATTACAATGTATTTTCTGAGCTTGCTCACTGATCTTTAGCCTCTACTTATCCATAATCATTCTCTAATCTTCATTTCTTTTTTTGCTATAAGAGGATGTATTTCTCTTTGGTGGTTTGCCAGAACATCACTGCTAATGGATTTCTGGTGTGCTAGAATTTTTACAATAGCCAGATAAAATTATATTCCAGTGGCCTGTAAATATGTAATGTACTGCCAGAGAAAAAAGAGACTTTGCCTGTCTCTTAGCTAGACTGTGGGAATTCAAGAGATGCAATTCATTGCTTCTTGTGGAATCTATTTGTTTTCCACATTTGATGGTATAATTGATACATTTTTGCAGCTGAGAATCTGAGAGACTAGGAGCTGATCTGAATTTCTGCCTTTCCCTTGAGGACCAGGTTCTTGCATTTTTTTTAGGGCTTTTGAGCTGTGAAGCTCATCTGAGTTCATCTTAATCCCCATCCTGCTCTGTCTGGATGGCAGTGCTTTAGGCCCAAGCTTACAGGTTTCCTGTCTGATGCTACTTGGGCCCTTTAAATCCAGATTTCGCTGACAACCTGTTGTGTTTCTTCCCAAATGGCCTGTTATTTTTTTTTTTTTGCAAACTTACTCTTATTCCTGGATGAACTCATTGTTGAAATATAGTAATAAGTGTTTGACAGTAAATGTTTGAATAGTTTATTTTCTTTTCCTCCTTCCTCTATCCTTTTAGTGGATATATATCTCATATAAATATCCACTAAAACATGGTTTTCATGTAAGCCTAAACAAGGGAGAAAACTTCACTGAATGTCCCCTTATGCTGCCTCTAAGTCAAATTTCAGGGATACAGAGTACTTGCTGTTCTGTTGGCTTTTTGGACTTTGTACAGAAAATTATCTTCAGTCAAAGAAAAAAACCCCAAAATTTAGATAGTGTATTAATATATGTATCTATCTATCTATCTATCTATCTATCTATCTATCTATATATATCTATATCTTGGAATTGTGATAGCCTTCATGTTGGTGCATGATGTAATGCCCATGGATTACACCAGTACAGTTCCACTATTAGCTAATCGTATAATTCAGCTGCAATGGGTAGGAGCTGTCAGAAAGTCCAAAGAAACCTATTATTTGACAGTTACTCACAAAGAACACAATGAATTGTATCAGTATCTGTAGTAACTTCCTCTGTGCTTTATTTTTAATAAATCTGTGTACACACACACACACACACACACACACACACACACACACACACAAATACACACACAAACACACATATACAGGTACACATATACACAGACCCATAAACACAGAGGGGTATTTCTGCCCTCCTTCCCTCTCTCCACAGGTAGGAATGCATTTAAGACTTTAAGTAATTCATGAGTGGCTCCTGTTCCTAATAGCAGCACAGAAAGTCTCATACTTACAATAGAATTGTCTAGACATTGTCCAAGTGTGCAGACAGAAGAGCAAGTCAGGTAATGCAAATTCTGGACTTGGCTTCTCATATGAGAGATGAACTTGAGCACCTACCTCCTAGTGGGATTCTTTCAAATTTTCTGCTTTCCGTTTCTGTTCCACTCTCCACCCCAAATGAGCAGATTGAAGAAGCGGCATTTTGGCACGTCTGAGGAGTAAGATCTTTACAACTTTTGTTACTTTTACAGATAAATTCTAAAGGGAAAATTTTATATTAAATACTCTGCTTTTATTTTGGTTTCAGTTTTTGCACCTTGCTAATAATGCAGATAATTCCTGAGAGCAACTCTCATTTCTCGCTAAACAAACATGAGAAAAACAAGGCTATTATTGCTTGGTCCTTGCAAAGCCTGTCATAAGAAAGGGTTTACCCTTGCCTTTAATACAATAGTTTAGCACAATATGTATGAGATTTTTTTTATTTCTCTCTGTACTTCTTTCTGTTACGGACAAATCAAGGCAGCAACATACTAATGCTTTACTGTGCCAGCAAGAGTAAGAAAAGTATTCAAGCTGACATTCAACAAGGAAAAGATGTGGAGTATTTCCAATATTTTTGTTGTATGGAAAGCATCTTTAAACTGTTTTCAGAATTTTTTGCCGGTCAGTGTAAATCACTGAGGACATAATCCTTTCACGCCATGTTGCTGATAGCATAAGCTCTTTCCTACACATGCTGGGAGAAGGAAGACCAGCATGATGCTATCTAATTGACAGTGTTGTCTTGGGGGAATAGCTGGGGAATGAAGAAATCATGAGTTGTTCTCTGTACTGCTGGCCCACTACTCCTTCAATATTTCTAGGCAGAAATCTGAGTGTTATTCAAACAAAACCACATCAAAAGGTGTTTTAATACTCTTGTTTCAGCTGTGTCACCCATCAGAAAAAGAGAATGGTAATGGGATTAACACAAGGGCAAACTAAGTCATGGTCCTGCACTTGAACAACTGATGCTTTTCAGTTTTGCTTTATCCAAATCTAGTAGCTGGTTTTCAGTTATGCATTTCATATTATCTCTAGTTAGACTTGTGTATAGCATAAAATAATGTTATATGTCAAATTTTGCTATTGGGTGAACATTAATAGTTCTGGTTGACTTGCAGGAGCTGCAAGCAAGCATCCTAATAAAAGAACTTTGTTTTAGACCTAAAACATCTTTTGGTGCATTGCATATTCCAGGAATGTGCATCTCCCTGCTTTCAAAGTACAGAAGATACAGGAATTATTAACAAGTCTCTTTCACTTGACCTTGGAAAGCAAACAGAAGGAGCTAAATGCTGCATGGGAATAAGAGGCCAATGTTTGAGCACCTTTGAGATCCCAGGCCCTGAAACCCGCTGCCACCTTACCAAAGCATTTAGGATTTTGTAAGTCTGTGTGGACAATTAACACCCTAACCAGAGCACACTCCTAAACACTAGCTGTCTGTAGAAACTGCTGTGGATGTACTTACTGGGACACTGCAAGTGTTTGTATAATTTTAAGCTGTGTTTGTGTTGCTATTGTACTGTAACTGTGCAGTCAAGTTTTCCCTGTGGTTTCTGAATGTAGCTGACAACCTTTGCTATGGCTTGTTGTTACTTTAGGGAAGAGGCAGAACATCAGTCTATGGGAGGCACCTCACTGCTGTCAGCAGCAGAGCTGGCAGAGGAGCATTTTAGAAATCAAGAATCCTTTCCCCTCCACTTATACCATATGGCAACCAAATCTTCCAGTTCATTACAAAGGAGCCATAAGATAAAGGAATTTAAATTGCCAGTGAAAGACTAAGCCAGAGCTAGGAATAACCAATATACAGAGACAGCACCTGGAGAAGTTAAAAGGCTGAAGCTGTGATAGGTATTTTGCAGCAGATCCTGATGGTATTTTTATGCTGTTTTAAATGGGTAAAGCAGGATTGCCTGCTTGCTTTTAAACTGGGGACACAGCTGTCAGTAAACTTAAGCTGGAGTAGGAAATGTTTCTGTATTTCTACAAGTTTCTTCATTAATGGGAAGGAGAATTCCCAATGCCTGATGTAGAACTTGGACCAAGTTTGCCATTCTGTCTGGTGAACCAGCGTTGTTGGCCACAGAATGGCAATTGAGCATGTATTGCAAATTGAAAACTCTTCAACTGCCCAGTCTTTAGATTTGAGGGGTTTTTTCAGCAAATCAGCCTAAGTAGGGATTTTTAAAACAGATCTGCTAGCTGTTAGGTATCTTTTACTATGTGAGAATTGACACTGGATAGATGCTAAACTGGGATAGAGAAATGCTTTAGTAATCTGTGGTAGCTGTTTAATGATTAAGCTGGTGTTAGCATCAGTCTGAAGAACAACAAGTATTTGCTGCTTTAGTGACTAAGCAAAGTTGCATTAAGTTAGAGGATGTGAACAGATAAACTCCTGTTTATGTTTTTTTTTTTTTTCTTGGTTTGCTTTTTCTTACTGATACAACAGCTGTGCCTTGAAATAATTGTTTTTCTTCAAACCTTGACCCTATTTAGTAACTTGCAAAAAAATGTTCGTATTCTCAATTTGTATAACAAATAGGCAATGAGATTATATTAATACAATACTAGGGCTGGCTTTAATGATGTGCATGAAGTGCAAGATCGAGTACTTCTGTCTAGTGCCCTTTGTATAAAGATAGTTTTCTCACTTAGAACAAACTTAATGTCTTCAGGGTTATTGGAGTTTTTACCTGGAATGTATTTTTAAAAAATTTTTCTACAATTACTATTTTTTTAAATATAAAAAAGATGTTAAACACAAAATACGGGTATGAATAAACAGTATTAAAATAATATCAACATCCCCAGAGTCTCAAGGTAAATATCTTGCTAAACCAGGAGAGGTTTAGCAACTTTTGGAAAATGTCATCATTGTTTTTCAGCCGGTGTCCTGTTCTGAATGAACAGGATCTTATAATTTTCAGTTGACTCTTTCATTGTCTTTTAAAGAGGCTTGGGTGCCAAAATATCACCGGTTTTGATCTCTTTCAGCATCAGTGCACCTGTGCTACAGAGGAGGCAGCTGATGCTGCCTTGTTGATACTGTCATCTGCCTTCTACTCTGGTATTGCTAGATCTCAAAAAGTTTAGAAAATGGCTGATTGCTTTTTTGTCCTTGCTGTAACTTGGTGCAAGCATTCACCTGTCACCACTATTGCATTTTCCATTGCATCCTTTCTATACCTGTGTTGCTCCCATTGATTGAATTTGTCATTTGGTATGATTTTATATATATATTTTTAGAGAGAGACAGTGCATACATATTGCTTTCCTGGTGTCACACTGAGCCTGGCTGTTTTTTGTTAACGCAGGCGCTGTTTTCTGCTTGTCAACAGTCATGTGCAACACGGAACTGTATAGCTGGAAAAGCATTAATTTTCAGTGTCACACTGGTGCACTCTTTGTGATATATTTTTCTTCAACTGCATGATACTGAATGTGAAGGGTCTGTGGAATTAGACACTTTTCAACTGTTGTGAGAATACTTGGTGCAGGAAAATATACCCTTTATCAAGTGCCCCTTTGAACTCTTTCAGTGTGAGTGCTGCAGTTACTTGGCTTGACATCAAGAGCAGCATGGCATTGCTCTTGCAATCCCACAATTGACTTTTTTCAGCAATTCCTCTCCTCCACCTTCCCTTGGGACTTTGCCTGACTATCTTCTTAGCTTGTGTGCTGGATTGTCTCTTCTCACATATGGCTATTTTTGCTAAGGATTTCAGGTCCAGGACATTTGTGTCCCTTAACTTTATTGCACATTAATTTCAAATTACATTTGCACTTGGAAAGAATGAACTGTCCCCATGCTGGAGCCATAAGGATCTAAGTAATCAAAGGAGTTTTTCATCTTGTCCTCAATGTTTGTTTAAAGTTTTAATGTGGTTCTCTTAATTTTTAGATTTTCAGGTACCATGTGGTATCTGCTGAACTGTGGGGCTACTGTGTTCTCTATGGACCTTAGTCCTGTACCAATTCTGCCAAAATACTGCAGAGCATTTTTCTGGATTCAGAAAGGGAGGTTTCAAGGTGTCAATACAGGCATATTTATATACAAACATAGTTTTTTCTGTTCTGTTTTGTCCTTAGTTGCTATTAGGTTTAGAAGTCTCATGGTGCTTTCACTGCATGCTCAGTACTTCTGCTATCCCCCATAGTTTGGAGGGCTGCCTCCGTAACAAGGGGTGACTTATAGAACAAATCACCTTTTACTTCAAGGCAACAGTCTCCATGCTTGCAAACTTGTGCGAGGAAAAGACTCTCTAAGACTCTTCTCAGTTCATAAATATCAAATCATTTTCTTAGCAGCAACCTCAGTGCTTTAATCCTCACCATCTCTCTTGAATTGTCTCAAGATGTGTGTCAGGAGCTTGGTGGTGATGTTTTTTTTCCCTCAGAAGTCTTAGGTATATTTGGGGTTATTTTTATATGGTTTCAAACTGTTAGAACACTCTTGTTATCCATGGGCTTTTTTGTATAGTGATAGTTTTGTTTTCTTGTACCTTTGTCATATAAATTATTGGCCATACAGGTTTCCGACTATTACTTGTACTTAACAGAAGGAATGCCTATCACATGATGATTTTTGAGGTATGTGAACAACCTGCTATATTTTCAATGCCTGCCCCTCTCTCTCCTTTTCTCCTTTTTCTCCTTTCTTTGGGTGTAAAGATTCACAAACAACATTTAATGTGTGTATAAGCAACACACAGTACACAGCTAAACTCCAGAGAAGTGTTTTGGACTAAAATCAACATATGTATGTTTCTCTTCCAGTGTGGAACAATCTTCTAGTTCTGATGTGTACATAGTTTTTACATGAGGATTGCTCTTTTCCTGTTGTGAAGCTCATTGGTGCTACTTTTATAAACATAAGATTATTAAGTACTTCCAGGCCTAGACTATTCTGGATTTCAATTTAAAAATGCAATAGAGAGTCAGGATCATTGTTGATTTTAGATTGGACTCAGATACTCCTAATTGCTTCCTGATGCCCCAGGATGTTCATGTTCTGGTCTCACTTATGTTTTTTGTCTCAAGTGTCTGAGGAAGGATTGGTGCTTGCCCCAGGTAGCTGTTGGCATAGTGTACAGTTAATATGTGCGAGAGCTTCTTCTGTGTTTGAGCTGCCTTGGTAGCCCATCCATCCTGTGTGTCTAGTGGTTGTTTGCAGCTGAAGGGAGAGCAAGGGTGATGCAGTAGCCAGAAACACCCCTGGGGGTGGGCAGTCCCCAGATCTACCCTTGCTTCACCCACAGTCTTGGGAAATCACTTCATCCCACTGTAACTTGGTCTGTATCTGTCCAGGAGGGTAGTAGACAATCTGTAAGTTGAAAAGGTGTTGTGGGCATTAACATGTTAAAGAGTGTAAGCTGCTCACATAATAGATGGACTCGAAACATGGGGGTTGAATGCAGAATTTCCAAACATGAAGACTTTAACTTAAATATCTAGATCTATGTCTATCTATATCTATGTATATCTATATCCCAGGACCTAGTGTGGTAGTAGTAATTTGCTATCTGAGTGGTGCACCGAGACTTGCAATATGCACCCTCAGGAATGAGCTATCCTCTGATACTTTGATGTTGAAAATGGGTGGGCATATGTCAAATACAGCTACTAAATTGAAATGAAAATGGGAGAAAGCTGTGATGTCTTGCATGCTGAAACAATCAGCGAGAGAAACGCTGTGGCTTTCAGCTCACTGCTTTTTCCATTTTCCCTTGGTGGGTTAGAGCTATTTTTAAACTCAATGTCTTTTAAATAATGCATAAGTTAACAATAGAGACTTGTAGTACTGGAAAAAACCACATGAGTGTGCTTAAAAAAACCCAGAAAATCCTGCCCAGACTGCTTCCAGGAGGGTCTCTGGGAGGAACAGAGCACACTTGTCTCTTCAGTTTCCAGACGTATTTTGCCAAATTCCTTTTTTAGAGCAAATCTCCTGTCTTTGAACTGAGATTTTTCATTTGCAAAGTGCCTTCCCAGCCAAAACAACTGAAAAAACCCTCTGCTGAGAGAGGTACATCACTTTGTGGGCCTTATTTTTTGATATAGCGCAGCCCAATCTGGCTGTGAAAGTACTGTGACACCTTTGTATGTCAGGGAGAGTGCAGGGAAAAACCTTTTCCTCTGGGAATAGTATGCTTGGATGGTTCAGCTGAACTGTGCAACTGCAGCTACTCTTGTTTTTTCAAGCAACACCAGATCTGTGGTCCGCGTGTTCCATGGCTATCCCATGTATAGGCAGCCAAACCACCACAGCTCAGATATCCATGAACCTGAAGCACTAAATGGCTGCCTGTGGAAAAGGAAAACCTAGGAAAGATGGCCATTAGGGAGGGTTACAGCCACATGGCTTTTGTACCCTGTTTCCAGTAGTCACCCTTTGCTTTCTGTAGCTGGCACGCATCCATGGAGAAGGATCAAGGGAAAGTGGTGGCTGGGAACATTGTCACCACCAGACCAATTTATCTGGCCCCAATGGCTCTGAGAAAAAAGGGGTTGCAGGGCCTGAGCCACTGGGCAGATTAATTATCCCGGCAGCTCAGAGATTTGTGACCTTTGCGGGCAGGAGCACAGCGGAAGCTGCAGGATCCGGCATGTGAGCCCTGCCAGCAGGCAGAGGCTGCACAGCTGGTTCTGGTCCCTCTTGCCTGTAACCTCCAAGAGTGGCTGGGGCTGAGCTGGAGGGTTGCAGCTGCTCTGCTCTGCCCAGCAGGGGCTCAAGCAGGGAAGTCAGAGGTGGACCAGGACTGTGAAATTAAAAGCGTTCCCAGGGTATTTGGATCTGCTGCATTTTTCATGTCATCCATATCTAGTTTTGCTAATGAGGCCTCTAACTGAAGGAAAGGGAAAATGTCAGTTTCCAGTAATCCTTGTTTGCCGTTTTTCCCTAAAAAGTGAACTCTAATGAGCTTAAAGGGAAAAGAGGGAGAAGTAGAGTATTTAGGGATACAGTATCAATCATGTAATTTTATTTCCTTTCACTTTTGTCAAATGCTTTTCTATTATCTTGTAGACAGTAATAAATATTCATGTGGGTGGAAAGATAGCACTTTTTTTTTTTTTTTTTCCCCCCCAAATACATTTGGAAATAATTTGCACTCTGGTTGTCTGAAAAATTGCAGTTCTGTGCTGGTTTTCAAAGACATTATTTTAATGCTTTGCAAGATATTTTGTGTGAAAGGGTTAGTGATTTGGAACTGTTTCACTGTAAAAATTCTTTTTTATCTCTTTCCTTAAATTTCTAAGAATCTGTATATATAAGATTTTACTATTGATTGTGTTTGGTAGAGAAGGCTTACTAGTAAATGTCTCTTCTTAAGACACTAATGAATTAATATTAAAGAAATAAAAGTAGTACCAGTACATTAGGCATAGTCCAGTAATTGATGTAAAAGATAAAAATAATCCTGAACCTTATACCAGCACAGCAAATTCTTTTAAGAATATTTGTAATTCCTTTTTGTGTCACTGACAGGGGTGACAATTTATGATATCTGTTTAATTTAGAAAAATTAAGCATAAAGTGGCAAGTGTAGTATATGTAGTTTTTCAGGCTATTGCTCATGGCTTAGTGTCAAGGGGAGAACTCTTAAGTATTTCAGGATGAATCTCAGTGAAGAGTTGGAGAACATACTCTTTCATTTACATAGTAACAGTAAGGAATGAGGGCTCTACTTAAAAACCCGTGCGTCAATTACAAAGCATTTTGTAGAGGTTGTAGAGAAGGGATCAGTTTGACCCTATCTTGCAAAATATGTTGTACTCTTTTTCTAGCATTGCATGTGTGTATCTCCTCTGAGTTTTTACCCAGATATACAACCAGGCCCTTCAAACACTTGGCATAGGTGGGTTTTACCTTTTACAGTCTCGCAGGCTGCATGTGTTTCTTGTCTTTCCTTACACTGAAGGCCTAAGACACAAAAGCTGGTGAGTGTTTCCTGCTGTGCCCCTCATCCAGCCTTGGCTGTATTTTAGGATGCCCAGCTGGCCTGCAGCTGTTCTCAGAACCTCTACTTTTCCTCCCCATTTTCCTGCCGCTCTTTGTCTCATGTTGGATTCTTTCAGAGAGTTGCGCTGTTGTTTTCCCTCTCTTCAAGCTTGTTTCTACAGGTGAAGTGACACCCAGCAGTCTTGTGGCATCTGCCCTGTGGCCCATATAAAGAACTGACATTCCACTTTGGCTTTTCCAGGTTGCCTGGCTCCAAGTGGAGCACTAAATGTTGTTTAGGTGAACTATGTCTCCATGTTGTATGTTCTTTGGAATGTTTTAATAATTTTCAGACCAAGTAAGGTGCTTTAGACCAATGTCCAAGTTTACACTGGGGAGAAATCCTTTCCCTCCATCTCTAGTCCCAGGACTATGCACAAAAGCTAGAAGAACATGAGTGCCCTCATGCTTGGAGAGGCCTTTGTCTCTGAAGATGTTCCCAGGAAAGAAAATTATCTGCAGCATCCTTGGGAAGGCTATCTCCTCTCTGCTCTCACTTCCAAAATTTTAAAACTTTACAGCCTCATGGCAGCAGTCTGTTTTTAGGAAGCTTCTCTCCCAGGGCATGATACATGGAACAACACCAGACAATATGGTGGATGATCATATGCCCGTGCCTGAGCCTGTGCCCCGGCCGTAGGTATTCTCCTAGGAGAGACTTTTATGTGGCACCTTGTTCCTTGCGCTTCTGGCATCCTCAGTGGTGCTGCCCTGCAATGACTCTGTGGGCTGGGGGGATTTCTCTCACACACCCTTTCTGTATAAATGTAGATGGTCACACATCACCATTTTTTATGACAGACGTATTGAAAAGTTTATTTTTCTATTTTAGACTAAAATAAAACCTACTGTTGATATGTTTTTGTTTTTGTTTGGTTTTTTTTTTAACTGGAAAACCTTCTGGTCCTTGATGTTTTTAGAGGTCCAAATCTAACTCACAGTTCTGGCCAGCTCTGAACTTGTCATAATAGAAATCTTCCGTCTGTAAGATAAATGTTTAAAGGTCTCAGCTGTTTCAATTGAAGTTCTGTCTAATTAGTTTTTGGAGTTCTGTGAATTCTGCTGCAAAAGTCTACAGTAGGCTTTCCAATGATAACCTGTGTTCTAATCAAAACTAAAATAAATGATTGCTGTAAAGATAGCATGATTTTCTATTAGAAAAACAATGTGTGTATTTGCCAAAATACCACCTAATTTATTATTTTTCTGACAAAACCAACAGCAATAATGGAATTTGGGCCTTTTTTGGGCAATATTTTCCTTTTTCTTTGTGATGGGTGAGAAACAGCAACAGTGGGAGGAAAGGCAAACAAAAACATTCTTTAAAAATATTGCAAAAGCTTTTCAAGTCTTGACTTGCACCCAAAAAAAAATGCATTTTAACATGTTCACCTACTTTGACTTGATGAACTTGTTTGCTTTTTATGCTTATTATTCTTTTGGTTGTATTCTATTTCTGCAAGCTTTCTTTTTTTTCTCCTGGATGAAATATTGCATTCTGTGTTTCATTCACTATTTAGTATGTCGTTGTTACCCAGTCACTGACTTCTTTTCAGTTGTAGTGTAGGGTTCTATGCTGTACAACTCTGAAAAAATTGAGTTTAAGACAAGAGTGTTATTGTGCTTTTGGAAATGATATTGTGCAAGTCTGAGATAGTAACTAATGATTTTTTCCATGTCCTTTTATAAACCCATATCAATAGCACTGCTAAAATATGTATTTGTATCCTGAATAAATTGCTGGGAGTCAAGTGGCCAAGTAGCAAAGAATAATTGCTTATTTTGAATTGTTTTCCAATTCATTACAACAAGTTGCTCATTTAGAAAAGATGAATAAGATTCTATTTTGGTGTTTTTCTCTTATTTAAGTATCTTTGAAGATTAAAAAAGGAATTGCTTGGGGGGGAAAACTGATTTGGAAAAAAATGTTCATACATTCTCATTAGACAAAGGGGTCTGGTATTTGTGTGTTGAATTTCCACTAGAGAACGGAAACTCCTGATTTAAACTGATAAAAGTGTAAAGCTTGTGTGCCATTTATGCTCCATTTAGGGCATAGCAAAGATGGCAAAAAGAACTTTCTGAGCTTTTACTGTATGGTGCTTTCTGTGTTTTAAGATACAATGGAAAAGAAAAAGATTTTGGATACAAAATTATGATACTGCACAGAACTATATCAATATACTGTGGGCAAAAGCCTTTGAATACTTGGACTGTGTTTAGTTAGTGGGGAGGGCGAATGCTGGTCAGATAGCTTAGGGGGCTTCCTTAGGCTTCAGGAAGGGGGTCACCCCTGGGACGCTGAATGGGTTTGCTCTCTCCTCCTGTCTTTTGCATTTTAGTTTATTTGCAGCTCTACATGTCTCATCACCTTTCTGGTGATGGTGTGACAGTATAAATAATTCTACTTTATTGTGGTACAACTGGAGTACAAATCATATAACAATAAATATAAAAACATGAGTAAATAGAGAGAATAGCTGTACAGTATAAATAATCCTTCTTTCACTGTCATTTATGTTGAGTGTGAGGCTGGGATTCTGCCTTGCTGCAAGGAGCAATTCCTGTGCTCTACTGCATGCCAGTGCTTTTGAGTAGCAAGCCTAATTCTACATTTTCTGAATAAGTGTCACCTCCTATTTCATTTTCTGTGAATGAAGATAAAATACATACATGGATTCAGGCAGGCATACCCAAGCATGCTTGTAGAGCCAATCACTGTAATCTGAAATTGAGATGGCACGAGTGTTGCCTCATCTCATAGGGCTTAGGTCTTTCAGGGGCTCAGTGCCCTTGACTCCCGCTCATTTAAGTGGGAATTGGACAGTTTCACCTTGTGCATGCTCAGATTAAATGGACTGAAAGATGAACTTCATGTCTCAGAACAATATAATCGTCCTGTGTATTAAGAAAATCTCTCAAACAGCTTGCAATACCTCAAATAGCCCCACTTCTTCTCTTGCTTCTCAGTTACCTCATTCTAATATGAAAATGTTTTCTCTCTTCACCTTGTCCTTAATGTGTGCTTCATGCTGATATTATATATTAATTCTGCAAATGCATTATTGAACTTCAAAGAGTGTTTTAGGCTGCAAACTGTTAAAAATTGAAATGGATGTTTGAGTTAAGGGAGAATACATCTACTCTAGTTTTAATTTGTTTAAATAATGTTAATTTTATTCTATTTGTATATATGACTTATATGGCATTTCAGGAGTTTGCTCATGTTTTTGGTGTTAAATTGAGTTTTATTGGAGGAGATTTTAAACTCAAGTTCAGTACAAAAACCAAACCCATATATATTTTGATGGATTCTGTGTTATTTTTCATGTCTTCCACAATGAAAAAGCTGTGGGGTTTACAAACAATTATTGTACCAAAATGAAATAAGCTGTGGCAATGCTGGAATTCTCCATGAGAAATTTGTCTATACCCCAGAGACTGTGAACCTCAATGAAGAGAAAGCCTGTTGTATTTAGAAAAGGGTTCTGCTCTGTTAAGATCTCTCTTAAAAATATTTCACAAGAAAGTGTAATGTCAGTAGATTTCAGTGATGACAGGCACTTCTTGTTATGCAGAAGGTTTAGCAGGTCTTTTCTCTGCTCCCTAACCAAAATACGAAACTGTTGTGTCAAGTCTAAACTCAGTAAGGTGGTGATACAGATGATGGAAGAGCTGGAATCTGCCTGTTCTGCAGTACATCACCCATCTGCCACTGGTTTAACCATATTTTCCCACAAAATAACTTTCCTTTAAACTTGGGTGTATCTTTAGGGCTCCCTTACACATCTGTATTCTCACTTTGAGTGTTTGAACGCTTACATATTCTTGGCCAAAATAACCAATCTGAAATGCACCATGCTTATTCTAGATAATGAACTGATTTTCAAAAGTGCCGTGTTTTCAAAAGAGCTTTGTTAATGGATATGATGAATGCTTAGCAGCTCAAAATATCTCATGTGTAAGTTCTTGAGAGAAAATGTCAATTTGGGAAGAAAGAGGGAAGAGAACTGACAGTAAGTCCAGGAGACTTAAAGCAGAGCTCTCTTGTATCTCAGACATGCCAGCATTTTCCAGTTATGCTTGTTTTTGCTTCCTTTGGTCCAATGAATCACTTGAATGGCACAGAGTAGAAATGATGGAGTTGATTTCAATCCAAGTATAGTCTGAAAAGTAGTGATTAGGTTCCACATCTTTTTAGAGACACTCCAGTTATACTTCTTGATCTGAATCAAGCAAATCAGGGCTTTGAATGTAAGTGTACAGCATTGCTTCTTTGGCTATATGGAGGTACTTTCTGGAAAAAAGAAAAAAATGAAAAAGAAAGAAAAAGAAAGAAAAGGAAAAAGAAAAAGAAAAAGAAAAAGAAAAAGAAAAAGAAAAAGAAAAAGAAAAAGAAAAAGAAAAAGAAAAAGAAAAAGAAAAAAAAAGAAAAAGTTTTAACTGTTACATTTTGGATAAAGGCTTCTGTTAGAGTCCAGGGCATGTGGAAAACCCCTCAAACTGCCCTGGGGGATCCGAGACCCTGGCTGGGACCCCAGGAAAGCACTGTCTTTGACCTTAGTCTATGAGAAATACTTCAGCACTCATAGATGAATTGAAAACAACAAAGATTTAAAATAAAGAGTAGTTTAGTTTGTCACAGGGTGAAAATTTGTAGTTTTGGGTTTTTAGTATGGAAGTAGATCAGAGCAAGATGGAGAATTTTGGGTGGTATCTCATGTTCTTCTTCATCTACTCCATCTTCTGCTGTGACGGTGGCACAGAGACATTGGTAGAATGGATTTGATGCAGAAATTGCGAGTCTAGAATAGGTGATAGTTATTGGCACAAAAATGTAAATATAGTACATTTTAAGAGTTAATTAGGTTAGAAATCTTTAAAAATTACCTTGGACCCTCCGTCCATGTTCTTGTAGTTGCTTTCCCTCAGCGCGCTGAGACTGCTGTAAGACCTCGAGATAAGAAATAGAATAAACACTTTTGAAGACTGAGCCACAAGTTCCATCTCATCTTTTAAACCCTAGCACAGGAGTTGAGTAGCAGAAAACCCCTAATTAGGGGGTTGACAGGGTTAAAATCCCGTCAGGTTTCGCTCTGGATAAATTGGAGGAACTTTTTTGGTGAAAAACCATTTGTTGGAAATGGCCAGTGCTTATTAAAATATATGTTTTCAGGGCATCTGAGGTGTCTCAGACATCTTTCTATCTCTCTTTACACTCTAATTCTCTGCCTGCTATACAGCATAGTTGATTCATACATTGCTGGTCCATAAGGAAAACAAATGTAAAGGGAAAATGCATTTATTCCTGTGAAAGCATTGCTTGAACTTAGTCACTTTAATTTTGAATTACCTTTTAAGTAAGTTTCTGATTATGGTAATCAATGTTTGAGGTTACATCACCCCTTCCCAAACACTGACAGCTATATGCAGAGTCAATAAGCTTGGAAGAAAATATTCATCAATGCATATGCCTTTGTGATTTAAGAAACAGCTATGTTTATTTTTCTGAATTGCAATTTAATTCGCATCTCCAAATATTAAGATAGAACGCTGCAAATTTCAGTTGTACTAGCAGTGTTACCAAATGTACTGAAAATATTCCCATGAAAAAGCATTACAGAACTGATAAATTGGTAGTAGAATTGTAATCTATCTGGCTTTGTTTTTCTGAGAGGGAAAAAAAATCTGGGTGTATAAAAAGATATATAACTCTCTATGTTTGCTAACTTAAAAACTATTAGCATTCTTGAAGGTTGGTTAGCTCTAATTTAAATTTTAGCTCAGAATTAAATTCTACAGCATTATGTGGAGATTTCGGAAGGCTTTTTGTTGTTCTGCAAGCCACATTAGTGTCCCTGATGATTGCTTATCAAATTCATTGCACTCTAGAACTTGAGTCTTAAATCCAGCTTTTATTATAAGCAACACATGACATGTTAGGAGAATTATTTTTAGAAACATAAATAATTTAAAGTACTGAGAAAGATTCTATAAATATGTAGTAAGGATGATAATAAGGATATCCTTATACATTTTTGTACTGAAAAGGAGAAGATAGTCTTGAATATGTGCTTGTCAGTGTGAGCTGTAGGCATGACCTGTGGTGCCCTTTATCTAAATTAGCTGTCAAAACCACACATGATGTTCCCTAAGAACTGAGGAGCACTGTTGTGGAAGGCTCTTGAACTCTTTGCTGAGGTGCTGGATTGTATTCCCAGAGTATTCCCCTGCCTGATTTTCAGAGGTGCCTAAATTAGGAAGTGAATCCCCCAGGATATTTGTAGCCAGCAGGGAGAGTGTGGGCTCCTGCAGAGGGTGGTCAGGGCAGGAGGCTGGTGGGAGGGTAATGTCTTGCCTTTGTGAACAGCTGCTCTCTCTCTGCTGACTGTGGAGTAGGGCATTCCATAGAGACCAGCCTCCCAGCTGGTTGCCCTGCTTCCCCATGGCTCAGCCAATGGAAGGAAAGGGAGGATGGTTTCCTCGTCTCTTTTAAAAAGTCCTTCCATATCTTTTTTTTCGGCTGCAGAGGTTCCTTTAGGACACTGGGTTACCTCAGGATGAGCACAAGTGAGGAGCTGGAGCAGTTCTTTTGTTAAAACAGTGAGAGAACATCACTGTGATTGCCAAGCAAAGATGACAGGAGATCTGAAAGTAGGTTTCTTGTAAAAATGCTTGGTCAAATTCAGACTCATCATTCACTGAATTAAAATTTTAATTAGAGGCAGCAGCTCCATGTTCAGGGGCAGACCATAGCTAGAGCCATCTGCGTGTGGCCATGTCCCCGGCAGTGGGGATGGCTCTGCCGATGCCAGGTGTGCTCCCTGCTGCAGACCCCATCAGCCAGCTGTGTTTCACATCCCACTTCTGGATTTGTGAGTGGGCCCTTGGGTGGGCAAAAGAACAGGACTGCAAAGAGGAGTGGTGGCTTTCAGAAGTGAAGCTGAGATCTCCATCCCCTGTCTCTTTGCTGAGGAGGCTTTTAGAGGCCTTGTGATAAGGTGCTCTATGGAAGGAGTCATTCAGGATTAGACTCAAGGGCTCTGAGGGGGAACATATACTGTACTCTTCAGGGCAGCTCTGTGTTGTTTCAAGGCTTTCTAACACACTCTGTGTAGCATGTAAAAGGGTCTACAGCTGTTCTGCGCCTTTTTTTTTTTTTTTTTTAACTGGACAAGCTGGCTATGCATTTGCTTTGTGAAAATTAACTCCTTCTAAACAGACTTAAGTTTTCATCATGATTTTATTCTGCTGTTTGGAAAGACATTAACTTGGAGCCATTTGAAGGAAAAAAGACATATGCCAGAATGGCAGAATATGTTCCTTCTCGCTTCTGCATCTGCGGGAATTGATTGCACACTTCATCTGCTCCTACAGGATTCACTTTGCACCATCACTATAGTGCTTCTCTGTGCCACATTCAAAATGTAACTGATACCAGATAGTTGCCAGATTGCAAACAATGCCCAGGTACACAACCTGACCTACAGAAAACATGTCAGCCCTGGAAAAGGAAAAGGAATAGGTAAGTAACCTCTAAATGAAGAGGTTATTTCTTTGAAAAGTAGTGATTGGAACTGGCACTCTCAAGTATGAAGATCCCTTTTCATCCTGAAGAGAATATTTCAGATAAAAATAGATAAGATTAATAGATAATAATAAATATTTCTTAGAAATCTCTTCTCATTATAAATGGGTGAATAATGTTTCTGTCTACAGTCATATCATGGCTGGAAGATGAGAGGGTGCAGGAATAGACAAAATATTCATAAGGATCTGCTGGAATCATAAGCCTGCTTCATTGTGGCAAGCATTCTGGAGATGTAAGGAGGTGGTGATTCAGATTTAAAACTCAGTTTTAATGAAGAATTCAATATACTTGGATCTGCTTTGACCCTGCTAGTTTTTCCATCCTGGGATATGTATTCTGAAATTTAAACCATGGCTTAAGTGGCAGCATGAGAAGTTAGAGGTGCTTTGAGTGTGACTGAATAAATCATGTCAAATGCTGAAAACGTCTGTTAGACACAGTGGTAGGTATACAGGATAAAACAATTTGGTTTGTGTTTGGGTCAAGAAAGAGAACATGTAGTCTGCTAAATATAGAAAATAACTATTATTTTCTAATAATTAGAATTTTGAGCTAGAATTCTCCCAACAGACAGTTCTGCAGGCAAGGCTATGGACTGCTCCTGATTTAAGAGAGGATGACATGAAAGATAAGAATAAAGGCATAGGAAAAAGGTGTGATGAAGGAGCAAGAGAAAACAGATAAACAAATTGGATGTCTCATGCATAGTGTATTGTTGACAGATGCCTCTCAGGGATGTAAAATCTATCCCATATAAATTGATATGGATATATAACATACAGAGGAGCTCTGGGTGTGTGTATATATATAGGATATATATATAGGACATATAGAAATTTATATATACACACACACACATGCATGTGTGTGTAGAGGAACTGGATGGTAGCAGCAGAGCATCAGTCAAATGAGAACTTCTACCAATGCTGTGTGACTGAACCAGCTACAAACTCTAGAATTTTATTTTTAACTTCTTTTACCAATCAATGCACTAATTTAGGTGAATATATGATCACCACTAGTGGATGTATGATCACCACTAGTAATGTCAAGGATTTCATCCCGTTCCTTTTCTTACTGCTAAGAACCAGCCAAATTATGCCACCTGCCCGTATAACTGGTCTTAATACAGAGTTCATTGTCTTGAGGGATGTGAATATGGGGAGTTTTATATATAGAGAAACAAAGCTTGTCTTATTAGGGTATGAAGGATGTGAGACCTATGACAAGAAAAAGGAGCGATGTTTGAATCTGCAGGAGTTTTGCTGTTGGATTGTCAGTATGCATTGAATCATAGTCCCATCCATGAAGCAGCAGATGGAGAACTATCATAGCTGCATTTACAGAAATGTGTCTCCAGTTACAGATGTGGAGCAGTCTCTGCAATGGATGCAGCCAGCAGGGTGATGCTGGCCACTGTTACTCTGTACACCTATTGTAGGTTACATGATATGCATATGAACCATGTATTTAAAAGAAATCCTGAGCTAATAGGTGGGAAAATAATTTGCATCCTGTAAGCACAGATGTATTTTCTCTCAGTTTCAGAAAATGATTTTGGATCGAAAAGTAAATTTAAAATGCAAAATTACTGTATTCTTTTCACCCTAAGAAACAGTGAGAGTGATTAAACACAAAAGAAATAAAACTGCGTCATATCAGTGGCCCATCTGTCCTGGCACTGGGAATGGGAAATGCTGTGAAACAGCACATGTGCTGGGCCACTTTCAGGTTCCATTCCACTCACCCCCATAACATCCACGACTGTTTGATTGGAGATGCCAGAAGGCACACTCCTCTCTGTGCCTTTTATAAAGTACCTGTTTATGAACTCATTGTCTATTACTTCAGTCCCTTTCAGAGATACCTTCTGGTACTCTTTACCCGTGCAGCCTCCTGTGGCAATGTGGTGCAGAGATTCGCAACTTGTTGTGTGACATAGTGCTTTCTTTGATCTGTTTTAAATTGGTCTTCTAATTTCTTCAAGTACTGCCCTATTTTACTAATGCGGAATTAGGAGAATAACAGCTTTGCATTAATTCTGTCTATGGCTCACATGATATTGTAAACCTCTATCATATTCCCCCATCCTCTCCCCATCTTCTCTTCAAATTGAAGAGCCTTTTGAATTTAGAGAGGATGATTTACTGGTAGGTAACCCACAGGGAGGCACAGTAACCTGCTGGGTCATCAGCAATGCCAGAGCCATCTGGCAAGCCAGACAAATTTGACTTGGAACAGCATTAGGAAATGGATTTTTTTGTCTCTCTGGAGCTAGCTGTACTCTTGTAGTTGTGTATGCTAAATGAAGATTGATGATGGTAAGTTTGAGGGAGCTGTGATAATTTCTTGGACTGGGGTTAAGTGATTAGTGTTGTCTCAGAATCTGGCTCCTGAGGATTTGGTGGTTAAGGGACTCGTCTTCCACTCTTCGTTCATTTTTAAGACATGTCATGAATTTTATTTCACAAGCTTTTGTGTAATTTGTCATGTGTGGATATTTTGAGATATTTTCTCTGTAATGCAGCCTGCTTTTTAAAGAAACTTCTTTTCTTGTCTCTCTTAACTGTGTGATTGAATTTTTTTGCTTAGTTACAGGCTAAAATCCTGGTTCACCCACAACTGGAGTGTGAGACCTTTGACTTCTGATCCACACAATGATCCATGCTATTAAAATTGACCTTTTTTATCAAAATAGAAACATTAGTGCTACAGGAGGTAATTTCAACATCTTATTCTTTAAATTGCCTGCCACTGAAGATGTTCTTCATGTCATGACTCATTTTTTCTTAGCCCCTCTACCAAGAAGAGGCTTTTTCAATATCTTAGACTTTGAAATCCATTTCTGTCTTTTTGAAATTCTAAAATATTTTCTTCTTCAGAATAGTTTCTGGAAACTAATCTAATTCCTAGATTTAAGGTTTGCAATGTTTTAAATCGAAACTATTTTCAGGTATACCCTTTTCTATAGTTAACATCTTTTAGATAACCTTTTTTTCTGGTCTTTTTTTTCACTGAAACATCTCAGGTACTTCAACAGTTGATGCAATCACCAGATTAACAAAAACGCCAAACCTCTCTAAAATTTTTCGATCTATTTATGTGAATACTCCATATATAAAACCCATGAGCCTTGGTGACTACTACATAAAAGATTATTGGGACACACAACCTTTCCAATATTCAGGATAAAATGGAAAGTTCGAGCAGCAGGTAACCGTGAGTGTTAAGAGGATGGTTGTCCTAACTGCTTATAAAAGAAATGACAGCACACTGGGGGAAAGCTTTGCTGTCATTAAGGGTGCACATTTTAAGATGGGTATGTTCAATGTTACTGCCAAACTGTATCTCTCTTGAAGAGATCCTGACTCCTTTTCTGGTCTTCCTTGGCGTCATGAAGACGTAGGAAGCAGTGGCATAGAAGTGCTGGTTGGTGAGAAGAGGCAATGGGCTGGGGAGTAAAGGCGGTGTAGGAATGTGACCAGGCAGAGGGAGGTAGGTATGGTGAGGGGGTGTTTGGCAGAAGGTGATGAAAGGCAAGAAGCTGAGCCAGAGCATAATTTGGCCCGTTTGTATTCCTGTTTTCTGCATCTTAATTTCTTTTATTTCTGTAATTTTACAGTGTTTGTTGGCAATGTAAAGTAGTCTGGGAGTGAAGCAAGGTTGTGCTGGCAGTGAGGCGGTTGCTGAACAGCCCCAGTTTGTCTGGTTCTGGGCTGTAAATTGCGTATGTGCAATGCAAGTGGTGATGCCTGGTTGCTTTGACAGGGGTTTTCTGCATGGCTCTGGACAAACATCCCTCAGATTGAACCCTTCACCCTTTGCTGTAGTGACAGTTCCTTGTTCTTCAGGTACCATAAGGAGGACACTTGGGATCAGATCTGAAGAGCTTCAAGAGCTCCAGAGCTGTCCAGACTGCAACACAGAGCAGGACACATCTGAAATGTGTTAAGATGAAAAAGACATTGTATTTCTGCATTGTATATGTCTATCAGGTTTCAGACTGGGCACCCAAACCAAACAGATAGTTTAGTATTGAGGGAAGTGCTAACTCAGAGCAGTATGTGGAAGACTCAGTATTTGTATTGTGTGAATACTTTGAGAGAGCGTCATGGAAATATTCATGAGTTCAGGAATAATTTGTATATTTGTTCCAGGGCAAGACTATGTATACAGTAACTAGAATTTGAGGGCAAATCTTGAAGTAAGATACCAAATAAAAATATTTAATAAAGTCCATTCACTAAATTATAACAGTTGTTCTGTAAAAAATATGTGCGCTTGTTTTTAATGGCATGAAGTAATGCCAGCGCTGCATATAATACTTATACATTCAATTTTTCAGTTTTTCTCTTTCAAGATACCATTTATGGACAATACACAGAGAGTGGGATTGAAATGTGATTGAAATCACAAGTGAGTTTAGTTGGGAAATGATTTTCCATGTGTATTAAACAGCTTGACTGTATGAATGGACGTATTAAAAACCAGGATTAGACCATACTAGTACCTTTGTGCAGGGAAATGTGTAGCCAGTGCTTCTTGTGTGCATTCCTCTTCCCTTTCTTCTTACTCTACCATCCTTTCAAATACTAAAATTGTTTTTATCCTGACTTTTAAGTAACAATTGTGTGAGCAGAATTGCACTGAGGAAATGGCTTTGTAGTAAGGATATGAACATGGTCTAAAAATACCTGCTAATTTTAATAGGATTTCTGAAATTTCTGTAAGAAAAAAAGAATTAATTGGTTGAAGAAATGCTGGTGTAAATTATTTATCAACAAAAAAAGAGTGAGGCTTTATTGACACTTGCATTGCCATCTTTACTGTCAGGAAAGCTCCTGGATAAGTAGCAAAGTGAACCTTGCCCAGACTGCTTTCAACTTTTCAACTTTTCACTTGACTGTGAAAGCAGAAGTTTAGAGCTAGAAAAATCCTGTTTCACCTTTCTGCCTGATAAGAATCTTGTGAACACCTGCTGTCTGCTCATTCTGCTTGTTAAAGTCTCTAGTTTAGCACTAGGAACTTTAACAAGCATGATATCTTGAATAGCAGTGTCTTCCCATGGATACCAGGAAGGCTGTGCTCTCTGTGTGTGTACGTGTAGCTTCCTTGTTAGGACACTAGACTAAATCGCTCTGTTGTCTGAAAGAGAAGACTGTAATCACCATCCCTCCATTACCAGCAGCATGAATTAACTGCCATATTGAATTTGTGCCCTTTGCAGTGCTTGTGCCACGTAATATTTTAAAATGCCTTACTTAAAAAAACCCTGTTCATTATATGTCACAGCAAATGCGATTTGCCAATTTCAATATTTGTATTAGGGAATATTAATATTGATGCAAGAAATGTAATAAAAATATTTTTAATGTTTAAGTTGCCATAAAAAAATAGAACCTGAAATTATGATTTCAGAGCTACTTTAGCTATGTTTTGCCACTAGTTTGTTGGGGTAGGGAGTATTATTCAGATTTCCTTAGAACATAGTGGTAAGAAACTTGCAGTGGTATGAGTAAATGGTTAGTTTGTAAGTATGTCTCTTCCTAGCTGCAGAAATTAGGTACAAGCTTCTAAGTTTTTTGCCCTGGAAAATGCAAGCAGTATCTGTTCAGCATTACATTCTCATAAAATTGCCCATATGGTCACTTAGGTAGAGGAGTTCAAACTGAATTACAGAGACTGTAAAGGATGGGCCAAAATGTCCATGGTGTGGTAACTACAGATGGGGAGTGGCACTGTAGAATGGCACTGGGTGTATGTCAGGTGCAGTTTACATGCACAAGGAATGTCTAGCAGGAGGATACAGTCATTCCAGCCTGAGCCTTCCAACTACTGCTGCTGCTTCACAGGTTTTCCTTGCAGCTATTGTAGTGTACGCTCTGCTTTTTTATGGTAATAATAGGAACCATGTGTGTAATAGAAATTTGGTGAAACTAAGGAAGAATGTCTTCAACCTGCTTAAACATCTTCCAATCAAGAAACAAAGCCAGTTCAGAAATGAAACACATGCTGTTTGTAAGCCAGAACGGTGAAAATTCTTCTCTAAAGCCAGAGGTGGAGGCCCTGCTCAGGGCTGCAGAGTTGCTCTGCAGTTTGCCGTAGGCACTAGAGTGCAGGGCAGTTACTATCCTGTCCTGCAGGCAAAGTAGCTATTAAGGCATAAAGGACAAAGTGCATTTTCAAGTCAAGATGGCATTAGTGATCTAAGTGAGAAGTCCTGGAGAGGAAAAAGAAGTGAGCAAATGTTAGTATTTGGGAGAAACATCAGCAGAGATTCAAGTTGTGTCACTTTGTGAAACGTGAAATAAGCTCCAGGAAAGGACTTAAGAGTGGGTACTACTCAGCATTTGTGTATAATCCTTTGAGAACTTAACCAATTCTTGAGTCCCTAATTTCTTTTGAAGAAAGCCTTAAATAGGAATAATAAGTAGGAGTAGAGAATTTAAGAAATTTCTTACTCCATTGTCCCTTTCATTTTAGCTGCAGCAAGGATAGAAAGGTTGTGCTGGTTTGAAAGCAAAACCAGTGAGAAACTCCGAGTCAGAAATACAATTTAATAGGAGGGGAAAAAAAAAAAGTAAAATAAAAGAAATTCAGTAATACAACCTGACACCCTGTTAGTTAGGGTGGTGGTAGCAGTCTGGATGAAGTGGTCTTGTTGAAGCAGTGATCGCATAGAAAGGTCTGGTAGCTCTTGTCCTCTGGGAATCCAGTGGGTAAAGGCCCCCATGTGCTATCCCAGGTTATATCCAGGTGGGAATGCTTGGCTCCTCCCCATGGGCGGAGCATCTCACAATGGAATGATGTAGTTTTATGACTCATGCAGTAGTTCCTTGATTGCCCATTAAACAGAGATAACTCCCGGAGGGAGTTACCCATGAGTCATACAGCAGAGCATGAATGGGCCCTTTTAACAGAAGATAGTCCGGAGGGTGGGGACAAGGGAAACACTGCCCCACCTGGTTTCAACAGCTCATGAAGAAGGTGATAGAATACATACCTTGGGCATATCTTACATTGTAACCTAGGAGAGAAGTACAGTAAGAATATTTTTAGAAGGGGTGAAACTTCAATTTGTATAGACAAGAACCAACTCCGTTTTTCTCAGTTGTTTTTGCTTTCCTCTGAGTAGATGCTCTGAAAATTGCTGCCATATGTACGAGAAGCTATCTAATTCTGATAGATTAGTCCATTTAGCTAACTTAACAGATATGCTCATTAATTAAATTAACCATCCACATAAAAAGAAATTCAGCAATTCTTTTGATGGGAAGGAGGAGATGAAAGTTTCAGAGCTGTGGCTATTAAAGCAGATTGGTTCATGGAGTATGGAGATAGCTAATCCCCCCTGAAGTGAAAAGAAAGATCATGTATGAGCAGAGAGGAGGTTTCTGGGTAGACATGAGGATAAAGGAGAATTAAAGTGTCCCATGTAGTGAGAAACAGAAATCTGCCAGCTAAGTGGCTTTTTTGAGTTTATCTTGCTGTATGTTTTAGTTAGCTCATGGCTGATACTGAAAATCTTCCAGGACTAGAGTGTAATGCAAGATAATACAAATTGTCCTTTGTATTCTTACTGACTGGCAGATAAAAACATCCATTCTCTTCCCTTTCATCCAGTTTTTCACTTTCTTGCTCTTTGTTTTATGGCAATCAACCTGCCTTATCTTTCTTGGTATACAAGATAGGCTGTATTAAAAATGTCCTCTGATAGCCACTCCTTCCATAGCTATTATTTCTGTTAATACTTGTTAGAGGACGTACACCACTGGGGAAAAATGTTTCATTTTATGGGAAGCTTCCTCATCTTCATGTGCCTGGTACCCTGACAGTGCCCATTCCTCTTACTGCAGCCCACTCAAGCATGATGCTGCAGGAAGCTTCCTTCTCACACTGGCTCTGCCCCATGAGCCAGCATTAATCCTGCAGCTGATACGGCATCTCGCTCTTATCAGTGTCTCCATCATTTCCCTGAACCTGTTCTTTTCTGTTGAAGGTCTCCATGTGTCTGTTGGTAATTTCCTGCTGGCATTCGATCCATCCAGACCTTTCTGTGGATTTCAACTAAAACCTTGTCTACCTTTTCAGTAATACATCTTCCCTCAGATCTGTGATTTGATGTTTTTGTCTGGCACCATACTCATTCTGAAATTTCAGGTGTATATAATGGAGAGTTGTGGAGACAAATGAGGGTGAATAAATGATAAAGAATTTCTACAGTGTTCAAGGAGACACAGCAATGATATCAGATTATCATGAAGCCAGTCATTTCTTTTATTTATAACGCTGATGCTGAGAAAGATACATTATAGTGCTGTGTTTACGAACTCCCTTTATTTCTGCCTTTCTTAACTTTTTGTTTCTTCCTATGGCCTCTAAAGGGAAGCCTACAATTTCTACTCTTTTCCTTCTATAACTGTTATGCTTTTCAGTCTCTTAAATGTGGTGAGTTAATTTTTGTTCAGAAGCTGGTGATAGCTATTTTCCTTCTCTGTTTGAAAGTTTTTATTAAATTTACAGGGGTAATTCCCAGGTTTTTCTCCATTTCATACTCAAATGCAAACCTCTTCCTTTTAAAAAAATCTTTACTCACCTCTTTTTTTTTTTTCTTCTTTGGACTTGAGGTGCTTTGTAATCTCTTGTTTTTTCTTTCTGTTTCTTTAAACACTTGACCTGTTCTATCCTCTTTTCTTTTGCCACCACATTTTTTAACCTCTTTTTCTCTCTGGAGCAGCCTCTTTCTGCTGGGGCATTGATCTATATCCAAAGCCGATCTGTTTTCCTGGGTTCCCAATCCCAGCTTCGTTTTGATAAACCTCATGTACAAGTGCTACGGTTGATTCAAGGTAGAATTTAAGTGCATGTATATGCATTATCTTGGATAAGGATAATTTCCTTAGTTGGGGGCCTATTCTGTAATAAATTTCCCCCAGCTTCTGCCTCTTGTGTACTGTTGTGACTGGGAAGGTTGGAAGAGCAAAGAGGAGCTTGCTCTTTTTTTTTCTTCTGGCCCTTATGGCATTGAGTCTGTATGGGATAGGCTCATATGGACTTTGGATAATGCTTCAAAAATGCTGCTGCTGTAAACAAAATGACACTGCTTAATTTGTGTACACTGAAATAACAGACCCCTGACAACAGAATTGCCATATTAGCATAGCAGTGTTTTTCCTTGTAAAAGCAACAGATCACATGTGGTTTTTTTTTTCCCGTGAAATGTTTTATTTTTAGGTTTTAACATATGCAGATTTTTGCCATGCCTTTTCAAAAATTTTATACCAATACTTTAGCAAATATTTCTGAAAATCTTGTTCTGCAGTGTTGTCAATTATAGTGTTGGGGTTTGTTCTCTGTAATTTTCTCTATCCCTCGTGTTTCTAAGATTTTTTTTTCACAATCTGGTTTTTTTTTTTTTTTAACATGCCAGTTTTATTTATAATTAATACTAAAACTACCACTTAAACTGATAAAGATGGTATCTAGAATAGATTGGCAGGCAAGCTAAATTATTCCTGTTTCATTTCTACCATAGGAAAGTATTTATTTATGTTGAAATGTATATTATTTTGATGCTTATTGTCTTACCTTGCTTAAATAATTTTAATTTTGTATCACAAGTATATTCATCTAGAATTGTGTTTGTTTTAAAATGAAAGCCTTCTTTTAAAATTATGCAATTCTGTGCCTGTACTGTTACTGCAGACCAAACATGACTCCACCTAGGAGGCGCTACCTTTTGGCCTGAGTTTTCAAGATTGTGTATAATGGTTAGTTTGTAGCTTAGTTTTTAATAGCATTGGTTGTGTTATTGGATCTGCAAGAGTGTTGTGTTTTTTTATGATATTTTCAGTGCAATGAATCATAATAATAAAGCATAACATGTCTTCATTTATGGGTTTTTCTACTGATAAAATATTCTCAGATATATCCTGCCATGTTACTTAGGATAGGGTTTAAAAATGTCTCTGCATTTCAGATCTGTGGTCTGTTTGCAAGCTGTGGACTCAGTGTCCAGGAGCTGTGCAGGCAGTGACCTCATGGTGTTTCCCTTCTAGACAGGCTCATTTTGGGAATCAAGGCACTTGTGACAGACCTTGAGAGGGATGGGAATGCCCGCAGCACCCCAGCTGTTTCCAGCCCTTTTGTCCAAAAAGTAAGGACTGAGCTGGAAGACAAAATGGATGGGCCTGTTTGGGACTTGCTCTTTTGGCCTACTTTGAAAGTAAATACAACTTGGAACAGCCTGGGTTTGTCCATCACTGGGGTGGTGGGTGGGAGAAGAGCAGCTTCCATGAGCCATGAGCAAGCCTGGAGCTGGATGCCATGGGACACTGCAATCCTGAGGAGAAACAGGACCCTTCCAAGGTGCAGGTAGAGCAGCCCAGGCCAGGTCAGAGGGGCACTTGGCCAGCTGCCCAGTCCCAGTAGCCCAGGGCCAATGGTGAGGAAAAAATGGAAGAGCTGAGCAAGCATGTATGAGGCTTCTCCCGAGCCCTTTTCCAGGACTCCAACACTTTGTGTCAGGTATGGTGTCTGTGCGTTTGGCAGCTCCCAGTTATGTCCACTAACACGTCCATTCCCAACTTGCACCTGTACAAACCTCTAGCATTCATGCTTTCCTGCAATATGTTGACCATTGTAATCAGCAGCCGTGTCAGAAAAGGTTCTTTTGAATTAGTCTTAAGCTGGCTGACCTCTTCTGTTGCCTTTTAATTCTTGTGTTGTACAAGGCAGAGAATGATCAATGTTTTTGTTTTCTCATGCCAGACACAATTTCCAGATTTTTGAGAACATAACATATGATCTTCCAGAACATTAAAACATTAACAGCAGTGTCTTCTAAAAAGCAGTAATTTTGTTAGACCCACATGAAAAGAACTTGTGCTTCTCCTTGTCATCCCTCCAAATACAACTGTAAAGTCTGCCTGAGTTAAGCCATTCTGTTTGATCTCAGTCTTTGTTCTATATACTTATTTTACTATCTTACATTTTATAATCTCTTGCATCTTTCTTGGCACGAAAACCTTTGCGTCCATCTGATAAGGAGAACAAAATTAGTTTAACTGAGTCCCCCTGAAATAATGAAGAGTAAAAGTAGTGCCCTAAGCTGTAAAGGAATCTTTATTAAAGCTTTGGAAGCATAAACTTCTGCTGAAAGAGTGTAGTGAATGCCAGGAAACTAAATAACTAATTTCAGCAAGCTAAACTGAGTAAATCTTAAGAGAACATCTGTCTAAATTACTAAAGCTGGAAAATGCATACAATACCTTATAGAAGTCTTTGAACTTCCACCAGGGCATGAGTATCCTAAATATTTAATATTCACTTCTAAGAGGAATCAGAGTATTGCAATCAGAAACTCAACATCTTTTTTAGGTGCTCCTCAATAATGGGTCATTTGCAGGCAGCTGTGCAAAGCATCAATATAGATATTGGGCCTGACGAGAATTAAAGGGGTTCATGCTGGTTCTGCAGTGGACAAGGGAGTCACTCACTCTTTCTTTCACCTTTATTGAGAGCTGCTCGTTCCCTCTTTTGCATCGGCTCTGGAGCTTATTGTACCTCTTCTCAAGGGATTTCAGTTACCTAATGCCTCAAAACCATTTTTTTGTTGAACCCTCCCAAGTGTACCTTGATGAGTGCCAGTGCTGACACCAAGAGTGTTTTGATGAATGTTAGCTCTGACACTGAGAGTGTTTTGATGAGCGTTTGTGCTGACACTGGGTAGGTTCAGCGCTTGCTCCTGAGGGGACATTGAGACTTCCTGCTTTCAGCAGCAACCAGCTGTGAGCTCACTGAGTCAGAGGAAACCCCACTTCCAATTGTCCCAGGGATGCTCCCATTCAGAAATTTGTTAGCATCCCTCATTTTGTTGCCTCTGTCCCTTACACCAAGCTACAAAGTATTTTTTTTTTTTTTATAAACATCCAATTTCCATTGGCTCATTGGCAGTCTTTATACTTTTGCGGTTCTGCCAGTATCTTCTATAACCGAATTAGTTGCTTTTGTATCTTGGTGTGTAGATTGTGGTGTATTCACATTCCCTCACAACTCAATATTATGCTAGACTTCAGAAGCCTCTCTGTGTTTCCAGGTAATGGAACTTTGTAAGCAAATCTGTCCAGTACCTGTCTTCAGTATTTGAAAAGAGGTCTCCTTTGGGCAGTGATATTAATCATACCTCAGTTTGACTGGAAGTACATCTTCTTTGATGTATTCTGGGATGACAGTTGTGTTTTCCAGGAAGACATTCTATTGATCTGCCAAATCATTTTTCCAGAAACTAGTGTGGTCATGTCTCTCTTCCTTATAAACCAGGCCCTCCAAAAAGGTGTAACAGAAATTCCCTCCAGCCCTTAAGTGCATGAATTTGCTGTTTGTTCAATTGAATTTGATCCTATTTCTAATATCCAGTCCTGAAGATCATCCAGGTCTTTTCTGTGGGAGTATTTTCAATCTTTTTTATCCTCCATGCTTTTCAATTTAATGTTATCAGCATATTTCATTGGCATGCTCCTGGGTTTTGTGCCTGGGTAATTAATGCAGATACCAAGCTGGCAGGTTTTAGGGATGATATTGGAGGACCCATACTTCAAACTTTGTCCTGCTTGGGGCTCACTCAGGGGCAGTCGCCAGTGTCTCTGTGAGCAAAAATGTCCATGGTCCTGCTGCCTGTTTGGTCAGGGTGAAGCTCTGGAAAGCTGAGCAGCCACTGCTCAGCTCACTGGGTGCTGTTCTGCTGCTCCTGCCCTCCTTCATCAGGTCAGTTCATGTCTAACCTCAGTTGCTTTGCTGTTTGAAGGAGAAATACTAAAATTTTCCTCTTCTGCAGCAGCTCACTGCCTCCTGCCCCAGTGGCCAACCTGCCTCTTGTCAGTTTTTTTTACCAATTCATCATCTTTTCCAGCTTAATAGTCACTGAGGTGGAAGAATAGCAAGATTTTATACTGATTTAATCTCAGTAAAAATTTTTGGTCTTCAAACACGCTTAGTGAAATTTATGATGTAGATTGGTCTCTTCCAATCTTACCAATTCTGTGATTCTGTGGTTTGCCTGATTAGAAAATAACTATGAGGAAGACAATTTGGCTTATTTAGCATTTGAGTGCCTTACTAAATACAGCCTGTATTTAATTTATATATGTTTGCCTCAGGTCTGATTGTTTTTTCTCCTTGGTGTTTGTTCCAAGTCCTTGTGTGCTTGGAGGCTGAGATTGCTATTGCCCAGAGCCTTTTCCTCTGGCATTGCTGAAGCTGCAGGGCTCCCAGGGCGTGTGTACACCTGCACTGTGAGCCTGCCTGGGCTGCAGGCCCTGGGGCCCATGGCTTTGCCTGCCCATGCAGTGTGGAGCTGAGCTCACCGTGTTGGTCTTACCAGGTCATGCCGTTGTGTCCTTTGAAGCCTGCCAACACAGCTGCTGTTTTCCCTCAGATTCCAGCTGCTTTCCCATCCTTCTGCTCTTTTGCTTTCTTTGAAGTTCACCTAACTTCTATGCTCTTCTCTTTTAACAGCAAATAGAAAACCCTCTTGAATTACAATGTCAGTGGTTGGTTTTGGACCTTCCATGAAAAAACTCCCCACAGTTTTCCTTGTCCCTTCTGCTGTTAAAAATCAGCACTGTGTAACTCCATTGGAGATGGTTGTTTCAGTGATTTTTATGAACATTTTAGGAAAAGTATCCTGCAGGTTTTGCCCTTTTCAAATGTAAATGTTGAATCAGTGCTTGCTGAGAGGGAGTACAAGAACACACGCGTGAGGCTTATGGTTCCTTTTTTCTTCTTCTTACAGTGACCTGTTGTCTTCTGAATATCTTGAGAGGCATATCGAGCAAGGTGGGAAGACAGTGGAAGTTAAAGTAAGAATTTCATTTAAATGCTTTTCTTTTTGCTTGGCTTTTGATGTTTGCGAAAACTCATATATTTTTGTGAAAGGAGAGATAACTGATTTTTCAAGTGATTTGTTTTACTGTTCTGAGGTGAGCATGTTTCGTGTTTTCTAACTTCCAGCTTTAAACAAGGCAAATACTCTCCATTGTCAAATTTAGTACATTAAATGTTTATATCAAAATGTATTCATAGTAGTTCTTTTTGCTAGTAAGTATACTTTACTTTTGATACTTATTGAAGAAAATATTTTTGTTTTGGTAAATAGCATTTTCTCATTATACTAAACCCCAAGTTTGTTGGTTTGCTATGAGCTTTTTTGTAAATTTGAGAATAACAATATCTATTATATAATATTTCCAAATATCTAGTCCCCAGTTGTGTGTTTCTGTCTCTGTGTGTTTGTTAGCATGGTGACTTCAAGATGCTGTTGTTGTTGTCTTGTATGAAACGTCCCACAGACTTCGCAGAAGTGTTTTGTTGTTTGCATGCAACATGGGAGATTTTTCTTGAGGACCCTCTATTTGTTAGGACTTATTTTGTAGATGTCAGCCATAATTTTTTTATCAGTTGCTGTAGATTACATAGAGTGTTCAGAAATGTATTGTGTGTGGTACAAAATGGAAACTCTAAATTTACCCGCCAGGTAAATACTAGGTAAAACTTTGTTCAAAGTTTACATTTTATTAAAAGAAATTCCCAGATTGTTTTACTAAATCTGAGAGATCATCTAAATACTTTGAAATAAATGCATTAATCTCTGCAGCATGAAAGCAGAATTGGAAATGGGCAAAGCAGACCTTTATCCACTGGATAGCTGAAGATGCAAGTTTCCTTTAGTTTATTCCCTTCTGTCATTTGCAAATAGGAAGTCTGCTCTTCCACTATTATCAAGATAATAGTCTGCATACATTATCAGACTGAGGCAAACACATACGTGTTCCATTAAATTGTAAAGACTAATTTCTCAGTCAGCTCTGCTGTGCAGTCAAGGAGTCTTGCTTGAATGAGGTTCAGAATATGAGTCAAAGCAGAAATAAAGATAATAGCTGATATTAATAAGAACAAAACAACCCATTTGTCTGCATCAAGATATATATGCAAGTTAGCTAAGTTAATCCATCCGAGCCCTGTCTGAATTGTTCCTGATGAGCAAGCCTTAATCAAGCAAGGCAATGTTTGAAATCAGCAGCTCTTCATATCTAAGTACTGTTTAAGTGAATGGGAATGTGATGGGAGGATCAGGCCTTTCAGAGGAAAGGTCAGAAAATGTTCTGGGCAAAACAGCTCCCAGCCGCAAGGTCACAGAGATTATTTCGCCTTCATTTAGATGCTGAGCCAGGGTCAGGCTATACCTTTGGGGATGGCTATCACTGCCTTGCTCAGTATTCTCAAATCTGCTTTAAGTAGAGAACTATCATTGCTGCATTGAGCTTGATACTTGAGGTGAGCTGAATTGGACGTGAAAGGGGCTGCCAGGACTGTACTACAAAGGAGAGGGCTTGCTGCTCAGGGGGTGAGTTTCCCTGCCCATGCTGCCCTGCACCTTGCATACCCATGGGTGGGGGTGCAGGGGTGGCTGGGTCATACAGGTGGGTTCCTCTGTCCCTACTATTCCACTGCTCCAGGAGTTCTGCAGGCAGCAGTCATATGGAAGCATCTTAGGAAAGGGGATGTAAGGCTTTTGCTTGTTTTGTTGTATCTGAGCGTGTGGGATTGGCAGGGACGGAAGCAGCTGCTGTGACAAAATGTCAGAAGAGCCTGGTGGCCATAGTCATGGGAACATTTTCATGAAAGTTCATATTCCAAAAGATCTTTTGGAAAAGTGCAGGCTACCGAGTACACTTTAATACCAGACACTGAGTGAGGCTGATTTCAGTACTCAATAGCTGTTTAAAAATAAATCTGGTGCCCATCTGACCAGTCAGTATTTTTTTAGAGCACCTGCAAGTTCATTAGAGAGCTTTGTTTGTCTGTTGAACAATTTTTGAAAAGACTGGCAGTATCTGTTTGCTTTTGAGAAACTGGGCTTTGGTTTTACATCAAGCATTTTGAAAATCTTATTGCAACTACAAGAAATTTCCATGATGGTGATTTATTACCTTCAACTAACTGTAGGAATTGTTTACCATAACTGGTAACATAATTATTATACTAGATTTTAGGGATTGTGCAGAGTGCTTTGATACTTATTTAAAAATAGCTGGTAATAGGGTGGAACTTATGAATAAATCCCAAAATATGCACTTCGCTATGCAGCATATTCCTAAGCAGAAGCTGAAGAGGCATTTCAGAAAGGAGACAGGTTTCTATCAGTTGCTTCAACATGGTGCTCTTCACCCACCTCTGTGCAATTTATCTTGGGCTGTAGGCAGAGACAGAGGCGGCATGGCAACATCTCTCTAGCTGCTTTGGTGGGAGAAATGGTGACAGAAAGAAAATGTCCATCTGCCATCCACTGCCAGCTGCAGGCTTTGAGCAAGCCTGTTTATACAACGAAATGGCCTCCTCTGATCTTAGCCTTCTTACTGGAGGGGTGTATTTTAAAACAGGTACATATTCTCCCTTGCATTTCTCTGTGCAAGAAGACTGCACAGACACTCAAATCATCGTTGCTGCTGTGGTGCCATCAGCAATATGGGAGAAGACAGGAGCTCTGAGCCACTGTGTGAAGGCAGCTGTACATACACGCAGCAGTTTGGGAATGTGTCTGGAAAGCAGATCCTGCCTTGGCTCATATGTGATGTGGAGTTGATAACTACTTTTGCCACTCCTCCCCCTCTCCTTCCCTCCCAGTAAAACTTCCTGTGCTGCAGAATACATATGGATCATCTGCCATTACTGAGGATGCTTCGAAGAGGAGAGGGGGGCAGGGGAATGGAGAAATGTTTATACCACCATAAAAAATACCAGTTTTTAGCAGCAGAGGGATTTTTACTGTGAGAAGAGTCCTCAGTTTAACATACCTTTTTTCATAAGAAGTTACATTACACTTGATTTCTGCATAATTATTAATACATTAGACCATTGTGAAGATGGAACATATTATACATGTTTTTGCAGGGTGCCAGCATTTAGTTGCAGCAGAGGAGAGGCTTCTTGTTAATTTGGCACAGTTCGGCAACACCTAAGACATTCTTATTAAACCAGCAGCAGTGTGCAATGCTGAAGAAAAACAAGAGGGGGTAGATGTTTGAATTATTTCAGTGTTTTCCCCCACACCCTCCTTTACTGTACGTCATGTCTCTACTAGCAAGGCAGCTATGTTGGCCTAAATTCTCTCTGGTAGCAAAGAGAATAATCAATTAATAAGAAAGAGAAAAACCCTTCTTGGCATTACCTTTTCCTGATTGTGTCATTCCAGATCATCCTATGCTTATAGCACATCAATACTCAACCTGTGTATACCTAATGTTGTTGCAATATATTTCTGTGTCCTTTTATCTCTCTCCCTCTTTTTTGCTTGTCATTCTATCACTGATGCTGTCAGTGAGATCAAAGGCAAAAAATAGCTATAGTGCTGAGTAACTCACACTGCTGGATTTTTCACCCTCAGAAGGAGCAACTGATATCTATTCAGTGGTATTTTCTCAGTAAAATGTTTCCATTTTCCTCTTCAGAGTGTGTAGAAATAAATTTTTCTGCTTGGCTTCCCCCAGAACATTGACCACTTCTAAGAGATCTTAGGAAATTGCTTTCTGGAAAAAAATAAGCTGTGAAAATAAATCAGTCAGAAAACTTGCACAGGTAGATATGTGGTAGATAAATACCAGAAGATTTTGATGGCATGTTTAAATATGACTAGAAGGAACTATATTTCATAGGCAGCCTTTAAAGTCTGAAATTCTTTACTATGGTGGTGTAAACACAGCATGTGTGTTATGGGCCCAAAATTACTGCGAGAGTGATTACAGCATAAATGGCTGCTTTTTGCTTCAGCCTCGCAGCATGTTCCTATGATAGCATCGAACAACATGAATGGAGACATATCAAATGCTAGGCACTGTTTTCCTCTGTTGTAGCATTAACAGAGGAGCTTTGGCCAGGCTTGTCCCATGGGTTAGGACTGCCATGTGGCTGTGTGTCCCAGGCTGTGCTGAGCCGTACTGCTGGGCCCCGCAGGGCTCAGCCCGCGCCCTCTGGGCTTTCTTCAAAGCACCCACAGCCATCCTGCTCTGCTGGGGTGCCCCAGCAGAGGGGCCATCATTGTAGCTTGGCCAGTGGGGGGGTTGTGGCAAGTGCATTTTAATGCTGCACAGCAAAGCAGAGCTGTTAGCTCGCAAAAATAGTCATTACGTTGTGTGCATTGTTTGACTAGTAGTGTGTGCAAGATGACTGTTATTGCAGCTTACAGCTATTTTAATGCTTCTGCACAAGAGGGGAAAATTGCTGTTCTTCATCACCTTGCTGTGCTTAAAGCCTTGGCTAGTGTGTGCCATGGTGTGTATTTGAAGGGCTCCTAAATACGCTTTTTGAGGAAAAATTATATATAAGGGAGAGAAATACGAAAATCCTGAAAGACCAGAGGAGTCTTGGGTACCTTGATATGGTAGATATTGCTTTTTCTGATAAACTTTCTCCTTCAATTCTGGTCTGCTCGAGCAGTTGTTAAGGTGAAGTTCCTTGTCCGAGGGCAGTGTGTGTCTGTGCACACCTGTGCCTGTGTTTGATGAGATCTTATCCCAGGTAGCATTCCAACATTTCATTGTTATCTCCACAGGTACAAACTGATCATAAGTCTACAATAATCTGTGGTGCAGCCGGATAAAACGCTTAACCAGTGAGCAGGTCATTTTAATAATTGACTGCTATGTTTCCAGTCTTATAGCAAAGTGCTTCTAACCATCATCTTCCAGTTAGGGCACTCACTGTCTGAGAAGAATCTCTTACTATACTTCTGATTTTGGTAACTCACTATTTTGTAACCAAAGAGGAAGGTGTTTCAGTTGCCAGGGAAGCCTGTATGCTAAACAGGCTTTTCTGAAAGGGATTACATTTTCTCCTGAAAAGTGGAATGCCAGTTGGGCTGGCAGAGGATGGGATGGGAAGGAAGACTCAGCCCTGGGGGGCTGGAGCCTGGGGCTGGTGGGAAGCTCTTCATCCATGTACCTGAAACTTGCACAACCTGCTGATGAAAACTGAAAAGGAACAAATCATAAATAATGCAGAAATTATACATGCCTGTTTCTGGCAGAGCTTTTTCAACTGTGTCCAGAGACTAGAGAAGCTGTTATTATTAGAAAAATCACTCTACATCTTGTTTGAGAGAAGACTTTGAATAAGGGTTCTTGTAAAGTTGTCAGATCTCCTCTCTCTTATGCCCTCAACAGAGCTCTGTTGGCCTCATGGCAAATTACTAAACAAATCTAGGCCATAATCTACTTAGTGGTAGCAGTAAACTAACTGAAGAGGAGCTGACAGGGAGTCTATGAGTCTGACACAGTTTAGCATGGGGTTCCCGCAAGGCTGATCTTCAGAATGCTCTCATCAAATGCTTTCATTAATGACTTATGTAAAAAAAAAAAAAAAAAAAAAAAAAAAGTATGTGTATATTAATGACATTTGCCAGTGCAAAACTGAGAAGCATTACAGTGCTCAGAAGGATCAGCTGGAAAACTGATTATCTGTTGACCAATGGAGTAAATAAAGACCAAATAGAACAAATGGCAACTTCTTACACTTAGGGACTAATTATAGGTGTTTATACTGTACAATTTCATAAATTGAAAGTTCCACAAGAAGGGGAAGATTAGCATGTAGTAGTGGAATGGAATGGCAGGATGGAAGCAAACTATGGTCCCAGAGTACCCCGGTCAAATTACTTCCTCTAGGTTTTGACTGGAATTCATGTTACTGTATGTGTCTTGATGAAGAGTTGACAAAATTTTTTAATTTGTATGTTTTCAGTTACTCTGGCCTTTTTTTTTTCTTGTCAGTAGTATCATGCTGTCACACTAAGTTGATAGTCATTGAGAAATATCTCACTTTCCTGTTGTAGCATTGTTTGTATTCTGGAAGCAAGCCCTTTGGGGTTTAGAAAATGTAATATCCTCTGTGGGATACCAGGGCAAGATAATCAGCCCTCATATATAGTGCATTTGCCTGACCTAATGATCCTTCAGTCTGGCACTTTTAATGTACATTTACAGTAGCTTTTAAAATATCTGATTATCTCCTTACTGGCTTACTTTTTGCATACATCCTGCTACCAAGGAGAACAAAATTAAAAGTAACAGCTTTCCATATTAGGAGTCATTCCCAGGTCACAGTTTTGAATATACTACACTAGAATGAATCCCAGATCATGATTTGCGTAGGATTTTGCAGGTTTAATTATCTTGTCTCCCTTTTCTTTGTGACATAAAAAGAATAATCCTGTGGATTTAACTAGTTCAGCAGGGGAAAATGTCAGAAAGTGGAAGTCTTCCAGAGCTTAAAAAGAACATTTCACTGCGGATGTGGACCCCAGTGATGGTGGGTGGTTCTGCTGAAGTGACAAGTCAAGTGACTGTGTGACCATCAGGAGTCACCTCTTGAGTACTCTGCCACAGTTTTCTCTTGTTCCAGAAGGAGGGCAGCTTGAAATTGCAGAAAAATCTTGCCTGACTTCATGCACCTCATGAGTTGTTTTCCATGAGCTGCACCAACATATGGTATACATAGCCAGAGTGGTAGCAACCAAGTGTTCTGTAATCTCAGACCATATGAGGACTGAGTATGGCTAAGAGAAATTAATTACTGCTATAACATTAAAGAACATAAAATCACTCTGTAGATGCCCTTATTAAAAAAATAAAAGTATCTTTTTGGATTTAACCTAATCCCTTTGAGGGGGAATTAAGCTAAGCAAACAGAAGCTGCTGTGCTTCTGAAGAGGTGCTTCCACGCAAGGCTTCAGTGTGCTTTAGCTTGACATCTTTACTTTCTTCATCTTGACTTCTCTAAGTAGCTTTGCCTAGACTTGTCTGTTGTTCCCTGTGGATACCAAACTGGCACTGTATAAACAGTATGTTAATGTTTCTAGACACAGCCTTAAGCTCTGTGAATTTTCACTTAAAAAGTTCTCTCATTCAGAAATAATGAACCAGTAAGGATATCAGAGTTGTATTGTTTTCTATTTTCCTCAGGACTTTATGTCCTGATGACTGATTGGTATCCATGTAGGTGTTGTGTTTATAGTAATCTTGTAAATCACATTCTTACACCTTGGCTTCAGACTCAGGGTAGGCTGATGAGCTGATATGGCAGATTAGAATGCTTAGATTATAAGGAACGTTCATACTGTCCCTTAAAATGTTTGCTTCCATTTCCTGGAACAGGCATGCAGGAGTGGGGCAAAATGACTCGTATGCCACAGCTAAGGGACATTAGCCACTGCTACAAGAGCTGTCTTAAAGACAGCAACAGAGTAGGCAGAGGAGGTAACCTTTTCTCCTCTGTCTCATCTTTGCCTGGCAACGGATAATAAAAAAAATTTTTCCCTAACACCAAGGTAAGTCAAGGCAAGTCAAGAATCTATTTCCCAAGCAGATGCCAAAGCAGCTTCCAGAGCAGATGGTGTTGCGTTGGCATGAGCTCTCTGTCCACACCCTGCAGTGTTTTGTGAAGCATCTTCTCTCATAGCTACTGGGCAGTAAACACAACCCTCATTTGGCCTCTGAACTGGGAAGCTGGGCTGATATCTTGTGCCATCTGCTGAAGGCTCCTGCTGTGAGTCACTGATGGCAGTTGGAGCGTGTTGCCTGCGTGGAGAATCCTGCCACATACACGTGTGTCTCTGTTTGTTAAGAGTGCTGCCAACAGGCTTTAAACGCGGGAATTTTGTGGAGAAGATTTAGAAGTGGCTGTGCCTTATCATAATTTTGGAATCTGTATCTCTGATTTCAGAATCTGAAACAGTGTTATGATCTAATGTCACTACAGCATGTCAGCTCTGAGTTATGTGAGCACATGTGATAGCCATCCTCCTACAAAGGGAGGGCACCATTCACAGTTTCAGAACGTTTGGCTTTCAGGCATCTGCAGTCCAGAAACTCCAGAGAGGTGGTGCCAGGTCCCTGGCATTGTACTGAGCTCAGTAAGAGCTGAACTCAGGGCTCAGCACAACCCCACAGCAGGGCCCCTGCCAGTTGCTGAAGTACGTGTCAGTTAAAAGATGTTTTCTCTCCTTGCAGTTACATAGGTCAAAGTACCATTTTAACTCTTCTATTTACTAATAGAAATCCATTCATAACAAGGTGTTTTCCGCCACTGAAGTCAGCAAGTGAGGGTTGTTTCCTTTTCCTTTTGCTATTGATCATGCAGCCTTAGTTATGCATTTTTGTAACTAGTGGCCCCACAATGGGTAGTTCTTTAAACAGCTAATGGTTATCTGGCAGCTAATCACTATCTAGCATTCACAGAATGGTGGCTTGAGCCTTAGCTGGCTTTTGGGAGTTTTCTACTGCAAGGAAGGAGGGAGATATGTTACTAGGATTTGAATTAAACCAGCAATCTCCTTTCCTTTGTATTAAAGAGTGTTAAAATAGGAACATGTTGGAGAAGGAAGATATTAATTTTAAGGTCAGTGCCTGACTGTTGCATGAGTTTTACTGGCCAGCACCTCTCTTAATTGCAGAAAATGGCTTACTTGGGTATCCGATGTAGAAAGCAGATGAATGTGCATCCTTGTTTTCTTCCCCTGGGAAGGTCATAGTGTCTCTGAGGCGAATAACAAACCCTGCCAGTGTATGGTCAGCAGATGCTTTCTGCACTGTGACTGCAGAGAAGAGTGAACTGGCACCGTTAATGACTGTCAGGGCTGTTCTTTTGCTTTAGCTATTTCACCCCTTATTATGAGTATTGGTTAATGTGTTTTTCATCTCCTTTGTGTCTGCTCAGCAGCTGATGCCTCTCAAAGTAGGGACAAACTATCTTAAAGGATAAAAATGGGAACAGATTTTATTTGCATTTCTGACATCTGTGTCTTACCATTTTTTAGTATCTTTGCCACAGTACGTACCTGACAGGTTGCAAGGAGACTTATATTGACATGGGCAAAGGGTTGCATCTGGTTAGAGATGAACTGTAGCAGTTCACAGGGCAAATAGCCCTAATTTAGGATTTTGCTGTAATTATCCAATTTAAGCATCAAGATGAAGGCTATCTTTGGAACTGACAACTACCATAATGATTAACTTGTTTTAATTGACCCTGGGGTCATTCTGGTTTTCATTTTTAAATTTTTTTGTAGGATGTTATTACATTTTTATCTCTCCAAATCAATAAACTTCTTGTTAAAAATCTGTATTTTCTGTACTGCCCTCAAACATCACTGGTAGGTTGTCCCTCACTTTGCGAAGGTTCATGCAGGAAGGATAACTTACTGATCCAAGGAAAGGGACAACAGAGTGCTATGGGCATTGGCAGAAAATCTGCCTTGCATGGTGCAAACCATGGCATGAACAGTGGCTGTGTGCTCCGAGGAGGCAAAAATGTTGAACTTCTCTCTGCTGTAGCATTAGCCTGCCTCTAGATATGGCATAAGGTCTGCATTTGTGTGTTGCAGGTTTGTGTCACAGCCATAGTTACCAGGCTGACCTTGTCTCATAGGAGATGATATTTAGCCTAATTTTCACCCAGACTCTTGAGTGACCAGGTTCAGTTTTAGAGCGGAAGTGAGTAAATGTGCTGCTCAGACTTATGGCTGGCACATGTTCGAAGGGCGGTCCCATTTCCTCTCATCTTACACTGAAACATTCCCCAGTAGCTGGCAAAGGCCAGTGTGGAGCTTTGATTTGCTGAGATGGGCAATTATTGTTTTTGAGAGAACAGAGAGAGGCTCTATTAGCTACAGGAAGCCAGTAGCTCTTCACGAAAGACCCTTAATGTTCTGGACTGAACTGTAGTTGGTGCTGATTTCAGCTCTTAAGGGAAGTCTTAATTATGATATGGGACTAGAATATTTTTGGGAAAAAAATGAAGATTTTTTTTTTCAGCTTTTGTTTCACTGCTGAAGATACCAGTAGATAAGAGAGACAATCCCAGTCCTTCAGGGAGTGTTTCCAAGAGCAGAGTAAAAGAAGATAGACATGATAATTATATTTAGTGTTTGGTGGTCTTAGGTCTCTCACGTACTGTTATTTCTCCTCTAATACAGTGTATTTTATGGCAATACCTGGTATAAAACAGCTTTAGTACATGTCAAACCCAGCACAATTTCAGCCTAAGCTCTATAGTGAAGCAACAACAGTAAACTTCCTGCCCAAAGTGCTTGAGAAAATGTGCCCCATAGAGTCTCTTCATGTGTCCTGACTCTCAGGACAGAATCATAGAATCATAGACTCATCAAAGTTCGAAATTACTTCCAAGTTCATTAAGTCCAACCTTTGACCAAACACCACCATGCCAACTAAACTATGGCGCTGAGTGCCACATCCAGTGGTTTCCTGAACACTTCTCAGAATTTGTAGCTTTATGTACTCATACAGGGGTCAAACCCAGAACCTTGGTGTTATTAACACCAGGCTCTACCCACCTCAGATAACCTCATACATTAAGTACTTGGAAAAAAACTATCTTCATTTAAAGAAGTGAAAAGAAATTTTATTAGCTTAAGATAATTTTATTAACTGATTTGAAGTTATGTTATAATAATAGGAACATAGGTACATATATATATAAAAAAATCTCCTCAATGTTAGCATATAGAAAAGAATGTTTTGTAGTGATAAGAAATGGTCCCTGAGACTGAGATCAGAGTTGTGTTTCTATCTCCACCAGAATTACCATGAGTTCTAGTCGATTGTTGAGTTAAATTGATTTGACTAAATAGAGTAGAATTTGTTTCTCAACTGTACTTTTTCCAGACAAGAATTTAGAGCTGTTTTTCTTACATTTTTCTTTTCTAGATATGTATGCATGATTTTTTTCCCCATGGATTTCTTACAAAATAAATTAATTTGGAGGTACTATCAAGAGACATTTATTTGATTCTCGTTTGGAAGATCAAAACATACTTTTGAGCCACAGACTGGATTCTTAGTATGAAAAAATGTTCTGCCTGGTTGAAAAGATATGGTTCTGCAAACTAATGGAGCCTGGGATTCTATTTCTGGTACATATTAACTACATTTTCTGAGAACAAACCAATTTGTGTAATTACTCCAAATTCCTTCCACAGCTAGAAGTCTGTACAACTCCCTACTGATAGTCTTTTCAGTATTATTCCCATATCCATGCATTTATTCCAGCTATATCTTTTACAGGAATAGTACTTTTCTCTTTGGAGAGTATTTTGTTGCTCATAAGGTTTTAGATCACCCATATAGTTTGTTAGTTTTGTTATTTGCTTGCCGGAATCTCTCTTTGTTTACTTCTTATTTGTATATTCCAAAAGGACCAGAAAGACCTAAGCAGGACACCTTACTGACCGAAAGAAAGAAAATATCAAGGGAAGAGACCTTAAAATACCTAAGATTTAGGAAGTAAATAGGTGTAGAAAAGGAGGAAAAAATGGAGAAAATGAGCCAAGGCTTCAGAAAAAACAAAGAAGGATGTAGTCTCTCTGAAATCAAATTAACTTAGGATATTGGTGGCTAAAATGTATGTGAGTGCAAAGCAGAAATGAAAACAATCTTGTTTTCACTGATACTTGATCTCTGTCCCAAGTTCTTGATAGTCACAAGAAATGCCGGTCCAGGGGTGATGGGTCATACCCCTGCTGCCAGACACACCTTGCTGTAGCCTGGCATGACTCAGCCCCAGCGCGTCTTACCAACGTGAGACAGAGGCAAACATTGCCTGTGTGGCACCAGTCCCCCCTCAGACATCTGAGCAAAAAGGTGCCCATGGTGGCCAGCATGGTGGTTACCCTGCAGGTCAGGGTGGTGAAGGACTTCCTTTGACCAGGCTGAAATCAAGTCTGTTTCCCTGCAAGCAGCTGTGCTCTAACAAACAGGCTCCTATAATCTCCTAAGGAGTGCCCCTCAAACCAGAGGCACTCGTACACTGTAGCTGCTTTCAACAATAGTTTCCACATTTTGTAAAAAAACGGAACAGGATTTCCTGATCAAAACACAAAACTACCAACACAGCCTATATATTTCCTTACCTTTAGCCTGATTGTGATTATTTTTTTTTTTCATATTTGAAAAATTGAATCCAAAAGCATTTAATGTCAGATGTCTAAAATAACTTTGCTATGCATCATGCAAATGACTGCCAGCTTCTGAAAGAGCTGTAATTGTAATGCCTTTCCCTCTCTCTAGTAAATGGACATAAATATTCACAGGGCTGGATACATTAGGCTAGGTAGTTTACTCATTCATTTGCTGGAAGAAGTATTTGCAAATAAATGCTATTAAAAAAGAAAAGCACTGAAAATCTCCTTCATAGTCCTTTAACCAATGTTAGTGCATTACAACATAGCTGAATTTGGCAAGACACTAATAGGTAAGTTCTTCTGAAGAGTCAGTTAGAATTTAAGGGATGTTTGAATTGTTAGTCTAATTTTGCATACAAATATTGATATTGTGCAATACTGAATAAATATATTGCGTGTGCAGTAGGGCTTACATCCTTATCAGTGAAACCAGGGGGGGATTTTTGAGTAGAGTCTGCTGGATTTTATTTGAGAGTTATACTTTTTATTTGCAGAAGAGAAGAGGCAAATATTAATTTTCATTGTATTCCTTTCCTACTTAGATATTCTTAGAGTTTCCATTAGTTTTTGAGCGCTTGTGACTACTTCAGATTTGTTTTGGGTTTTTTTTTCAATCCAGCATTATTATTAGTTTGCTAGCATACCTTTCTCCTCAGAAGAAGGAAATTGCCTTACCCTCAGAGCAGAGTTCATCCTGTCTGATGTAGTCATGCAGAGCAGATGTTGAGTCTAAGCCCTCTACTTCCAACTCTTTTTCTAGTCAATGAAGGAAGACGAGCACTTCTGGAGTAATTTATCTGTGAAATCCATCTCAGGATGTCAGGGATTTCGCACTGAAATTGTGAACTACACCATTTGGTGTACAGTGTCAAGATGATGGTGTTTGTCTAAGTACCAAACAAAGGCTCAGAGAAGATGGAATGAACACTCCTATGAGTGATAGTCAATTCTTGGTGCCATGTCAATGGCTTGGCAATGTGTTTGTGGAAAAGCAGTCTTTGACAGGATGGAGTGTGATGCTGTGGAATGTCCCATGGATTTACAGTCTCAATTTCCAATTTCAGGGAGGAGAACATTGCTATTATCAGGGAAAAATTCGAGGAAATCCTGTATCATTTGTTGCCTTGTCAACATGCCATGGATTACAGTAAGTCTGCTGTTTTGTTTTTACTGACCTTTTTTTATTACTCTTTTAAGCAAAATCAAGTTGTTTATAGTAAAATAATACATGTATATAGTAAAATAAGTGCTATTTATTTTCCTACTAGCTTGTCACCAATATTAAGTAATCAACAATCTCCAGAATTTCCTTTTTTTTCTAAAATGAGGACTTGTGGCCAGGTACTATTTAAAGATAATTTATTATAGAGATAGCAGAGTAGAAGTAGCTGAAAACATCCTATTCTACAAGAATATAAACAATGCCAATGAATTATTTGGAAACTGTGCTCTTTTCTTGTTGCTATAATAACATATACTCTCTTTTCTAATATCTTCACAAAGAAAATATCAGTTTAGAATTGGTCTTGCACTATCCATTTCTGTTAACAGAATTTCTGGCGTTAAGCTGTGTGTATGGGGTAGTACCTTGCATATAGTAAAATCTTGAAAAATCTAGAAGATATAAGAGAGTGCAATAATTTCTATTTGAAGTGCATAATTTTACCTATAATTAAAGCCTTTGTCAACTGAAGGTTACATGAAGCTGTGTATAGATTGTACAGCTTTTGGACCTGTCTACTTTTGGCACTACTGAATGATGCTAGTCAGGTTTTCAGATCAACCAAGTGCCTGTAGTATCTGGGAATTACAGGATCTCAGCGCTTCTAATACTGACATCAGCTTGAAAAGTCATGGCAACAAGTGAGCCTGTGTGGAGATCACGTGAGCTTTACCTTTTTCTGTAGAAGCAGGGTTTAGCTGGTGGAAATCTTCTTCAGCCTATTATTTATCTGCAACGATTCTGTAGTTCTGGTATCAGTCATATAAGTACTTTTATTTGAGTAGTGTCTTTCTTTTGTAGTTGTATATTCTTTGTTCTGAAGGGGAGGATGCATGAAGACTTGTTGTCCTTGCACTTGTCTGATTTACAGCTGTGCAGCTCAAGAGACTTGAGCCCAGTCTGAAGTATGGACAGTGAGCCTAAAAATAGCAGCTTCCTAATGCATCCTGAGCCACTGCATGGCTTCCATTAGCAGTGATCCATTAGGTCTTGGCCCCTGCTAACTCCTAGGAGAAAAAGCAGGAACGAAGGAGAGCCTGCATATGTCTTTCCCTGCCCTCTTTTTGTGAGTTTATGCCTAAAACTGACTGCTGCTGCGCTGTATTCTTAAATTGCCTGATACTCAAATTGATCCCTTCTAAAGTTACATGATGGATAATGCATTTTTTTATTGTATAATTCAGCTCTCTCTTGAGAGGTATATCCCCATCTCCTTACCCCCTCTCCCTCACGCCCCCCCCTGTTTCTTTTCCTGATATAATGAAGTTTCAGCTGAGTTCTTTCACACAAGCTTACTCTAATCAGGTTGGTATTTCATGCATCCAATATGAGAAAGTAATGTCTCCTGAGCTGTATTAAACTCACGTGATCTGAGACTGCATTTCCATCATTGCAACTAGCTCCTACACAGTTGATATTAAATGATAAGTAATTAGAAATAGTAATAGTAAAAGTACTAGAAACTCACACTGGCAGTCAGAGCTCCTTAACTTCAATCACAGTTTCAAGTATCTTGCTGGAATAAGGGTAGCTGGGGAGAATTGTCTTCTGTAACGTAGCTTTGCTTTCATGAATTTTAGAAGTACATAAGATAGAACAGATGCTTTTAAGAGAATAACAAGCTTCATATTTCTAAAGGTCATGCCAATCTCCTTTTTTTGTATATTAGTACCTCTAGATCTCAGCCAGTAACAGCAGAATTTTTCATACATGTGAAAAAATGTTGAGATTTTTTAATCATAAGTTATGAGTTCTTTTAGTAAGTCGGCTTTAAGTAGGCTTTATGTCCCAATCACATGATTGGCTGACAGAATACCTGAAATTATGGATGGTCTTCTCAATGACTTGGCTAAGGGCCAATGTATCTCTCCAACCGTGACTTGGAGCAAACCATTTTGCTAGGATTTTTGTTTTGTTTGTTTTCTGGGCTATGCAGTAACCACGGTTCCCTATGAGTCAACACTAGAAAGACTTCGCATGCAAAGGCCAGCGGTTGCTGGGATATAAGGGAGCTGCTGTAGTGAGGCACGACTCGCAGCCCGGGCTGGGAGGCCAGGCTGGCATCTTGCTGCCAGCTGGCGGTGAATGTAAAAACTGCCGTCGCTGCTGAGAATTCGACTGTCACAGCTACAAATGTGATTGGCTGAAGAATAGACATCGTCAAAACGCAGGCTTTTGGAACGTTTTGCTTTCTCTTTAACACACCCATAAGCGTGTGGTTTATTCAGAGCACACTTGGCCTATGGTAGAGCTATGAATATTTTGAGTGGGCAGATCAGGTCTGTAGGTCAGCTGTGGCAATTATTTTTGTCACTGTTGAGTGACTTGGTCAGAGGTCAGTGCTACTGGGAGCAGCAGTCTCACGAGAAGCTCTTCGCTGACAGCGCTTCAACTTGCAGACCCTGCTCAATTAAAGTTGCAATTAGAGGGAAGGAAGTTTTGCCTGATAAAGAGCTACAGGATCTTCCCGAGTCTCATGTCCAAGCAAAGAAGCTTTAGCAGATGCTAGAATATTTTGCTTAAACTGTGTGGGCAGTATTTATTTCAAAAGAATAGGCACATGTAATTTGAAAGGTGAAGCAGCTTTACATTGTAGTTATGCTCATACTTGATATATGTTGTACAGTCAGTAACCCAGGTTACTTCTGTGAATGTCAGTTTTGCTGATAAAAAAAAAAGCTGTTTAAGAAAAAAGGAAAGTATCTGCTTTTTTTTCTTGTAATTCCTGTTTGTTTTGTGTGCTTTCAACAGCAGCGTAAGTAAATTAATAATCTCACTTTCATGCTGTTTTTGCTGTGTGCTATATGTTGAGTTTGACCTTACAGCTCATATTTAGGGCCAAGCTTAAACACCTTAGTAGTGGCCCTTTGAAAGGGGCATGCTGATACAGCCTAATCCCAACCATGTATGTATGCCACTGCAGTAAAGGCAAAATTACTTAAAAAATAGTCTGGTTTGAGGGTCAGAATGTATTGATATAAGAAATAACCTTTGTTTTTCTGTCCTTACAGAGTAGCGTTTGTATCAACACTTTCTTTAAATTAAATGCTAAGGAAAGAGTTAATAAAAGAAAAAATAAAACCTAAGGATAATTCAATTAAATTCAATACCATTTTTATTTGGGGAAAGCTATGCATGTGTTCCAAATATGTGTTCCTAAAGACAGGTCCCTTATTTATCTGTTGCAGGTAGATATCTCCTGCATGGGAGTGGGGGCTTTGAACTGGATTTTCAGTAGGTTAAATTAGTCTGTTTTGTGTTTGTATGTACTGTAGAGAAGGTTTGTGGAAGAAAGAAGGGTCTGCCTCACCACAGGAGAAAATCTTTCTTTCTAAAGTGAAGACAAAAAATATTGATCCAGAACTGCATTCAATTCCTGCAAGCATTTAAAACTCTTCCTTTCTCAAATATTTAAATTTTTAAAGTATAATAACTTTAAGAAATTACTTCCATGTTGCACTAGTGTTTGTTTACTAAATCTGTATTTACGTTTCCTGCTCTTGACAGTGGGATGTTCTATGATGGAAATCATACTTACCTTATTGAACCAGATGAAAACTACACTTCAGATGTAAGTAGAACTTACAGTAGTCCTGCTGTGTTTTTTGAGTACAGTCATCCATGTGTACAGGGTAGGCATAAGGCGACGGAACCAAAGGGTCATCCCCTCATTCCCAACTCATTTACTTCAAATGTGAGACTCCATCTTCACGGACAAAAGCAGACCTCCAAAAGATAGACAGTAGGTGTGTCTGTGTGTGTGTAGCACTTGGCTGTAGAGCACTGCAGCACCAGAGGAGTCAGCAACAGAAACCTGTGAGTGCCCGGTCCCCTTCTCTGGCACTTCCTCCCTGCGTTTGTTATATCACTCTCCTCCTGGTTCATCCTTGGCTCCTGTTCAGCAGCTCCTGGGACTCTCCCTGACTCTCCCTGAGCAGCTCTGGGAAGCCCAATCTAGGCCTAGTTCTGTGTGCGCAGCCACTGTGCTTGTGATATAAAAGGGGATTAAATGTGGCCATCACACTGCAACTGGGAAAAGAAGAATGTAGAGTAGTGGTGTCTTGCAACTTGCATGTTCACTGGTATATCTGTTGGGTAACAAGAACCTTTGGAATTATCTGTTTAATGCTCATGAGATGGATTAATTTTTCCTGATGTAATATGGGCTATTATTTACTATTTTAGGATGACTTCCATTTCCACTCTGTTTACAAATCCAAGTTGTTTGAATTTCCTTCAGTCGACCTGCCATCTGGTATGATTTTTTAATATTCATGACTTATTGAGAGTTTTAGTCTAAGGCCAAATTTGTTGATTATATTTGATAGATCATCTTCTGAGGGTATATTGGTTTGTTATATATACCTTTTTTTACCCAAGTAAATAAAAAAAAAACCACTGAAAAAACCCCCATTTTGAAACAGTGAAAGCACAGGAAAAGAGTCTGAAATGACGAAAAAACCCTGAATCCAATGAATGAAACGTCTCCTAGACCTTCATGTTGTGATATGTGTTTCCCTTAACAGGTCATATGGTCTGTGGGCTGGATTATGGGCTAGTAGTTGTAGAGAGGAAAGGACTGAGGTAGCCTAGAGGTGATGAAAATAAACACCATGTTGATGGTGGTTGATAACTCTTCCTGGGTTTTTCCTGTTTTGAGATACAGGGTGAGTACCGTGGAGTGAGCATAAGCCTGGGAGACAAGAAGTTACCGAATATCATTGCTGTTCAGAGGCTTTCATCTCCAGTCCCAGCAGCATCTTTCACAGTACTGGCCATGATGAGGGCTGTGCATTTCAGTGCAAATGAATTTGGAGGTAGAAGTGGTTTCAAGAGCTTGTAGTGATGAATGCCCATATTGTGTGTGGAGGGAGAAAGTTTTTTTTTTAAAAAATGGGTTTTCATCTGAGAGTTTGGCTTGTTAATTGAAGCTAAAATTGCAGTATTTATGACATATCTCCGTTCTGTCAAGGATTTGCCAGTTTTACAGATGTGTTTTCCTGCTATACAACACATATCCCAGATAAATATCACTGTCCTTCATACACACTGACATTTTGGTAGAAACCACTTCCAGACTAATTTCTTCAGGAGAGTTACAGATGTTTGGTCATCTTGTTACAAACTATTTGTCCTATGGTAATAATTGGATCTGAGATCTGCGATCTTACAGCGCTGAGTACTGTATGCAGATGGGTCCATCCCTGGAGCACAGTTTGTGCACGTTTGCCAGTTGTTAAGCAAAGTGTAATCATTCAGGGAGCTAATGAGAAAAGAAAGGAAAAAAAAAAAGGGAAATTGCCCAAAGTTGCCCTTATTTCACTTCTGAAGAAGGAATCTGTCTGAATCTAAACAAAAACAGTGTCCCAGCTTGGTGCCTCCTGTCCTGTGATGATGATTGCCCAGGTGAGGTAAAGGCAATGTTGGGATGGAGGGACATGAGCACAAAAGGCTCATGACTTTTGTGCAAGGTATTGACTTCTGTGTCACAAAACTTCCTATGTACCTGCACCTTACACACATATGGTGCTTAGTACCTGTGCTTGCAGAGATGGTTGTGTAATTAGAGCAATTAACTGAACATAAGGTCAAAAAATAAAGTGCATCATTTATCACATTTTCTTGAGGGCATATAACTCAAAAGATTGGAAATAATGCAACTAATGCTGAGTTTAAAATAAATCTGTCTCAGGTTACTAAGCTTAGACACTGCTAGTGTTGCTACTTGCTATCTATAAGCTGTTTTATAAGATTTCCTATTAGTGAAACTTTATGTTTTCAAGATTTTGGAATGAAATTGTTTTCTGCTTTTAAAATTATGAAAATTGCAAGTAAATGCCCCCGTTTCACCTCCACCAAAGCTTCTTGATTTTTAGAATCTCTCAATCTAGGGCTTCACAATCTTGTTTTGTTTATTTTTTTCCCCACAAAAATCCAGACATTATTGTACAGTTTTGATTTTACTATAGATAACAAATAAATAGCTACTGACTTTGCTGTACAAAGCCCAACATGTGACATAATGGAAAACGTTGTCATCTAGATTGAATTAGAATCACGGGATTGTGGAAAAGGTTAAAAAGGAAATTCAGTTGCTGTTTTGGTTTAGGGAAAATTTGGGAGGAAACCTCTGAATGGGGCTCTTCTGGAAAAGCAAACTTAAATGGCCCTTCTACAACTGTTCTGAAAAAAAGAACTTCCTTGGAGAAAAGTGGAAAAAGCTGTTTAGTTAACAAATAAAGTGCCCACAAGCACACAGAATGAATAATATGAAACAATAAAACCTTTCATTCTGAAGTGAGATGGCAAATTGAGAGAAGTCCTTGCTGTGGGTGCAGCTCGTCTCTCTCAGTCTCTTATCAATTCCTCCGGCGCTGGAGAAAAATGCCGTCCTGGGCCCCGGAGGGCACAGGTGTGATCTCTCAGTTTTCCTCTGTGTTTTCCGTCTGGAGCAGGTTTAAACAGTCCCAAGAAAAAGGAAAAAAAATAGTCTAGGGAACTTCTCTGCCCTAGCTAGCTAAAACTAACTAAAAAGCACAGGAGATCTCTGTCCCGCAGCAGTCTGTCCGAGCCTCAGCTGAACAAAACCGTCTAGGAGAAGAATGCAGAGGAGTAAAATAATTTTTCAAAACAAACTGTGCGATTCTACTTTCCCTGTTTTGCTCTGAGAATCAGTCTTAAAGGTACAGAACACAATATACAGAACAGATGATTGGGGATACAAGTATCATAAAGTCACTCTAGGACAGTTGCAGAGCTCTAAGTCTTCTCCATTATGCAACTATTTGTAATGTGGATAAGAGGTACAGGTTGCTACTCTTCCATCACTTTATATTTAGGATTCCAATAGACTTTAATTCACAGTCTACGCTCCCACATGCCCATACTTATTTTTGTAAAATTGTTTGAAAAGGCATTTCTGATGTTTGTTGTGAAAATTACAGTACATGTATAATAGTATATCCTCATTAGGAAACCCACCATTTTTCTTTGTGATTATTCAATTTATGTCTGTCTGTAAGTCATCCTCCATGCATAGTCACAGCTCCAGAGGACAAGAGCTCCACCCAGTATCTCTGCTTCTTCCCTGCCAGTCTGGAGAGGCCTGACTGCTGTCTTGACTTGACTTTTTTTTCTTTAAATAATACTTGCAATTAATTGCTAATAGTATTGTTGTGATTGATTTTTTAAAAGTACTACAACGAAATTATTATTAGCAGTAGCGAGCACTGTGCGGGCATGTATCATCATAACCACTCTCATAATTTATCAATTTGACTGGCCTAAGGAGATTTCCCGTGAAACCAAGATTTTTCTTTTATCTTTAGAAGAGTGTGTGTATAAGGTAAGATTTCCGCTCAGCATTTCCACTGCATTAGGAATGAACTGGATAGATCACCAGCTTCAATAATCCAGCTTCAATAGTGGTGTTAGAAAGGGAAAAAAATTCAGGTGATCGGGATTACTCAGTATCAGTGCTAGTAAAAGCACATGCTATTATATCACGGTTCAATAGCAATGTACTTTATAGAGTCTTTTGCTCCCTGGGTATTAAAAAACCCCATAAGCTGTTGCAGAAAAGATTTTATTGTACTGTACTTTGCAATGGTCTAAGGAATAATGAGGATTTTAAATAAGGAAGCTTGGACAGATGACTTGGCATGCTTAGAGCATTTGATTTTGTATTTACTAGACTGTGTTTTTTGTCACAATCTCTGTTGAGATCTACAATGCTTTGGCATGGTTTTAGATATCAGTATGTTATCAAAGGTGTTCTTTTTCAGATAATGCATAACAGATGTCCTTTTCTTTTGGGATCACATGAAAAATATGTAGATACAACACTAAGGAACATGGTTTAGTGGGACTCGGCAGTATTAGGTTTATGGTTGGACTCAATTTTAGCAATCTTTTCCAACCAAGATGATTCTATGATTTTGTGAATCTTCATTACATTTTTTCAAAGTAATATATTCCCATCAAAGTATTTGCTAGGCTCTCTCAGCTGTCAGCATTCCCTGTGATTTTGCTGGTCATGTTCTTTTGCCTGAGGGTCCTTGGCTGGAAATGCAACCTGTGTGCATTTATCCATCTTGTGAGTTATAAGGCTGTGTTAATGTGTGTTAATGTGTTAATGGTAATGGCTGCATAATTCCCCTCAGAGATGACTGACTTCCGATTGTGGGTAAAATAATCACATTTGCTGGCAAAGTTATCTTAGACCCTATATATGTACTGTAACTTATGATTTTATTGATTGAAAAGTGTTATTTTTACCAGTTTCATTATGCATGTTATAAAACCAAAAATGACAGGTTGAAATCCAGTTATGTGGCACTAGAACAGAGTCTAAACTAATTAACATACATAAAGCATAATCGAAAACATTGTAAAAAGGTTGTTTAAGGATTTGGTTTCTCATCATTGCAAGCTCAAGAGTCTGCAGGTCTTTAAGCAATAAATAAGGAGCTTGGGTGTGATTTCATTTACCTTTTGTCTTTTTTGTAAAGAAGGTCCTCAAATGCATTGGTGTAACCATGAAAATATTTTTAAGCAGAGGGCCTATGATTGTCCATGTTGCTCCATGAAAAGAAATCTGCAAGCCTCGCAGATTGCTACCAAAATGACATGATAGTCCCTAATTTACCCAAGACAATACCAGTTAGTCATGCTTTGTTTTCCTGGTTTGTTTTAGTAATTTGCCACTCATGGTTAAGATTATCACTTAGGCCTGGCAATGTTTTATCAGACAGGCAACTCAGCTTTGTGTTTTAAGATTTTGCTGATATGAAAGCCCTGTCAAATTCCTGTCAGCATGGTTTTTAATCCTATTTTCAAATCTCATGCAGAAATTGTATAATTAATCTACAATTACATTAATGGAAGCTGTGAGCAACTTTCCTGTCTCACCAGCAAAACCAAACTGGTCAGGAATTTGTAAACTGAACACAAGCAGAAGTTGCGTACAAAGATATGCGAACTGGAAGTGCCTTAATTTGCACAGCTCCATCAATCCTATAGCATTATAGGGGTGCTCTATAAACACTATGGGACTATTTTACTTCTCTGGAGGACTGATAAAATCACAGGAACACTGAAAGAAGTTTTCAGTTTCTTGAAACTGAAAGGATGTCCAACGTTGTAGAAAGCACAAAAGAGAGAAAGCAGTAAAAGGAGAAAGACATTATTACAAACTAAGCAACTGCAAACATTTAATTTGCATGAATCAAAGAATGATCTTGGGATTATGCAAATAGCAAACGCATTTATACAAGATAAGGAAAGAGCTTTATTTCATATAGGGAAAAGAGAGGCAGGGACTATGAGTCTAAAATTAAAGATGGAAAATTACTTTTTGGACATTTGAAAGGGTGAGAGCAAATGTTGTCTTCTGCTTAGTTTATAAAGTATCCTTTTCCATGAGGGGCTAGTAATAGATTTGGTGAAAAGGCTTTGGCAAAAGAATAAACTACTTGATACTCATGATTAGAAGTTTAAGAAGTTAAAGACACAGAGGGATTAGCAGAGAATATTGTGTTGGTAAGTGAGCATTGCCAAAATCTCATAAGGTTTCTCCCAGATCTGTCATATTTTGCTTTGTGAATATAATCATCTTAAAGCATTAATTCTGCTTTCCATGCTCTTCTTATTAATTTAGGTAGCTATTCCAAGAGCTCTGTGAATGTCTGCTGACTTCCCAAAAATATGATTCACTCCATGGAAGCACTATGCTAATAATATTTCATGCCCAGTCTTGATGAGGTTTTGGCGTAGAACATCTGCTGTGCTTTCTGAAGCGTGACACCCACAGATCATCTGTTTCAACAGACCCAGATTATCACTAGTAGAATTTTTAATAAGAGCCCTGTTACTGGGAAGCATCTGTAGTCTTGCCTCCCTTCTAGCTGGAAACTTGAAAAAATGAGTTGTTGCTGCATCTGAAGTGCTGAAGAATGCCATACTACTGTCACATTGCATCAGGGTCACTAATTACTGGGCTATATTTTAGTAAATGCTCAATGTATTTGTCTGTGTTTTCTGCTTAGAGTTCTGGCAGATGAATACTACATCACAGAATTTTGTTATAAGGCCAAGACACAAAAGAAGGAAAAGGCAGGTAAGTGCCAATATGCTTGTTTATAAAGAATATGCTGTGAAGTTTGTTTCATGTCTGCTGAGTTAATTTGTCCAGATGAAGTCCGGCTGCTCCTGCTGGTTTGGCATGAGATCTCTATATCAATAAGCTAATACAAAAAGAGGTATCTAAGGTAAGCTAAACATTGATGGATTCTCTTGGACATTGCCTACCTGAAGAGTTAGGAAATTTCATTTGCTACATTGCAAATGAAAAAGTAGGTAAAATATTTTTCCTTATTTTGAGTATAGTTTTATCAGAAACTCCCATAATAAAACCTATACATTTTTAATGTTGCAATAGTGACAAGTAGCTAGTTTATCTCACTCTTCTAAACAGAGACTTTATTCCCTGTTTGTTAAAGCGGGGAAGCCACTAAGTGCAGATGTTTGTTACCAATTACACTCTCTCTGTATTGTTAGGCTCTTAGAGTTACATTCTCTCCATAGGTTCGTCCGATTCCACGTAAAATTGAAGAGGAAACAAAATACATTGAGTTGATGATTGTAAATGATCACCTAATGGTAAGACCGACACATTTCAACGTCTTACAATTAACATCAAATTGTCTTAATTTATCCAGACAGCATAACAATAAAGAACACCATAAGGCCAGATTAAATTGAGTATGTCCTTAATAGAAGAGATTATGGTCTCATTGATGAAGTTGGTTTTGAAATTTGGCAAGTTAATTTCACCAAGAATGCAGCTAGGCCTGAGGATCAGAAAGAAAGTCCAGAAAGTAACTAACATCAGTGTGACTTAAGCTGATGATTTTCTTTCTGGCTTTCCTAAGCATTTGATTTAGTTACAGGCACTCAGCAATCCATAGTGCAGTTATTTCAATTGTGCAGCAGCTGTGGAGAATGGGGAGATGAACAGTGACTAGATTTTTTTGATACGTCCCAATCAATGTAGAGAAAATTATTTTGTTAACTTCTCTGGGAGAATACAATGGGGTTTTTGACATAGTAGAAAGAGACATAATAACAGTATTGAAGAAAAGCCAGACTTACTCAAGTGGGAAAAAGCACAGATTTATGTCAGTGAAGATGATTTATTAATCATCTAATCAAGGAAATATCAAAGGAAATGGCAAATTCTTCATCACTTGCAGTGTTCAAAGGTAGCTTCAAACGCAAACAATGGATTTGCTCTTGAAGTAACTGGATAAAGTTCAGCTTGGTAGTACCCATCCAACTGGTGACATTAGATGATCTTATGGTCCCTTATGACTTTAAAATAGAAATATTTCTATGACTCTTGTTTACTTCTTCTGTGATGTGCAGTAATTCTCTCATGCAATACCTGAATTGGCAAAAGTAGACATGAGAGTGTACAAGGAGTGTGCCATTGCCCTTAGACAGTGTACTCCTCCATCAACTCAGTTTGGTGAACGCAGGAATAAATTCTTGTATTCAAACAAATAATATTGGATGAAAATTCCTTAAATCAGTGTAAGTGTGTTTGATCCTAAAGACCTGAAGTCACAAGTTTTCCCTTCGGATCCTATCTGTTCAGGCAGATTTTCTTCAAGGACAATGTTTCCTAATTTTGTCTAATCACAACTGCTGCAAGAGTCAGTCCAGTTAGGAGTTTATTCTCTGAGGTAAGTGCCAGTAATCAAAGAAGCCAAATATTTTCCTCCTGTGAGAAGGAAATATCATTTGCTGTGGGCTTAACGTCCTTTTTTTGGGGTGTTCTTTTTCCCCCATTCCTGCTTGAAAGGATGCCTTTCCTATGGCCTAGTATTGGGAAACTTCTTGCCCACTAAAAAATCCTAACTTCGAGAAAATAGAGACAATTTTCATTCCAAAATCAAGCATCATGGGGCACAAGATGGCAAAACATTTCTGAAAATTTTGTACACTTTGTCTTAAATTCTTATGAGATACCTGTGACTTTCATGCTCATGATGCTCATTCATGACTGTTTTTTAACACTGCAAATAGGAGTACCTGGGCAGCTATTTCCAGTGCCATTTTTATAACACTGCATTACAAATTTCAGTAAAGGTGCCATTGGAGTCTGCTGAAGAGGTTTGAGCCAGTTACTGTGGCATTATAGGAGTGTGAAACTATACAAGAAGAAAACCAGAAAACAGCTTAAGAGAGCAAACTGAAAAAGAAGAGTATCTGATAGATTAAAACACAGATGCAGGCACTTCTGGGATAACACATCTTAAGGAGTCTTAGCTACGGAAGTTTTTGTTGCTAATTTCTGCATTGGCATTTATGGTTAATTTAAAAATTGCCAACAAAATGATAATGAAGAGACTAACAGAATGTTCTTGTTCTTATATCATTTTCCAGTAAAGATCCTAGGGTACTTTCTAAAGAAGAATTCATACATCCTCACAACAGCTGTTGTAAAGTATATCAGTAATGTGCATTTCTGAGCAATTTTCTGCTATTGGTTATTAACATTACACTCAGCACAAGAGACAAAACCTTGCATTGGGGCTTTATTGTTCATGGTGTTTTGGAAATGGACCTTGTTTTTCTGAAGTCTGTACCTGTTACTGGTCTGTGCTTGTTTCACAGTGTAAAAAGCACCGCTTGTCAGTCGGCCATACCAACAGCTATGCTAAATCAGTAGTGAACATGGCAGATTTAGTAAGTATCACTCAGCTATATGTTCTTTTACATGTGAGATGAGTCATAAGATTCTCCTGACGATAGATGCAGGAGTTGTCAGTTCATGGTATAACAATAGTAATGCATGTGGAGATTACAAATTTTCATCTTGAACCACGATCATTCACCTATAAAACCTTTGTCTAACATACAGCTTCAGAGAGGTTTTATTTTGTGGCTTTAAGCATTTAAGTGTCCTGCTGGATTGGTCCCTTGAGTCTGAGTTTTAAGGAGCACCTTAGATATGACAATTTCTAGCACAGGATCCCTGTTTTGACAACTTCAAACCCAAAAGACAATCTGAAATTCTAATGCATTAAAATTTCTCCAGAAAAAGTGCACTTGAGTAAATGAGTTAGAATAAAGATATAAAGGTGAACTATGTGGATTATATTTGTGATGCTAAATTGGACGAGCTGCTGGCTCTTGCAACTCACAGAAAAGTATTAGAAAATGAAAAGCATTACTAGAAGAAGAAAATGCTTGAAAGTATTTGTGGCATGTTAACACAGCATTGAAAGGATGTCCCTTTTCTTGTGATTCAGCCAGCATGAATTGAAATACTCCTGTAGACATATATAAAAGTTAAAAATATGGCTTTAGAGATCATTATTGCACATAAGAGGGCCCTTGTGTGTCATTGGGTGAGCTGGCTGTAATAAAAGACACATTAATTTCAAATCTTTGAAGTATTTGCAATGTAGTAATTTTTCAAAAATCACATTTTTCTTCTATGTAGCTCTGCCTGTGTAGGCTAAGAGAAGGCTAAGAGAACTGATTGAAGAATTAAGCCCAAAATTTTGGTTTTTCTTGGTTTTTATATTTGTTTGTTTTAAGGTTTTAAAATCATCTACAAGAATGTAAAGTGTGCTAGAATAAACTAAATATTTAGTTATGTAAAAATGCAAGCTATAGCAAAAAAGGGGTAAACCTCACCTTTGTTCTATTTGACATAATATATTTGTTCATTCTGTTAATGTACTAGATATATAAAGAACAACTTAACACCAGGATAGTATTGGTTGCCATGGAAACCTGGGCTACTGATAACAAGTTCACCATATCTGAAAACCCCTTGGTGACTCTACGTGAGTTTATGAAATATAGGAGGGATTTTATCAGAGAGAAAAGTGACGCAGTTCACCTTTTTTCGTACGTAACCTTGTGTGATGTTTTATTACTGGGGTTTTTTCTTTCCTTGGGGGTTGCTTCTCACAAGTGGCTGATCCATCTTCTTTCTGTTGCGTGTGTAATCCACATTAATTCAGAAAACAATGTTTTGGATGGGGAGGTGGGAAAAAAATTAATGCACAAGCTGCCTGCCAGTGTGACTAGAGGTTTGATTCTTATTTTAGTTTTAACATACTAAGCCTGAGCTGCATGCGCTGTAATCCTTTGTTATTCTGCGCAATCACCTACTCCACAAGTGCAGCTATCTGAAGAGTCATGCATGGTTCCACCTCAGAGGTTGGCTTCTTTGGCAGTAGAGCACAGATTATTTAAAGGCAGAACATTGGTTTTGAAACCAATGAGGTTTTCTGCTTAAGTGCACCATAGCCTGCTTTACTCTGTTGAATGACCTGAATGCTGCAGGATTACTGAAGTGTTTCAGATCCCCAAAAGAGTTCGTTCTCCCAATACATTTGAGCTATAAGAATATTAAACTGAGAGGAATGTTATTTTCTCTATATATCTTAGTTGTTTTGAAAATAAGTTTGATATAATAAAATATATTTACAAAAATAAAGGAGAGCTACATGGCTGAGATTTTTGATCCACGCAAGACATGCCAGATGAATATCTCTGTTTAAGTCCTTTTTTATTCTCTGCTGACTGTTTTAGGAGTCTGTAAGAATAAACTTAACTTAAACACCTCACTTCACATGACTTCAGTAGAGTTGCGGGATACCCAAGCCCAGTATCCACCTTCAGAATTTTTGCACGTACTTAATTACTACCACTAATTTCTGCCTTGAAGAAAGCTAGTAAGATCTGCAAGTGGTGCTTGCAGATTTTGGTTTCTCTGTGTCTCAGATCTTCGTCTCTCAGATGGGAGTCAGGTTTTCTCAATACGCTTTGTGTATCTTCTCTGGTGACATTGTAAAGTCTTTGGTGGGGGAAAGTCTGGTTCTTGTGAATGTGTGTGGATTGACTAGGACAAAAAAAAAGCCCGATTTGGCCTGTGGCTGGGACTCTGGATAGCACTGTAGTGCTAATTCCAGTGCTATCCATAGCACTGCCACCAATGGTGTTTGTGGTATTGCGTTCATAGATTGTTTAGAAACGTAGAATTGTTTCTGAAATTGTGTCTGTGAGTGAAACACAGCTAAGTTAGGAGGTAGGGGTAGCTGGTGTGAGGGTACAGTGGTTACAAAGGAGCTTCCACCTTTAGCACAGTTAGCCCATTGTGATCCTTCTTGATGTTTTTCTCTTCTCACCTGATAAAAATAACTTGCTGGATGGATAAGTACTCTCAGGTGGAGCAGAGTATATTTTGTCTCCAGTAATTGGCAGTCATTCATGCTGACGTAGTCAGCACCAAAGAGGTGATTAGATTTAGTCTCAGAGTGCATCTCTTCCTTGGATGAGATTGGCTGTAGTTCCAGGGAGTTTTCACCTACCTCTGCATCTTCTGCTAATGCATCTCCCCTTGAGTTTTACCACATCGGCACTGCCCAATCAGATATGCATCGTTTCACTAGTCCCATGTGTTGGGAGCATGGTGGCCTCTCCTGACGTCTGCCTGGAGCATGTGCCAGTGGAAGGCACCCGCTGCAGTAGAATGTCAAGGAACAAGAGGTTGGGCAGATCCAGGTGGTCTGGCAAAATATTCCCCTTCTTCTTATAGTAGGTAGTCTGAAAAGGAGGAGGAAAGATAGTATAAGTTTTCTGGAGATAACTTGTCATGTGAGGTTTGTGAGTGGTTATCTGTTTTTCCCGTTTGATTTTGCATAGTTTGCAGCCTAGTGGTGGCATCCAGCATTTGCAAATGCCAGTTTCTCATTTGGAAATCAGAGGGATAGATACTGGAATAGGCAGGTGCAAAACTCATGGACTGAGCAGGGTAAACTTTTTTTTCTTTTCATTTTTGTCAAAGGGGGAGTCGATTTCAGAGCAGTCGAAGTGGTGTGGCCCACACTGGTGGAATCTGTTCCTTGCTTAAAGGCGGAGGTGTGAATGAGGTAGGTGGGGATACTGGTATGAGCAAAAAGTGGTGGAAATGTATCTGCATGGAATTTATCTGTGCAGACATGATCCTCAAAATATTTTTCATTCTTTTGCTGATGTAGAATCTTAGTGCAGCTCTATAGAAGGGACATTTCAATGAAGAGTGATGAGTGAATAAAGCCAATACACTTCAAACACACTTTTAAGCACATTCTGCAATATCCTGTCATTCATATTTCCAGCCACAATGCCAAGAGAGAAACAGACTTTCTCTTCTTACTTAGTTTGTCTATAAGCCAGTGTTTAGTTTTCATCTAGCTACCCTGAAGTAAGAATTCTAACTCTGTGTATCTTATTTTGCCTTTTTTTGCCTTGATATGAGAAAAGCTTCACTTGAATCTGAGATACCTATGTGTTACTTACGACTTTTCCTACCTTTCTTGTTTCTTTCAGTTTGGAAAGCCAGACTTAATGGCAGTTACCCTGGCACAGACCTTGGCCCAAAACATTGGCATTTTCTCAGACAGAAGAAAACTTCTAAGTGGTAATTTTATTTGCTTTTTCTCTCTGTCTCAAGAGAAAAATCTTAAAAAGTGGAGGACCTTTTCAGTGTGTTTCTGATATGTACTTTTTCCTTCTGTTTCTCACAATGTTGAAATATTTTTATTTCTTACAATAATATGAGAAGGGGTCTAACATACTAATTTTCCTCTATTTGTATGCTCTATTATCCAACTGCTTGTAATTCCTGACAGCGCTGGTGTTACCATTTCATCCGAAATAGACCATAAAGGTGCCTGCCACTTCCATTCATTTCAGGGAGACTGGTGCTCCACCCACAGACCAAATGGCTGGCATCTTATGACACAAGGGTGGGAATATACATTACTAGATCTGGGAATAATGAGGAGCCTCCTCATTACAGTTATGTAGAACAGTTTTAACAATACAACTTTTTATCTGTTTTCCTTGATTGATTTCCTCTTGTAGATTACCCAAATCCCCTGTTTCTCCCACAGATCTTACCCAAATCTCCAGTACTTGCTCCCTGCTGTTACCGTTTCTCTGCTGTTACCTTGGTACTCAGCTACTTAGTTATCCCTGCTTACCTGCAATGCTTTAAACTCCACCACTGTGCCCACAGCAAGCACCTTGCCTTCCTGCTTCCATGTTATATTAAGTCCCAGCTTGATATAATTAAAATAAAAAATTCAGTTTTGAAACAATTAAGATAATAAACTGGAGTGTGGATTTACTGGATTGTGTGTGCTTATGTGGCCTACGTATAAAAAGATAAATTTCTCTATTGATTAGTGGATTTTCTTTTCAGGCATAGTAAAGACAATATATAATGTAGAGATACATCTGCATTTAAAGGTTTTTTTTTGCAGATTATGTAATACTATTTTTAAAAATACTCAGAAATGTAGGACGAATGCTCTATCCTACAGATATGTTCAGTATTCATTTTCCAGCCACACATTTTTGAGCGGATGTGGAGGCAGGGTAAGAGTGAAAATTATAATAGTGGTGATTCCCTTTCTTTATGGCTGAGAGGGGCAGGACACTGTTTTGGTAGGGAGAGAGGTGAAAGCAATTGTTAGACAGAGCTTCTTTTCTAATTGTACTTCTAAAATGGAAGCAATAAACTGATGTTCATGTGTACAGTATGAGAAGTTATGGAACGTGCAAGTGGAAAGCATTTCTACTAAAATTAAAGCCAGACACAGCTTTGAAAGAGGATTGAGACCAGAGCAAAGTGTTCCCAGCTGGCAGGGCAGAAGGGAGTTGCATGGGGAAGGGAGGGAGGCAGGGGAAGGAAGAAGGGAGGGAGGGAGAGCAGAGGAAGAAGCTGATAGATCCTGCTGTGCTACTTTGTGTTCATTGATCATTCCATGCCTTTTTTTTTT
>WBMY01008558.1:183566-238200 GCA_013397315.1 Donacobius atricapilla
TTTTTTTGTCTGAATTATTGATTGGGGATTTTCAAAGGAAGATTTTCAAAATCACATTACCATAGTCCAAGAAGAGAACTAGGAAAATAGAAAAGTAAAATGATTCTTTTTTTTTTTTTAATTCTGAAAATTTGGGAAATGAGTATCATCACACAGGTGAAGACGAGAAAGCTGACTCATGATTTGCAAGTGCAGAAGGCTAACACTGCAGTTTCCTGTAAGGGAAGGAAAGAAAAACAGGACATATTTTCAAAGCTCAGGATTGTATAGAATCATGCAGATTTTTTAAAAATTTTGGCAAGGTGCACCGATACACTTAAACTAAGGTGTGCAATAAACCAGCAAATTAGTCTTTTCAACTTGTCTGGAAATATGAAATTTAATTGAGTGCAGTGTGCTTTTTATGATAAGAATTGTATTATTGTAGACTCACAAGACTTGAAATGTAACTTTTTATTTTATCTTTTTTTTTTGTCAGGTGAGTGTAAGTGTGAGGACATGTGGTCTGGATGCATAATGGGAGATATGGGGTAAGACATTTCACTAAAGGAAAGTCATGTTCTTCATACAGTGACATAAAGGAGGGTGTGAAAAGTTTCCTCTTTTGTGGTTCAGCAGAATATTTTTGATGACTCAATTTTCAGGAAGTAAAATATTAGGTACATACCATACAGAGACACCTTCAAAGAAATGTGAGAATATGTGAGTTCATGAGAAGGGCATGTGAGGATTTTTGGTGAATGCTTATTTAACTTGAAAAGCACAAGGCTCAATAGTCAAGCCAGCTCATTGCAGAGAAGCAGAAGCAGGCATAGCTTATTTTCTCATGCAAGTTTGCTGTTGAGTGTGGAAACAACAACACACCCTAATTCTTGAAATCCTATAATCAGATTTCTGAGGTGTGTCTCATTTTCAGTGTTTTCGTTGGAATCTTTCATCTATCACTTTTTATCACCCAGTTAGTGTGATATTGTTAGAAAAACTGCCCCCATTGGAGGCTGAGTATGTTCATACCCATGAATAGTGTCAGCGGAGAGATTTTAACATAATGACTTGTGAATCAGCAAATTTTTGCTGCTAGATGAAATTTGGTGCTTTCTGAAGTATATTCTGACCCTAACACTTTTTATTACAGGCCCATCTTTTATCATGCATATGAATTACATAGTAGTCTAGTTTTAGATATGAATTACATTGTATTCTAGTTTTAGATATAGACAGAGATCAGTTTGTAATTAAATTTTAATGGATCCACAAATTTTCACAACAGCTTTGTGGTCAGAAAAATTTTGAGCAGAGTATGTCTCATTCACACCTCTTTGAAAGTGTGAATGTGTGCCCTTTTCACTTTACTATACCTGAAAACATACCTGGTAGGATTTTTCTAATTTTTAGTAAGTTAAAAAGCCAGTCTGTGTGGCATTTTTTATTCTTATAGAAGTTATAACTTCCCATGTTAGGGCCTTTAAATTCTTAATCTAAAGTTCAAACCTTTCAAATAATTTGGTACATGAAAAAGCCTTATATTTACCACACATATTGCTGAAATTTGGTGAAATCCACAGCCTCTGTAGTGTTTAGACATAATTCAGGAGCATTACAGATGGAAAAAGCTAAATATGGTTTGGAAGCTATCTGTCCCAGCAGTGCAGGATAGCACTTTGGCTAATATTTTTATATCCAGTGGTGAGCCCTTGAGACTCCAAAATCTCCTTGAAGCATAAGTACTTTCATGACTGTGGATATAAAGATCACTGCAGTTGCCTTGGGAAAAGTTATTTCCCTGTGGAAAGGATCCATGCAAAGATTTTCTGCATCACATTGTTTTTAGGTGAGGCACTGTGCTTCAAGGGCACTCTGTACTCAATTGAAATTTACTGAGTGGGACCTATGATGGAGGAAAGCTGAAATGTTAGGTTGTGTTTGTTAGAAGTGTGTTTAAAATGGCATAACTCTATTATATAAAAATTCTGTGGGTCAGGGGAACCTTTTCCTCTAAGAGAGAAACAAACTATAACTTGTCTTTGTCTCCTGCAGTTTGTATGGGAGGAAATAAATGTATTTCTGAGATCAAGCCTGTTAGTAGAACAAGTTACACTTGTGCAAACTACACACTGCAATCAGATTTCTGCTGTTTGGCATGTAAAACTTAGTGAAATGATCTAGGCCTCTCATATTCCATGAACTCTGTGTCATTGTTGAAATTTCCTTATTACTTACTGGAAGAATTTTCAAATAAGAAAGATGTAAAACAGATAGTCACTCTATTTTGAACAGCATGTTTTCATTCTTTTTCTAAATTTCTATGTTATATTTCTTCTGTTTCAAAAAAAGAAAATACAGTGTAAAAAGCACCAGAGAAAGTAATCCTTCTACCTTATTCTGTTAGGTACTATCTTCCAAGCAAGTTCTCCGAGTGTGATATTGAAGAGTATCATGAATTTTTAAACAATGGAGGTGGAGCCTGTCTTTTCAATAAACCAACCAAAGTAAGCATTACATTAATGTTGAATCTTATTTCTATTATATTGCTAATTTTGATGAAACCAAGAGAAATGAACATTATAACGTTGGAAAAAATGGCTGTAGTTTTGATAGTTCTGGTTTGTTCTAAGTTCTAACTATTCTGGTAACATGTGAGTGTAAGTAGATGATTTTAGTTCATAGTAGTTTAGAAATTACTTTAAAATAAATTTCTAATAAAGTGATTTTATGTCCAGTAGGGTATCCATAGCCTCTGGTCGAGAATCATCCCTCACACCATTTGTTCTGAGTATTGCAAATACAATACAATTTTGTATGTACAGCAGGTCTGCAATGAAGGATTTGCAGCAGTGTTTTGGTATATTCCTGCTCCATTTACTGAAGCAAGTGTTAAATGTAAAGCAAGCAGGATAATGATCTTGACTCTTTTCTAGATATAATTAAAGTTAACCTGTATTTAATGGCTATCTTTCAACAAGCAAAGGAAAGAGGCTAAGGCAGAAAGTCAGTCCAATATGGAAAAAAGACTTATCTGGTACCTGAAGTGGTCACAGATGTAAAAGAGAAGAAAGTCAATTCAGGAGTGATGCATGTTCCTTCTGGTGAACCTGAGAAAAATTGCGTCTTCTGACAACCACAGAATTTCAATAAAAGTTAAAGAAGGGAAGAGAAAACATCAAATCTGGACAAGCTGAGCCTGCTTATCTCTTAGATGTCGCTTTTGAGGAAAGAGTATATTATTAAAAGTGGAGAGAAAGCACTGTAATTCATTAATAAGATGTAAAAGTTTTCTATTTAAAATGTACCTGAGTTTTAGAAGTTTGCTTTTTTTCCATCTCATTAAAGGTGGAGAGAAATACTGATAGATTTATTTACTTGTTGAGTGCATTGTTTATATAGTTTAATGTGTCTTGGTTTTATTTTAGTGATTGTGTTCATTTACACATCTGTCAGTTGGAAAAAAAACCAATTACTCTCCTTTCAATTTAGTTTTGGCAGCACTTTAGGGTTTTTTTTTTTTTGATGGCATACAGAAATGTGAGTTAGATGTGAAAGCCAGAGTGATTTAGTCTCTTTTATGCATTGTGGTTTGGGCTGGTTTAAAGGTTTTGTCAATGGATGTCTGTCTAATTAACAAAGCTGTCAAAGAAGTGTTTCCTAGCAAGGATGGTGAGACACAAACGTGTTTTTGTTTTTCATGCATTATGAGATAAAGGAAAGCTGATGTGACAAGGTGTACTGTTTGGCAGCGCTCCACTCTTAGATCAAAAATCACGTCAAATTACAAAAATTACATCAATGGCTGCTGGAGCAGATTGAACATATGCTCTTTTCAAATGAATGGATGAATGATATGACTTTGGGGAAAGGTTATCCAATTTGCTTTTAATGTTTGCTTTTTTTCCTTCAATTTTGTTTTTTAGCTGTCCCTATGTACTGCAGCGAAGTGGCCCAATATTTCAAGGCAGCATGCTCTGTTACTGCCGTCCCTTTGTCTCTGTTGTGCAGCACACTAGAGATATTGAAGAAGTTAAGATGTCTGGAAAAATACATAGAAAACAAGCAGTTTTAACAACTCTTTAATAATTCTAAAGGCTTGCATACATTTTATGTTAAATTCTACATATGCATTGCGTGCTGCAGTCAAATTTCCATTTCAATAGGGGATCTAATAACAGCACGTCAGTCTGTGCCAGGCTGTGGTTCGTGGCATAATGAAGTACGTGGGGTGATGCTCCATCCTATGGGCTCCTGACAGAAAGGCAGCAGCTTTTCTGTAGAGAAATTTCTCTGTAGAGAAATGTTTTACACCATATCTGAGGTACTTGTGCAGATGGCTCAGGAGCAAAGTGATTTTTGGAATGGTCCTAGTTTAATTGGAGAACTTGAAGAATGATCTGCAAAGTTTTAGTCTGGTGACACACTTAAATGCCTTCTCATTTATGTAATAAAAGCTGCTATTGTTTTCGTATGTCCAAAGGAAAAAAAATTATTTTATTTTAGAAGAACTACCTTTACAAGTTTTAGGAAGACAGAAAAAATTAAACTGGAAAGGACAGAATGTAAGCATCCCTTAGAAGAGGTTATGGCACACAGGTTTTGATCTTTTGAGTTACAGTCCAGTGGGAAGGCTGAAAGGAAAGGGAAGAAGCCACATCAGCAATACTTCCTGCACACATCTGCCTCTGATACATACTTATAGAAAACTGCAGAAAGTTCCCAAATGTGGTAGAGGAAAAAGGAAAGAAAAATCCAAATGCAACAAAAACTGACAAAGAAACCTAGGCTCTCTCCTTCCTAAGCATTTCTGGGCCACATAAAAGAACTACTTTTTATGCCTTTTACTTCTGAACTTACAGTGCAGGCTTTAACCTTTCAGCCCTTGTCACTTGAACCCCAGAACAACAGCAACTGCAACCACTGTGAAGATAATGAAATTGTCATATCTTTAAAATTTGTTTTCCTTTTTTGTCACACCTTTTGTTTTTCACTGTAACTTCTGCTCAAACTGAATTTACTGTAAAGCTGACACCTGTGCTCAGAAGATACCATGTGACTCAGCAGCATTGCTGTATTAATTTTCAGGAGTGTTCATTCTCTGTACACTTCATTTCTGTCAGTCTCTCTCTCCTTGTTTTTCAGTTAAGGCATTTGGAGTGCTAGCTTAAAAACCGTGTTGCACAGAGCAAATATGACAATGATTTCCTTTAAAGAGAGACACCCTTTAATTTCTGAATTTCCATGCAGCTTCTGGATCCTCCAGAATGTGGCAATGGCTTTGTGGAAGATGGAGAGGAATGTGACTGTGGGACAATAGCGGTAAGCGCAATGTACTTTAAATTAGCAACTAGATTTGTCCAAGAGTTGGTACTGCACGTTGCTGCTGTAAATGATAATTGGAGGAGGACAAGCAGGGTGAAGGTCGTGTGTCCAAGGATTCATAGCCATAGCTGCCTGTGCCAAATCAGACCTTCAAAGACATGAAAGAAAGCATTTTCCTAGATGGAACACTGGTCAGTGCTAAGATGTTAGTATTTAATGGTTGACAATATAAAGTTAGAAAAATTATTTTCTATCTTGCACAGGAAGCAGCAGTTTCATGCCCCACAAGTACATGCCTCTTTCTGCTTCCAGGAGCCTGAAAGAATGAATAAAAATTCATTTGAGTAGTGTGCTGAGAAGTGATAAGAGCTTGGGGTTCATGTGCTTTTCCCATGTATTGTGTTCTCCGTGTGTGTTTCCTCAGGAGTGTGCCAGTGAAGGAGGGGAGTGCTGCAATACCTGCACCCTGACTGCAGGCTCCCAGTGCAGCAACGGGCTCTGCTGTCGGAAGTGCCGGGTAAGGGCAGCGACCTTCACTGCAGCAGCCTGGTGGGAATGCATCCAGGTGGCTGCAGGCACTACAGCGCATGTTTTCCCTTGCGGACCTTGTGATTACTCTTCTGAAAACTTACCTTTTAAAACTGGCTGAAATCTGATTTTTCTAGGGCTGTACTCTGTCTTTTAGGCTTGGCTTTTTAGGGCAGGGGCTGTCATCAAATGCAGAGGCAAATTGAATCCTTCCAGTTTCAGACAAATTTGAATCAGGTTGAAGTTCTATGAGATCTCATTCAACATCTTTGCTTAAAGGATACATTAACCATAAAGGTTTTGTTAGATGTCCTTGTTTTTCCACTATGAGAATGGTGAGGCACTTGAACAAGTTGCCTAGAAAAGCTGTGGATGCCCCATCCCTGGAAGTGATCAAGGCCAGGTTGGATGGGTCTTTGAGCAAGTGGAAGGTGTTCCTCCCCATGTCAGTGATGTTGGGGCTAGATGATCTTTTAGATCCCTCCCAACCCCAACCATTCTGTCATTCTGTGACATCGTTATCTATGTTCCCCTCCCAATGCCATATGTGTTGCTCTGGATTTGCCCCATGAGACTGAATGGGAAAGTCATACTGCAGAGTGTCTGAGGGAAGGATGTAGTGAAAAAACAAAAAAAGTGCAGCCTGCAGAATTGCTCAGAAGGATTCATCTAAAAGACACCTGACTTCAGTTTCAGTTTGATCTGCCTGTGTCTCCTTATGTTTGGACTGACTGAAATCCCACTGAGTAAAGGGAATCCAGCCCTATGTAAACTATAAGTTATTCTTCTTGATACATCAGTTAATAGTAAAAGGAAGCTTAACCAGATCATGGCTGTAAGGGTGACCTACTAAATTTGACTTCAAATAGTTGTTTGTACTCAGTTATAATTAGTATTAATGTAGTTAAAACTGTGGTGTACTGTGTGATGTTTTTATCTTGGTCTGTGCACATTTGAGGGTTTGATTTCCTTAGGAGGATCATTAATAATAACTGTGGACCACATTCTTGACTTTGTGCTCATCCCAATGTTAAAAAAAGAAAAAGCAAAGGTTATGCTGGAACACAACATATTTCCCCAAGCACATTCCTTTTGTAGTGTAATAATAATAAAAAAAATCAGCAAATAGCCAGTGTGGGTGAATTTTGCTCAGGTATCCATGTCACATAGGCACCACATTAAAGACTATCAGGACAAAACAAAGCTTTTGTATACCTATTTTATTTTTTTGCAAATGAGAAAAGGGTCTATCTACTTACAGTGGGGCAAGGATGGGTGAACAAAAAAGTACAATTTTACAGAATGTATATACCTAGGAGGTGTTTATCAGGACAACTCAAAAGATTGTATATAATAGTTCCCAGACTTGGGCTAAACTTCCCCTGCAATATCCTGCCCAAAAGCAGGAGTGAAGGAGGGGTTGCAAGCAATATATGGTGATTATACATCCCAGAATCCTGTAGTGTCTCTGACAATGTTTGTGTCTGTCTGCATTTTTCCAGTGACTGATAGAAAAAAAGAAGCTGAGGGCTGATAAAGTACCATAGACTAGCTCTTCCACTGATGTGTGCCCATTTACACCAGCTATGGAGTTAGCACTTGTGTCCTGAAAAATGTATGTGCATGCAGATCCAAAAATATCACAGGCCTGCAAAATGAACTGGGTATCACAGTCTTAAGAAAACTCTGAGGAAAAATAAGGAGTCTGTAATATGTCCAAGACCAGCAACACTAAAATTGCCTCAAATGAGTTGTCTTCCTTCTTTTCCAGGTCTTGAGACTTAGCACACAACTCTTTTGGCAAAATGTCTATATTAGGTCACTGGTACACTATTCATTGTTAAATATCCAGTCCCTTAGAAAATGGTGTCAAACTGTACAGAATTCAATATATTTATTAATAGCCTGTTCTGCAACAACAATGGGGGATTAAAACAACCAAAGTGTTTGTACATAGAACTCTGCAGTGTTCTCCATCCCTAGAGAGAAGATCAGGATCACTCTCTTTCTGTTCTGTAAAGAAGGGTTAAATAGTCACAAAAAGGCACAGGGACCTGGTGGGATAATGCTGCCAGCCACTGCAGTATTGGTTTGGAGACCCTCAGGGGTCCTTTTCCCAGGAGAGACTTCTCCTGCTTAGCCCCACAATTCATGCCTTTGGGAAGGAGTGCCTCAGAGAGTGGTACAACTTGCCCTGGTAAATGGCTTGTATGGTGCATAATAAACACCAGGGAAAAGAGAGTCTTCCCACTTCAGTCAGCACGTGAATATTACCTTTTTTTTTATTTTAGATAAAACTGTAAGGAGGCATTGCATTTAAGGCAAGATATGGAAAAACCAAGACATTAATTTTCTGTGCTTTTTTTTCCAGTTTGAACCTAAAGGAGTTTTGTGTCGAGAAGCAGTTAATGATTGTGATATTGCAGAGAACTGCACAGGAAATTCCAGCCAGGTGATTTTCGTGTCTTCTATTCATGAGACAAAAAACCCCACCTGTAATCTCAAAATCACTATGAATGTTTTGTGTAGTATATAGTATAAAAATTGTGTTAAATCTGTTGATGCTGAAGAAAACAGAATGATACTGAAATGACTTTTCATATGACCTTTGTTGTATACTTTGCTTTCATGCTTGTCTGATCTATGATCTATTACTTATTTTCTCTTTCTATAGTGTTCTCCTAATATCCATAAAATGGATGGATATTCATGTGATAACAGACAGGTAATTAGGACTTCAGTTTGTTTTACATTATTTCTGCTGTTATAGATTGCTTTTTATAGATTTTGTTTTCAGATCTTTGGAAATCACCTGGGACAGTTCTGCTAACATTCATGAGTTTTGGGTGCTAGTCATATTTTGAATGAAAAGACGATAGAATCACATATTTGTTGCCTCAGTATAAAGCCTATGACTAATCTTTATATTAAAGAAATACATGTTTTAGAAAATAAAGTAAATTTGAAATATTTTCTGTATTTTTTCTTTCTTTATAGGGTATTTGCTTTGGAGGAAGATGTAAAACCAGGGACCGGCAATGTAAATATATCTGGGGTGAAAGTACGTGAATGTTTCTGTTTCTAAGCTGATTGTAATACATGTGGCTTGAAAGATTATCTTAGTTAAGAAAAATCATGGAAGAGACATACTGAGAACTACTGAAAACATCCATAACAGCATGTCTCTCCCTTTCTTCCCCCATCATTTTGTCTTTCCATCCTCTTTTCCAGCTCTTTCTCTAGTGTTGGTTAATTTACTGGTGTTTGTTCTGAAATCTGAAACTTTAGTTCTCATTAATAACCATCTACGGAGCTGTGCTGGTTTGAAAGCAAAACCAGTGAGAGACTCTAAGGCAGAAATACAATTTAATAGGAGAGAAAAAAAGTAAAATAAAAAAAATTCAATAATACAACCTGTTAGGGCAGTGGTAGCAGTCCAGATGAAATGGTCTTGTTGAAGCAGTGATCCCGTAGAAAGGTCTGGTAGCTCTTGTCCTCTGGGAATCCAGTGGGGTGAGAGCCGACTGTGCTATCCCGGGTTATATCCAGGTGGGAATGCTTGGCTCCTCCCCATGGGCGGAGCATCTCACAATGGAATGATGTAATTTTATGAGTCTTGCAGTGGGTCCTTGACTGCCCATTAAATGGAGATAACTCCCTGACGAGTTACCCATCAGTCATACAGCAGAGCATTAATGGACCCATTAACAGAAGATAGTCCGGAGGGTGGGGACAAGGGAAACACTGCCCCACCTGGTTTCAACAGCTCATGAAGAAGGTGATAGAATACATACCTTGGGCATATCTTACATTGTAACTTAGGACAGGAGCCTATACTCAGGTTCATTAGTATATTTCAGTGTCTTCTGGACATTTTTGACCAACAAACTCTCATCGGTCTGAACAAAATTTAAAAGCAGTCCTGTGGTGCCATCATAAAGCTTTTAACCGAGAAGAGGACTGTGCAGAGTTTCATGGGCCACCTTCAGATCACGGTGTTTCAGTTCACAAATTGGGAAGCTCTGCTTGCTTTGACTGTGTATCCCCATTTCTCATGACATGGCTTTTCAAAGTCATCATCTTAGAAGAGATTTGTTTCTGTTTTTAGAAGTGACGGCTGCTGACAGGTACTGCTATGAGAAACTGAATATTGAGGGGACTGAGAAAGGCAACTGTGGAAGAGACAAGGACTCTTGGATACAGTGCAATAAACAGTAAGTTGAAGCATTTAGAAAGCTACAAGAATGAGGTTCTTAACCCTGATCCAGTTCTTTATCTGTCATGAAGTGACGCAATTCGTCACACACACCCAAAGACACACTCATACTTTGATCAGAAGGCATGAACTAAAACTCTACTTTATTTGAAAGTCTGACTCCAATATATAGTATCTCTAAAAAGGCCAGGGATTGGGGGAGAAGGTTGACACCTCTCCCCATCCCATTGGTCAGGACAACTGTCCATCAGCTGTCCATATCTCTAAGACAAAGAATAAACTGTCTTGAAATTACAGTAACATTGGCCAGTGTTTACAGACCAGAGCGTGAGAAAGAACCCAAAACATGAAACTGTGAAACAGAAGAGAAGGCTGAAAAATCAGGGCGACATCAAAGAGACTGAAAAAGGCTCTCTATGGATCAGACTTCTGGCCTTCTTCTGCAAAGCTTTGTGCAAGAAATCCTGGAGGGAGAAGGGTGCCAGGAAGAGATGATCCCTGACAAGAGAGCACCATCTGAACTTGGGAGAGCTTGAACCAAAAGTGGTCCTAGTACTCAGTGAGGGTTAGCAGTGCAGAGCAGAGCAGCCTTTGGTTTCACACATCTTGGTGTGGTGTTCACTTTTTAGGCTGTGCCATTGCATTGCTAAGTTGTGTTCACTTTTCATGATATGTAGCTTTCCAAGTATAGTCCTTCAAGTTGCTGCCTAAAGCATTTTATCACATTCTGCATATATGCAGTTGATTATTTCTGTCAATTCTGAACCTTTCATGAGTCCTTATCAAACTGTTTTTTCAGATTTCTCCATTCTGTCCATGACATTCGCTTTCTAGTTCTGTCTACAGCTGAACTAATGTTCTTTCCCACTTTTTTAATGCAGATTTGGTAACCTTACTTTATTTATTCATAAATAAAAAATATTTAACAATATGAGAGACGTCAGACCGTACTATTGTCAGTGCAAAAGTCTCCACACATGAATAGTGAAGTCCCTTCAGCAGTTGAATTAAACTTGGTCTCTATAATTCCCTTATATATGTCTCCTGTGAGAGTGTATTTAGAACCAGAGAACTGTAGCTCCTCTGTGGACTAGTTACTGTATCTTAATACATCATTAAATCAGTTTGATGTGGTTTGTTCTTGCCAGCTCCCTGCTTGTTATTACTCAGGGCATTTTTGATTGTGCATTATAAAAACAGAGTTTTCTCACTCTAACTTCCAAAGAGAAGGATTTTCCTAGGGAACAGCATCATTTATGGGAATTATTGACTGTGGGAGAAAAGCAAGGAATAACAAATAGGTTACCAAGCAAGTGGTCATATTTTTGATTGTCCATTTTCATTAAATTTTATTTTTTATGAGTATCTGTTTATTCTTTCAATGCAGGGATGTGCTTTGTGGATATCTTCTGTGCTCCAATATATCCAGCGTGCCCAGACTTGGAGAACTTGATGGTGAAATCACAACATCAATCCTGCACTATGGAAAGGTCTACAATTGCAGGTAATTGGAAATCCTGAAAACAGAACGATCAATATCCATCTTGCATAGAAAATCAGCTTTCTCATTCCTAAGTGGAGAAAAACTGTTTCCATTAATTTTATTTCCTATTAACACATAACCATCATTTCAGTTCAACCTTTGTTAAGCTTCAGAAAATTAACTGCCTATGGGGCAGTTTTGCAGTCCTCTCAATAGTTAATTTTGCCTGTAGAGATGTAATGCTCTTCTCAGGCCCTGTGATTTTTCATTCTTTTATATTTGCAAAGTACTTCATGTACCCAAAATACTTAGACGTTTGCCTGCACTGCCGAAGTTGACTGGCAGCCTAATTCATCACTACATTGTAGCTGAACTCTAATTATAGATGTGGTATGTTTTCATAGCTTTACACAACTGTAAGACAAAATGACGTTCTAAACAAGTAAACTGAGTTTTATCTAACTCAAGCTGTTTCACTGGAAAAATGGTCCTTGTTTTCATGATTTCATTTGTTTGATGTAGATACACTGTTTTGGTTTGTTTCATGTTAGGCCCAGTGAGATCACTAAGCCAATACTGATTCTTACCTGGTCCTGGGCATTGTGTAGCACAGAAATACAAGCAGCAGCCCAGTGCCCAGTTTCTCAAGTAGTCCCATCTAATCTCAGCACGAATCTCCAAGGTCCTCTTGACTGTCTTGCAGTGGTGGCCACGTGAAGCTCGATGAGGACACGGACTTGGGCTACGTGGAGAACGGGACGCCGTGCGGGCCGGACATGGTGTGCCTCGACCATCGCTGCCTCCCCACCGAGGCCTTCAACTTCAGCACCTGCCCAGGCACCACGGACAGCCAGATTTGTTCTGGACACGGGGTATGTTCTGGCGCTCTTTAACGCTTTCTGCTGTTCTTGCTGAGTACCTGGCCTTGTCTAGTCTACTAGCTGGACCTTTCAGGAAGGAAAGCAGTATGACTAGCAGTCGTACTAGCATACTAGCAGTCATACTAGTCATACTAGCAGTATGACTCTAGATGTCGTGAAACTGGAGAAGTTTTTGAAAAGGAAAAGGGAAGGTGGTACATAAGTAAATATAATGCATTCCAGTCAAGGCATCTTAAACAATGAGTCGTAGTTAGTATGTATTAGTTTTACAGAAGTTTTATCAATCAATGTTTTTGCTATCACTTTTGCTAACTTGATTGATATTTCCTCAGGCAATGTGCTGGAGAATAAATAAAAAGGTTGTATGCACTGAGAAACTTGTGTCTCTGTTCTTTCAGAGACCTCTTCTTTTTAATTCCCTCTTGATTTCATAAATAACCAAGAAGATTCATAAAGTTGTCAATGATGTTGGATTTTGTGGGCTGAGAGTTCCTTCACTCTGGAAAAGAGGGCAGTGAGGTGGCTCTTGGCTAATTTCTCTGCTCGGTGTGCAGTTTGCTGTGGCCCTGGCAAGTCCCCTTGTCCCTCACACACTGTTTGACACCATGTCCAGGGCCCTGTGACTGAACTGAAATCAAAGGAGTTGTTCTCTCATCATGTCTTTTGTCTTGTAAACTGCATTAAAACTTCCTTATTTATCTGAAATCATGCACTTCATCATATTTTGAAAAAAAAAGTCATTAAGGTCAGTCTTCCAAAGCAATTATAAATGGTTCTAATAAATATAGGTTACATTAAAATTTGTGCTGAATAAACATTACATCTATTTATATAAAATACAATAACACATTTAATGCATTTATATATACACATATAAATTAAAAATTGCTATATATTAAAAATTATTTTGCAAAATTTTGTGAGGAGTAAAATCATAGGTTTATCACTGTACCTATACTTGAGGTATTAATTACAGGAAAGGATTAATAATTTGATCTTTTTCTGAGCTACACTTTTGACTGCAGGTTTGTAGCAATGAAATAAAGTGTGTCTGTGACCGATTCTGGGGAGGAGATGACTGCAGTTCTCACATCAAAGATGATCTATTTTTTGATAAAGATGCCATCAATAAAGGTATGTTGTTATAATTTTTGCCAACAACTGAAAATGCTTGGATTTGAGGAAAGTTCATTAAGCAAAACTAGGTCTCCTACTCTTTCAGTTAGTACACAACATGGTACCGTATCAGGAGCCTCATTCCCCTCTCTTCCTCCCACAGCAGAAGCACTCAGTGTCTGTCAGTGCAGCCTCAGCCAGTGCATCTTTGGTAACTGGTATCAGTGGGTCCAGTTCTGCCTGCCCCAATCATCTGAGTAGCCTTATTAGGCATATTGATAGATTAGGAGAAGCCAAAGGGTACTGGGACATTCCATATCTAGATGTAATGTAGAAGGTAATGCTTGACTTTTACATTTGCTTCCAACTGAGTGGAAGTTTTTATTCAGCTTTAGTCTTGCATACAAAAGAAAGATATATTGTGGAAAAATGAGCTTGTAAGTGTTGGTCATTGGAAATCCTTGTGGGGGGACATCTTCCAGAATCCTTCATTTGATTAATTTATTGAGCTATGGAAGGGATCTGAGCAAAACTAAACAAGTAGTTGCTTTTATTCCATGGTTTTGCTAGGGCAGGTTGTAAGGATGTAATCTACAGCAGTTTAATATTGATAATACTGTTTTGGCATACCTGGCACAGGTTTCCCATGTAACAAGAATTCAGTTAATGGAAACAGACATAGAGGTCAAAGCTTGATTTAGAAGTGATCTTTCTATGTCTATGCTATGCTTCAAGAGTGTATCATGGCTTACAGTTAATCAGACTAGCGAAAATTGTTCAAGCTGGTCTTTGAAAGATGGTGCATTTACTGGTTTTGTGTATTTTTCTCCTAAAACCATGTATATTTTTCATCTTTCTTGTGTTTCCAGGTGTGGTTAGCACAAATATAATAATAGGGGCAATTGCTGGCACCATTTTGGTGTTGGCTCTCGTTTTAGGAATAACTGGTTGGGGTTACAAGTAAGTACGTTTTGTTCTTCTTTATAGAGTTTAAAAATATGTGTATTTCATCTAATAGCTGATTATGTAATGAAAATAAGAATTCAAAAAATTTAAGAAATCCAAATTCAACAATATTTATACAGTAACATTTTTATCATATTAAGATTTTTCAAGCAATTCTTACATTTGTATATGGTTTCTGAGAGCTTGATCCAAATTTGAAATTTATTTCTCATTTAGTGATTTATTTTCTTTTTTTTCAGATTATCAGATTATGATTTTAGTGTATGTGACAAAGGAAATACAAGAATATGATATAATTAAATTATAAATGTTTCCTTATGCTGAGGTAAATATAGCAAGATATAGCTGATTGCAATCAGTCAACAAAGCATTTAACCATAGGCTTCCTTAAATAGATGATTATATTTGGTTGGCTTAACCTGAAATTAATTCAAGCGCATTTTTTGGTAGGAAGGATCTGCAATTTGCAAATAAGGCTCAAGTTCTCTCCTGGTGTCAGGCTGTCACGCTCACTGAGAGGCAAAATGGATTATATTAGCCTGACTGGTCTTTTTCAGTTTTAATTATTTTGTGAATTTCTAATAAAAACAGAGGGATTTTTTTTTTTTTGCTTGTAGTAAAAAAAATCAAGGTAATGACTTTATCATCTGTGTTTTGATGAGACTATCTCTTGAAGTTATCTCTCTGTAGGTCCATGTTGTGCTTGGAGGGCAGGGCAGGCTCAGCTGCAGGCAGTGCTGTGGCTGGGGCACAGCCCCCATGGTGGTGTGGCATAATGAAGGGGCACAGCCCCTGCTGGTTCCCAGGCTGAGGTAGGCTGAGGGCAGCTCACAAATATGTAAGGAGAGAAGCATTTGGAATAAAAACCATGAAGATGAGGATAGTAGAAAAGTAGGATATACTGTCTTGATATATCACCCTCAGTTTCTGGCAGTATCTGAAAATCTGGACTTTTATTTTGAGTAAAACTCTAAAAATTAAGGGCTCACTTAGAGATCTTTTCTAGCCAGTGGGATTATTTTTTGGAGATTCAGGATGAGAGTGCACTTGTCACTAGCAGCTTTACAGTGAACATACTTAAACCCATCATGAATGGCCCCTTACACTCAGTGCTGGCTAGCCATCAACATAAATACATTTTTCTTGTTTATTCTGATGTAGTATATTTGAAAATATGCTTATTTCAGAAGTGATTTTGTAGAAATATTTTGAGCAAAAATTTCATTCAGTATACAGTGCTTTTCTTTTTACATTTTTGTGGTCTTACTGACCATGTTTACCTGCATACTAAAAACTCATTCTTCTTCTTTTCTCTTCTGTTTATATGGAAAGAAACTACAGAAGACAGAGGTATGTGATAAAAGTAATGGAATGTATCTCAGAAGTCTCTGAAAATAGCTTTTCTTCTCTTTTGCTCCTTTACATGCTAAAGAAAATATTGAGATGGATTATCATGTTTTAAATAATACATGAAATCAGTATTCTATAATGCATTGCTTGAAATCCTGATATCATTGGAGTCAGTAGAAAAAATAATGTTTTTTATAGTTCTGCAAAAACCTGTTTTATTTAGGAAAACAGGAGAATTTTTCCAATAAGAGAGACTGAAAATCATCTATTAGAGATGAAAGTGTTCTTGGGAGGCTAAGAACTGAATAATTAATATTAACATGATGTTCAGGAGCCTTTTGAGACAAATTAATTCCTGGAGCTTCTTTGCAGTTAAAAATACAATGCAATTAAATTACTGTGTGGACAAAGAGCCCATTCTTTCCCATCACCCTGTCCAACTGATTCATAGCTAAAGCACAGTACTGGCTTCAGCACAGGGCTGAGCTTTCACTATTTCAAGCTTGTGGCCAAAAATAAACCATTTTCCTAGTGACTTGTGTTTGGCTCCTGGAAGACCACCTCCCTCTGATCAAGCATCTGCCTGGCATATGGTTCTTGTGGGAAGGAGTTGGTTCCTTCCCCTCCCAGTCCCCAAGAGATAAGAGGATTTCTCAAATTCCCCTGTTTTCTGCCTGTGCCATTGCCTTCTGGTCCAAGCTGCTGCTTTGTTTGTTGCTTCTACCTGTTGTGCTTGTTCTCCATTTCCCTTTGTGTAGCACTTTCTCTGCCAGGCTCAAAACATTTGTAAAAAGTGGAAAAGCATTGTCAGGTGCTGGTTGTGTGCTACAGGGTCAGATAGGCCACAAGTACAGTAACAGGGAAAAGGCAGTGCTCTTGAAGTCAAGCCTTATACAGAGGCTGGTGGGTAGGGAATGCTACCCAGCACAAGGAAGGCAGAATTTGAGGGTTTGGTGCTGCTTAGTGGAAACCGATGTATCTATAAATGGAGACTAACATGACCATCAAGTCATTCTACTGTGGATGTTTCAGTATTTGCTGAGGACAAAGCCAAAAAACCTCAAAAGAGTGACAGAGTCCACCCCATGTGTATTTGCACTGGAATATTAGAGAATGTAACTTCTTCAGGTATCTTCATCTCCAGAAATTACCTTATGGCCAGAGAGCTGTGGGTGTGCAGCCAGTCTGCAGCTGTGTCAGAGAGCACAGGCAGAATGGAAACCAGGGTAAGCTGAGGCTTCTGAAGGTGATGGAGAGCTCTGTCATTTTAAAGGTGGGGAAGATATTTAGTAACTAAATCTCTTTCATGCATGGAAAGAAGTTCTGTAGGCTGACTTCAAAACAGAATAATTTTGGAGGAGTACAAGGAGTGCAATAAATGGAAAAACAGATACCACCAGACTGTCCAGACTGTGCCTTTTTAAAAGAAAAATATGATTGCTCCTAAAATAACAATGAGAACAACCCATTATAATATTTTTGAGTATGACATAAGGATGATACTTGGTACTAATAATTGAAACAAATAAACTGAAGGGTGTAAGAAGAGCCAATTAGCAAGGATTCTGCCAGCTGGGATAGTGTGGCTTTAAAGAGCACAGCTACATGGGAGAAGTTATTTCTGATGGAGTAGCAAGACAGCAGTTTTCTAGAGGAATCCTGGGGAGCAGAGCTGCCCACACTGAGACAACTCTGAACACACCTATGTGCCAGCTGAGGAATGGGACAAGAATTGAAACTCAGGAGGTGTTAGATGATGGAGTGTGGAAGTACTCCATTGCACTAATGATTTATGTGCCATATAGTTCTATGCTTTACAGACTTCTGAAGCATTAGAAATCCAGATAGGGAATGGAGAGGTCTCAGTTTAGGTCTGTAGTTGGACACAATCTGAATGTGAATCAACCTGATAAATGTGCATCTTAATTGGGGCAGACTGTAGCAAAAACATCTTGTAAAGTGCAAGGTTGAATAAATACTGATGCTGGTATTATGAAGTCAACTGTCATACTTGTACTTGGGAGGATTTTTAAACCTGGTGGAACTATAACTGGAATATTTGCATAGCACGTATTCTCTGCTGGCGGTGAATTCACCATTTGCAAAAACTTTGCATAACTTGATTAGAACTTTCTAATGCACAGATAGGTTTATGCATCATAACTGAGCTTCTAGTTCTGGAAAACTACTACATTTCTTTCGTGTGTGTCTTTTGGCAGATTGAGTCTACTGCTGTGGTAATCAGGAGTAGCTGAGAATCTCTGGCACTGGTGTTAGTTCCCTTACACAAGAAATCAGTTAAAAAACTGTAGGTTTTTATCTTCCTGAGATTTAAGCAACTCAACAGGTTGCTACTCTTGAATTCAATCATGATCACTAAAGTTAAATGGGAAGCATCTACCTCAGAAGGAAAAAAGAATTCACTTTTCCTGAGCTCCTCTTTGATGCATGTATTCAGCTTAGGCTCAGTACTGGTGCTGCACCCAAGGGTGCTTTTTTGCAACCAGCATGATGAGCTATTTGAAATGTCTGGAGTGGTTATCCAGTGCCTCAAGAACCACTAACTGTTCACTTTGAAATTTGTGATCAGAGTTAACCAGTGAAGTGTTCCTTGTTTTCCCTTTCCAAAACCACATAACAGAACATAACACAAGTGTGTGGGAGTGTTCTCTCAGATGGTTGAATTATTTATTAATAGCCTTATTGTGTGTGGTTAACATGTTTTCTCAGGGATTGCTATCCTTACCTCTTTCTTTTAAACTAATGTTCGTGCATGTTTGTGTGTGTTCTAGTTCCTGTCATGTTTTCTGATTCTCCAATGTTTATTACACTTCAGACAAATACCCCAGGGAGATTATGTAAAAAAGCCGGGAGAGGCCGACTCTTTTTATAGCGACATGCCTCCTGGAGTCAGCACAAACTCTGCATCTAGTTCTAAGAAGAGGTCTGCTTTTCTGTCGCATTTTCAGATTTCTACCTGTTCCATCACTCATTATTCCATTAGTCAGAACATTTCATTGTTTTGCAGCAGGTTTGATTCTTTCTTCTTTCTTTGTGGAATGTTTGAAATAACATCCTTTCTGCTTTGATTACTGATTTTTCTCCTGTGTCCTAGTTGCTAATTAGTATGATTAGGCCAGAATAAAAAAAAAATTGCATTGTAAACCAATTTTTGTTTAATAAAATTTTCATAATATCCTTGCTTGAGAATTGATTTCAAGTAGACTGTAATAATAATAGCTGGCTGAAAAAAAATTAAATAAAATGCCAACAACTTTTTTAATCATGGTCATGTAATCAAAGAAAAGGAACATTGTCTTGCTTCAATAATAGTTATAAACATGAAATGTTCAATATAAATGTTATTTTTATATCTTTATTTGTCAGTGTCATTAATCTAGTGTGTTGATTTAGACTTCTGCTGTCTCATATTAAAAATGGTAGTGATTGCATTTTATTCTACTTACTAGACTAGTATACTAAATGGTCACCAAGTGTTATCTTAGGAAATAATTCTACAAAGACTTTCTGTTGTTTTCTCCTTTCTGTCATTAGATTTGAGAGAATTAAATTTTGCCCTTCATCATATTTATCTAATTCTGTTATTGTTCCAGTTGCCTAAAAATCCAACATTTTAAAAGGGAAGATTTATTTAAAAGCCATTTGAGAGCCATTTGAAAGCCATTTGTAATTGCTAAGATCATAATGCTCAACTGTTCCTCTGCAAAAAGGAGCTTCTTTATATGAAAGTCTCCAGCTAGAACTGTAAAACAATTTATGAGCATCACTGTGTCCTAGAGGAACTGACAGTCATGAACTGCTTCACAGGAAAACCGCAATTCTCAATTCTTGTCTCACTAAGCAGCCTATCACTGTGCAGTTGATGAAGCCATTTTTTTTGCTATTGTTTCAATAAAGTAAAGCGAAATGTATGGAAGGGACACATATGTAGTGACATTTGTTATTTTGGAATAGCAGCCTGATCTTATATATAACTTCATTCAGTTTGTTCTAATGACTGTTATTAGGAAAACTCCAGTAGTGATTACTTAATTATCTCTAATTTTTTAATTCAACTTTTTAGATGTGTGGGTGGTTGTCTTTCAAGAAGCAACCATTTATTGTGAATGATGCCCTGTTTGTGTTGGAGAATCTTTTCTAATTTGGTCAAAATTTTGAAGAAAAGTCTTGGGAAAGCAAGTTTTCATAGCTTTGTCTATCAGGTTTAAATACCAGTTTAAAAAAGTTATTTTTAAATGACTATAATTTAAGGTGTTTCTTTTTTCATATAGTATCTGTGTTTCTTTTCATGCTTCATTTATTTCATGTGTCTCTATTAATTGTTCCAAAATGCTAATGGTTTCTAAGGTCTGTCTGTACTAGAGAGTTTTGTTGTTCCCACCACCAGTTCAGGTATGTTGTGCCACTGTCAAGTCTGGAAAATAAGTCTGACAAATATTCCATTAACATTGTGATACAGCTGACATAGTCCTTCCATTTGAATTCCCAGAATGCTACCTCCTACCTTTCAAAGCTGGTTTTGATTTGCCCTGTGTGCCAGTATGGATGGCATCTCCTGGGACATGTTAGAGTGACTGGGCCATCAGCTGCCTGGGCTTCTCCATACTTGAAAGCACCATGAAGTATTAGTTGGTATTCAGAGGATGTTCAGGGATTAAGACATAACTTTATGATAACTCTTGCTATTATGAAATAGCAAACGCCAAAACCATTATATAGCAAGACAGTCCTGTACCTGAAAAAGACCTTGAGGAGGAGGAAATGTTAGAAAATCTGTTAGTGAATCTGTTGTTTCTCAGACCTTTCATGATGTGGTTAAGTTTGAATTAATGAAACCCTGGACTTACTTCAGTGTGACTGTGATTAGCCTGAGCTTCTGGAAACTGAAGAGCATCTCTCAGATGCCTCCAAAGAAAGCAGAGACTGAAAAATGCAAGTATCAAGACTTAAAAACTACAAAAATAGTTCCTTTAAGCAAGATTCTGTAATAAGTAAGCCATCAATTATGAATTTTTCCACTTCCTCTTCTCTTTTGGAAATAATTGTAGGTCATGGCAAACAGCTGAGCAGCAGCTCTAGTTCAACAAGAGGCAGCCTTTTGCAAAACCCCACGTCGGACATTGCCACATACATTTCTGGCTCTTAGAGGGAATACAAGAGGAAGGAAAAAAACAGTTTGCACCAAGCACCTGGATAAAAAGACTATTTTTGGCTTTGAGTTTAGCATTAGAAGTATATACTGCAGCAATTGACTGATAAAATATAAAAGTTCAAAATTAGCCAAAATGAGGCAGAGTTGTCTCTCCCCTGGCACTACCAGCTCTGTGTGGGAGGATGCTTGTCACAAACTCCTGAGTCCCTGAGACTGGCAGTAGTGGGGTGAGGCAAGCTGTCCTGGCTTTCCTGCAGCAGCATAAGGAGGGAGTGGGCAGCGTGCGGGTGGGATGTGCTTGACTGAGATGAAAAAGCCTTGAAGTGAGCACAGTTGTAGGAGCATCTTCCATCTAGGGACTGAGGTAGAGCTGCAAATCCAAAGGAAACCTGGTGTGTGCTGGTGTTTGTGCATTCCACAGAAGACAAGTGAGAAAGCAGTGCTGATGCCTGGCTCTTGAACACATGGAACCACTGCAGGGACAGCTGCAAGGTGGCAGGGTTTAATCAGAAGTCCTGGATGCTCTGCTAGTGCAGACAGACCTTAGGCTGTGTTTTGTCACTGGCCTCGGGAATGTGACCGAACCGCTGAGCTAACATTGATGTGAGACAATACCCTTAACAATAACCGCATCTGAGCCCTCCTATTCCAGGTCAAATGGATTATCTCATTCCTGGAGTGAAAGGATCCCAGACACAAAACATATTTCAGACATTTGTGAAAATGGGAGGCCTAGGAGTAATTCTTGGCAAGGTAAGTGTGAACCACTGTGCTGGCCCCAGTGGAAACCAGCCTCTGGACCATGGCTGCTCTGCTGAAAGTTTAGCTGATCTTAGGACAGCAGCATGACTCCTTAAAATTGTGCTAATTGTTATTAACTTGGAATTAGGATTTAGCAGCACCCTGCATAAAAGTGCCTTTTTTGCACAGTGCTTTGTCACAAAGAAATTACATTTAATTTCTTCCTCCAGAGTGAGCTAACATGAAAAAGAGAAAGCAATCTATTCACTATTTCCAGCTTCTGTGATTTCATCAGGCAGTGTTTAGTGTTTTTCTTGAAGTGTAGTGATTTTGTCAAATAACAGCTGAAATAAAGAAGTTTTTTGCTCTGCACAGTTGCGGCAAGAAGTAGAGAAAGGTAACCTAAGTGTCTGAGGTAAATCAAGAGCAACAGACCTGTGAGATTTAAAATGGTTAAAGGTAGCAACTCTTGCTATAGATAAAAAAAAATTTACAGTCTGGCATGGGACAGGTGAGTTTCAAGTTGTTTTACTGTCTTTGTCCTTTGATTTCTTTCAGGTAATATAGGAGGAAACAGAAAGAAAGTCAGAGGCAAAAGATTTAGGCCACGGTCTAATTCAACTGAGTAAGTCTGAATTTAAAAAAGCAAAGCCAAAAAGTAGAGTTTTCATATTTGCATTTTGTAGATGGAAATTAAGAGTATTGAAAAGTAGACAGCTGCATTTTTGCTCTGTGGCCCATTCTGATTGCTGACTGATAATCTGATAAGTGGTTTGGCTAATGTATTTCAACCTCTTTTTATGTATTCTTTAAAAATTAACTATTAATTTTCTTTTTTTATGTAGGCTTCCTCACAGTCGTTCCCATAGCAATTCCCAATCATGGTGGCAGCCTGCACCATCACTGCAGGCTTTTGTCTACAGTAAACTGCCATTGCTGAGTGTATCCTGGTTCAATACTGAGTTTCTGATAACCTGACTGTTTCCTACCCTTGTCTTCACCTTGGGTTGGGCCATTGCAGAGCTAGAGATTTGTATCTCTGCCTACTTTCCTGGAGGTTTTAGGAGACGTGTATGTCTGCTTTGAGAGTTCCTTGAAGTTTGCCACTGTAAGCCTGAAACAGCCAGTTTTGAGTAAGCCCTGCATTAAATGGGTAATTAAAGTCTCAACCAAGTGACTGATCCCCAGACTTTTCCACTATGGCTTAGAGTTGCTGGCTTATTGATTTATTGGTTACATTTCCTCGAGAGCCCATGTGTGCAATGCTCCCCACACAGAAAGAGCTTTTTTATGTACTTATGCCTGTTAGTTCAGGCCCCTCTTGTGAATGAGTGGAGAGTGGCTGGAAACCTCTGGGCTTGTCAAAAGCACTGGCCTGCTCTTACAGCGCTCACACCCCATATGAATGGCCCCTTCTTTGACCATGATGGCAGTGACAGTGTCCTTCCCCATATCATGACTACTAACTTTGCCCCTTGATGAGCAAATGGGCTTGATACCAACCCTACTGAAAATTAATAACACTAACTGCTCTCTGGGCCCCATTTTCTTTGGTTTGAGGATTTTGAGTTTGTTCTGAAACTTTTCTTTCACCTACAGTGCCCTGTCTTGAGGTGAGTAGGCTCAGAAAGGGTTCATAGAGAAAACCCTATGTTACAAATTACAGAAATAATACTTCAATGCACATTGCAATTATAACATTGCATGGTCAAAATGGCATCATGGAATCAGAAATTTTAGCCCTTGGAGGAGTTTATCTCAAGAGTCTCTGTGCTCTTTGTCTTTGTGCTGATAAACTCTTACTGAAATGTTATTTTGCTTGTTTTCTTTCCTCCTTGCATGAGATAGTTTGATAAAATCAAATTAGCCTGGCCAAATTGCCAAAAATACAAATGAGATTTGCTCTGAGAACTTTGGAGCATTAATAAGCAGGCAGACAGAGATATTGTGAGTTGGAAATCTTTCCCTGTATATTTGTTTCTCTTTTAAAGGTTTCCAACTAATTCTCTGCTTTCCCTCTTGCTGCTTGTTATGGTGGTCTCTCAACCCAGCAGCAGCCCTGATGCTACAGGGAGGAGCCTTGTACTTCCCAAGGGCCATGCAGCAACCTTTCAGGGATGAAGCGCAATGTATGTGTTCCTGAGAGAGGCTTGCTAGGCAGGAAAATACTCTTGGTCCTGATCAGGTCTATCCTGGACTGCACAGGCCTGAATGGCTTGTCCGAGTGTCCTTGGCAGTCCTGTCACCAGCTGGAGAGAGAGCTCCCACTCCCATGAATGATCCACATGCTATGTCAGCTCAGAGGGGTATGGAGAGAGCTGCCAGGTCGATTAGAGGGCAGTCATCTCTCTGGTTAGAGGGACAGCTTGTTTTGCAAGGAGAGAAAATGGACAAGAATGATCTAACTGTGGCCAGCATTTAGTCATTTAGGAAAAAAAAGCAGCACCAGCTGCTTTGAGGATGCTGCAGAATACATGGAGACTTTTCCCAGACCAGTTTACCTTTCTACCTTGTCTGGGAAATATAGAATAATATTGAAATCTGTTCTGAAGCAGTATTTAAAAAGTCTGCCCATGTGGCCCTTAGGAGTCCAGTTACTCTACTGTAATTAGTAGACTGTAGTTAAGCATTATAAAATTGGGTTTATTAATGCCATTCCTTGTGCAGAATTCAATTTTTTTAAAAGCAGGAGCACACTAGGGTGATTGCCTACAAGGATACTTATATGCATGAGTCTGCAGTAACTGCACACATTATGCACAGGGTTTTTTTTTGTATACAGCCCAACATCAAATATAACTGTGCCATTAATAATTTAAGCAAAATTTCTTAAGGACTGAGCAAAGTTTGAAGTCTGCAGCCCTCACAAGCAGCACTGACAGGGACTTGCAAACACTTAGGGCAGCTCCTGAAAAAAGTCCTGCTCACACCTTTGTGTGACCCTCAGACATAACATATATGAACAAGGCTTATGCTAAGCAGAGAGCTCTGAGGAAATGGCTAAAGATATTTTGGGACATTTTTAATTGTTTTTGGATGTTTTATAACAAAATAATTATTCTTTACTAAAGCCAGATAGTTCATTACATATGGAAGGAATGCCAACAGGCCAAATGCTTTTTCAGAAATATGGGCGATGAAATGGCCTGATAAATAATTCTCCATTAAAATCAATTAGAATTATCAGGAATGATGAGAGTTGTCTGAATAAATTGACAGTTCATTGGGAGCTTGTGTTAAAACAGATCCCAGGAACAGATAGCAATTCAGACCTTTGTTAATTTGCACTACTTTTCCTATAAGCATTTGTCTTCCTCTTTGTTATAACTGATACAAACGTCTTTGGTTTAGACTTTCTATTATATATTGTCTTTTTGCAGCCGGGTAACCCATGCATCTGAGCCTGGGCTTTCTCTCGCCCACCAAATCCCTGCCCAAGGCATAAGCCCAGGGGGTTCTGACCACCCCCAAACAGGGAGTCGGGATCACAGGTCAGTCTCACCTGCCCCTGCATTCTGGGCTGCCATGTTATCCCGTGAAAAGTCCCTTCCCTAGTAAACGATAGTTTCACTGTGGCAAAACACCGTGACTGCTTGGAGGTGCTCCTGCTGTCGCAGCGCTAGCTACCCTTCCTCCTCGCCAGCCTGAGGAGTATGAGTACTCTTGAGCCCAGGTCTTTTGCCTTGTTGCATGTTGCGCTACGAGCCAAATCGAGCTGTCGGTCTAACTCTAGGCTTATGCGTAAGGACACCTTGTTTCAAAGCAGAATTTCTCACTCAAAGGAAATGTGGATTCTGGCCATTACTAGTGAACATGTGGCCAGAAAGTTCAGCCTGAGGGCTTTCCAATGGTATCATGTCGTGGTCTGCAGTAACTTGAGTTTAAACCTTTTTGTAACAGATGGATTGAGGTGGTGAATGATGGTCTGTAATACACCCAGACCCAGGAAACCCTGCAACATGGTTGTGCAACATTTGCATGCTTTGATAGCACCTTACACTGTTTTCTAATACAGGAAGCCAGATTGGGAGTGTTTCATGGTTGCCAAAAGTCCCTTTCAAATGAAAAACCAGAAGTTTAAAGTATTACAGCGAGCACAAGAAAATGTACAATTAAAGCTAAAGCAGAATTTTATTAGTTCCTGGTGACGCTGGCATCAGCCTATTGCTTCACTTGTGATTCATCTGCTTTGCTGAGCTACACTTTTGACGTTTTCTTTCTCTAAGACCCCAAGCTGGAAAGCATAAAGCACTCCCGATTCCTGATAAATAAGCGAGCTGAGGAAGCTACTTAGAAGCACTTGTGGCTGAGGGCGAATACTTTCTGAGAGCTGTGGCTGTGCTTGCGCAGGGCGGGGAGGAGACGTTCCAGAGCAAAAAAGGAGCAAAAGAAGTTGAAAAAGTGCTGCTGCTTTTGTTGTCATCGTTGTTTGAAATATGGAGGGGGTTGAATGACATGATTTGGCCCAACTTTTATTCATCTGAGCAATCCCTTGCAAGACCTGTTCCCATGTGTGAGGTCAATGGAGTCACTCCCATAAATAAGGGTGGCAAGAACTGGACCAGAAGTATCAAAAATAACTTAAAGAGGGTTTTTCTTACCCATTTTCCTTGGTTAAAATTTGTTTCCTATTTCATTGTGCTAGATTCTGTTGTATCAAGATGGTGATCACAAATAATCATTTGGTTGTTGCCATTCATAAGTAACAAGAGCAAACTTTAAATTGGTCCAGGCCGACTCCTATTTTCTGCATCATCCTTTTTGTTAACATGGCAAAGGGGGAGGAATTTTCTTATCTTGTTATTGGGAAAAATTTGTTGCAAAAAAGTTTCTTCTTCCCTGGTAATTTACTGTCAGATAATTAAACATAATCTTTATTTCATAATTTTCATGTAACTAATATTGCTATACAATTCAGACTTTTTTCCTAAAAAATGTGGTTTTGGTGTCAATATTGCTTCTGTAAAATGTGAGATAACTCTGCAGCCCACCTCCATTAAAGCCAAACTAAATGAACATTGAGAAATAAGAGGGTTGTTTGCCTGTAAATGTAAAAATTGTCACTAAAGTGGCAAAAAATTCAAACCTTTTAACACAATGAGGCCGAAATTCATTCCTGTAAAAAGGGTCAAGTCCAAGATTCTGTGCATCTTTAGCCATTACCTTGCAATTTACCTAGATGGGTGCAAAAGTGTGTCTTTGGCAAGCAAATTTCATGATTGAATCCAAAATGCCTCTTCATCCTTATTTTGAGATCACGAGGGAGTTCAAACTATGAGCTTAATGCTGGCCCTCTGCACAGGAGTGAATTTTACCCTTAAGACATTAAATGAATGATGTATCCCAAAGTGTTTCCAGACTAATCAAACATGAGTCTTGTTGTAGGTCAGATTTTCTCATGCAGTTGTACACGTTGCCTAGTCCTCACCCAAATCCATACTGATTTATTTGCCATATTCACTTGCATTTTGGGGATGAAGACATCCTTGCTAAGCTTGTGCTGTGTGTTCTCAGATTTTCTATTCTTGTTCTTCTGCTTTCTCTGTTCCTTCCATTGCTTTCTGCAGGTATTTAAACCCATGGTTCAAAAGAGAATATAATGTAGCTAAGTGGGTAGAAGATGTGAATAAAAACACAGAAGGACCATACTTTAGGTATTTTGTAAATTAATTCTATAATTCTCATTTTTAGAGCTGTTCCAGCATATACAAATATCTTGGGACTCCTACCTTGTATAAATCAATACAAGTTACTTAGGTGCAAAGGGCCCCTCTTCTTTTGCTGCATTTTGATGTCTGTTTTTGGCTTCATGTGCAATTTACAATTCTTTTTCTGAATGTTTTAATGAAGCCATTGAAAAGGGTGTGTGTAGTGCATGCGTTCCCACCATCATCTATAGCTTGTAGTAGCTTTCTCATCATTTTATGCCAAATAGTGTTTTATGGGCATGAGACATATTTATCACTAATATAGTAGTATTAACTTAAATAGAATGTTAATTTACTGAAGCAAGTGGTTTCATAACACATTGACTCTAACTACTGTCTTATATAGTGCATACTAAAATTTAAATGAAAAAAGAATAAAAATGTAGTGATATTTTACCCTCAGCCTGCAATGAAATAACTTATATATTGTAATTGGAAAACTAATGCATGAGAATATACTCTGCTCTAGTTGTCAAACTGCTAATTAATCTGTTACAAGTGAGATAGGGTTCAGCCAAAAATATCACTTGCTTTTGAAAGGGAAAAGTGTGCATTGACTGATACATATCCAAGTATCAGAGAAAAAACATGCATGAGGCTGGGCCCCTGTTGGACATGAATCAAAAGACTGAGAATGTTGCAGTAGATTCCCAAAAGACACAGTCTCACAACTGAGAGAGATCTCTGCATCAGCTGAAAAAAATGAGCCAGCATAGGAGAAAATGGAAGCAAATTTATGACAAATAACATAAATCATGAACAAAATCCATGAAGCTGTAAGCTGACATATCAGAAATGAAGATAGTTACAGAAACACAAATCAAAAGAATAATAAGCAAAATTATCAGCCAAAATAGTGAAGGATGGTAACAACAAGTAAATAGAATCTTAATCATTTTGCTACACAAGTTGACCTAATAATAGTGAAACAGAAACATACACTAAATATGTGCAGTGTGCATTTGGGGAAAAAAATGTGATGGGAGTTGTATCACAGGGTACAAACAAAACACTTCAATTCCCACAATAACACTGGCAGACATTAAATAGCAGGGTAGGAGTTTAGTAATTTTTAGAAGTAAAAGTCCCAAAGTCTTAAGACACCATAAAAGTGTTACTTTTTAAAACCATTTGTGTTTGTTTTCAACACATCATAAATCACAGACAGAGTAAGCTGCAAAAAAATGTTTCCAGTGTGCAAATAGAAAAAAGCAGTAAACTTTAGCCTGTCAACCCTGATCTCGGTCCTGAAAAGGGAGAGGATCCCCAGTGCAAGAATCCAAGGATTACAGGTGGTTGATGTGATTGTGCCAGTTGGTATCAGACAGGTCTCTTGGTAGTTGGGCATTCTGGCAGGGAGTATTGTGAGTCTGGTTGTTTCAGCACTGGGATACAGGGTCCAGTTCTGGTGTCTGCAGTTCAGCAAGCATGTTCTAGAACTGGGGAGATTTAAGCTCAGAAAAGCCATAGAAAGGACTGCAGAGCCTCAGGCTGTTCAGTTTAATGGAGTAGCTGAAGAATTACCTGATCATGGAGTCCACATCACTGTAGCAAACTGATAATGACCAAAGGTCACTGGGAGCTGAAATACGGCAAACTCACATAAGAGGTGAGGTGCATTTTATTACCAAAACTTTTTCTAAAAAGAGCCTCTTGACTTTGTTGTTCAGTCAAGGTCAAGAGTTGCCCACCATAACATAACCCAATAGCTGTCTTTCAGGGTTTTTGTATCAGAAGCCCTGTGGTAGCCATAAACAAGGACATTGATGGAATATGAAGATAGCACTATTTTAAAATAGGTTACTTTAAATGGTTTAGTTAGACAGGTTTAAAAATCTGTTTGCATACTCATAATTTGGTTTTCATTTTTTAATATCAGTATATTTTTATTTAGTAACTAGATTAAATTGATGGCAGTGTACCCTGCCCCTGAGGGTATTCAGTTGTTACACTGAATGAGTCACATTTCTAATTGTATTTGAGATAAACCTAGCATTTTTGGCATGTAGATGAGAATTAAGCTGACCCATGTGAATTTTAAAGGCTATATATCAGCAGAGATGAAATGTAAATCAAATTTTTTGCACCATAGAAGCCTACTAATCACTGCCTGCAGCAGTTACCTTTAGAAATCAGAGAGCAACTAGAATAAATTTAGAAATCTGTATTGTCCTAATTAAATGAGGTAATCAAGGGGAAGTATTCTGCAGACACATTATAGAAGGCAAAAGATCAGATAGGAGATGAGTTGCCAAGGGTTTTTGAGAGGTTGAACTAACAGTTTCTCCACAAAAATCAGATGCAATTTTGCTTAATGTTAGCATGGAGAGGAAAAGGCTTTTTAAGAATGGTGTGTCAGAATATCTTGTGGCTGAGTTTTGAGCCTGAGCCTGTGTCATGATCTGCTAATAGAAGCGGGGGTCGTGATGGTTCATTTAGTGATCTCAGAGCACAAAATACACAGCAGGGGACAAACAACACAAGTTTACACAACAACAATGCACTTTTATTGAGTGCCACAGCAAATGCGATAGAGGGACAAGAAAGGAGGTAAAGGATAGTGAGAGAGAGAGACAGAACGAGGCAGGGAATAGCTACCAAGGGAGATGGAATCCTCGCGGTCATTTGCCAATAGATCCTCGTGGCTGTCTGCCAACAGATCCTCATGGTTGTCTACCAATAGATCCGTCCTCTTTCGTGGGGAGATCTCAAAATGGGGTTACTCAAGGGGTCCTTTTTGTAGTCTTTCCCAAAGTGACAGGCAGTTGGCCAAAAGGTGGGGGAATCGGTAAAAAGCCAGTTTGGCAGCAAGCACGGGCAGTCCACAATTGAGGGAACAGGCACAGGACAAGCCAGTTCCAGCAGCAAGCACAGCCAGTCCACCGTGAACTGTCCATTGGTCCTGCACAGGTTCCCATGGGAATGCATTTGGTCAGTGAACACACCTGCAGGCAGCACTTGGCAGACATCCCACCTCAGCCAGGCCAGAACTCCTGTGTTGGGGTCTTAGGGTTTCAGTCTCTGTCCATGGGGTTTCAGTCTCTGTTCTTGACAACGGTTGTGAGGCAGATGAGAGCTCTTCAGACCATCTCTTACAGCCTGTGAAGTGATTCATAAACTAAACAGATCTTACTTGATAAACTAGAAAGTCAGGCTGAAGTCAAACTGTCCAGCTGTTACTATGAGTTTAGAGTCCCAGGATAAGACATTTACACCAGATATTTAGCTGAGTAATATTCATGTCGCTAATCATCTTAGATTTCTCTGTTCTTTTAAATGTGACCTGAAAGGAATACTGCTGTTTTGCTTTTTTTCCCTGTAATTTTAGGCATAATATGCTAATGACTGGTGCTGTTGTAGGAAGAGTTGAAACAGAATGATGAAAAAAGACAAAAACACTTGCTAGGGATGTTGACCCTGTATAAATCATAATTTGCCTTTCTAACACCTGATTTCCTAGTAATTTTTTTCTGGTCTCCAAGTCTGATGGGTATTTCTATATAATTACTATTTATTAATGATAGTAGTAATAGTAGCAGCAGTTTCAGGCACCAGAAAACTCCCAAGTGTGGGATTCCCATCTGTAAGAAAATCAGATCTGTGAAGAAAACTCTCATTTTCCTGCTCAAAGTCTAGTCTAGATTTTAATTTTGTGTGCCAGGCTATAACCATATAACCTCAGCAATAAAAGCAGGCAGGAAGCCTCTTCCTGATTTTAGCTTTGCTGTAAGGGATGTTATTTAATGAACATGCTACTACCACTTATTCTTGGTACTGCCAATTACCATGCCCACTACACAGGCTGTCCTTGTGAATATGGTTAAAGATTACTCAGAATTCTCACTGAATTTGAAGGACTTGATGGAGCCATGATGGAATCAGAAAACAAACTGCCAGAAGCCCCAAACATGGCATTTCTGTAAATAATTATAAACAAAAAAGACTATAAAGCACCTTCTAAAGCATTGAGCCACCTACATTTGATTTAATGCAAGTATTTACAATAAGTTCTATTTTATGAGAGTTATTTAAACACAAAAGTAGTTTACAAACAAAGGGATTTTTTAGATGGCGACCCAGAGGACATAACCAGAAGGAAAATGGCCATCCCATATCAGAAAGGCATTGAGAAGGGGCATGGAAGGAGGAGACAGTAGGGTGTCATTTCCCTCCTATTTCTAATGTGCTTTTGTGTCCTTGATTTTTTCTTAGTTCCTCTTCAGCTGACCATCTCCGTTACCTTTCTTTGTGAGCATCCAGCTGAGGCCAGAACCATGACCAGTCCTTGGCAAGCTGCTCTTGCTGAGGCAGCTCTAAACTGTGCCTAAAGTAAAAAAAAACCAACAAACTAGCCTTTTCCCTATTACAACCAAAGCAAAATACTGTTACTGTTGGCAGGCTATGTAAAAATGCTGGCTGATGTCAATAGGATCAGGATTCCTTTCAAGAGTTAGGGAGAAGGGTTCATTGAAGCATGTGAGTGCCTGCTTCTGAGGCATAGGTCACCGCTCCAAGTGGTGAACTCAAGCCATAACCATTGTCTCTTCTGCAGCCCCTCCATGAGCCTCCTCTCCCCTCTGCTGCTGCTCTTTCTGAGCACGTGTGCACATCTGTGGCTTTTAGAAGGAACTTTGAAATGTTTAGCCACACTAGTGTTTTCAGAAGATCCTAACTTCCTAATGTAGGATCGAGGCTGATGATGTCATACAAGGAGCTAAATCCACAGCAGCAAAGCTCAGATTAGGCTGACAGGGTCTATATTTGGGCTTGAAATGCTTTCACTGGGTTGAATGTTAACTGAATTTCATTACATTATTTCAGTCTGCAAAAAAGAATCACTAACAGTTTGTGAACAGTTCAGATCTGTCTCACCTGCCTTGAGTTCAGCTACAATGACTCTCAGAATTGCAAGATGTGTAGTTGTGTGGCCGGGTGACACATTTTGCACTGTTTCTTGTGGGCCAACATTCGTTGTTGAGGGACAAGAAGCTGAGTTGGTAGGCCTAAGGTTGCAGGGACTGCTTCCAGATGTCTTCCTGCTGCCACAGTGTTTGTTATGAATCATAGAATGGCCTCCACACACCCTTAGTTCTAGCATGCACGACAGAAAAACACAAAGTGGCCACTCTATCTTGCTTTTTAAATTTAAAATTTTTGCGGGTGAGGTGGCTAACTTCATTTGGGGACTGGCAGTAAAACCTCTGAATCTCTGACGTGGTGTGTACTGGTTTCTTGTGTAAGTTTCAGCTGGAAGCAACATTTGCCATGAAAGCTAATGGATTTGATTGCAGGAGAACTGAAACCCTAATGAAAGCTAAGTGGATCCCACCCTTGACCAAACTGCCAAGTTTTCCTACCTTTAACCCCAGCATTACCTGCAAGTGTCCCTGAATGCTGTCTCTCCATCCTGTAAATGAGAAAGAGCCAGAAATGACCTTTCTCATTTAAATTATATGTAAATCTGGGATACACAGCACATACACAATTGCAGGGCACAGCCCGAAAGGTGATCAAAACCACTTCAAACAATGTTGTTTATCACAGAAGACGCACTGTAAGATCTGTGAGCATATGCTGAGTTGTGTGTGTTCACAGTCTCAGTAGCTGGCACTAAAGATGACAAAAACCAGCACGTAACTCTAAAGCAAAAATAAGTGGTGAGGCCCTGTGAGGGGAGGGCAAGGTCATTTCTGTAAGTGTGCAACTGCATTCTCGATGTATTGGCTGTAGTGTTGCAGGTACAGCCAAGCAGCAAAGCTCACATCAGTTAGATATGCAAACTGCAGGTGACCGGGCAGTGCAGAGGGGGTTTGAGAAGCAGGATATGTCGGCAGCTACACTGGAGGCTTGGCCTTCAAAATCTTTGGAAAAGGTAGCGTTGTGTTTGAGTTATGGTGCAAAACTTCCTGGCTAAAAGGCTCAGTTAGGGATCCTGGTCAGAGGACCTGCTTGTGCGGGGAAAATATTCAAGATGCCCTATCCTTTGGGAAATTATAATTCCTTCCAGGATCACCTGCTCAGATGGACGGACAGGAAGGTTGGTAGTGGGTTTTCCTCTCACTGTGACCTTCTCTAAAAGTATCTGAAATGTGAAGAGCCTGTGGTGTGCTGGAAGTGCTATGCCTGGTGCGGTGAAAGAGATGGGAGATGCCTTAATTCTGTGCCACCCCCTGGCTGTGCTACCTTATAAATGGCTTTCTGATACGGCTTGCAAGTCAGATTCCTTGTTTCTGATCTCCAAGTGCATTGTTACAAATTTTAAAATGAAAATTTAAAATTCTACTGCAGCAATGGGGTAACATTTGTTAATAATAAGATTGCTAATAATATTTTAAATCTTCTCTCCTTATTTCCCCCCACTCCCCTTCTCCTTATAGTTTTCATTCTAGATCCACAAAGTTTATGAGTGATCCATACTAGTCCAAGCAGGGGCAGAGATGAGAGGACTTGTATGGATAGAGAACAGCAGGGCACTGTTGACAGCCTTTCCTCGGAATTTTTTTTAAATTAACTGTTTTCTTGCATGCACAGTTTGGTGCCCAAATCCATGATGTTGGACATACAAAAACCTTGTTTTATACTGCAGTAAGTGTTTCAGGTTTTTTTTCCTGAAAACATTGGTGTATGTCCAGTTCATCTTAATGGGTGATCAATGTGCAGGTACTGAAGATGTATGCTTCCATGTTTGGATAATTGTACCAAGGTAAATCTTTTAAGTGCTGTTGAACTTAGAGGCTACCACATGAGGCATTAGAGGATCATGAGCCAGACTTGAGAGCTTTAATCATATAATTTCCATTGACACCTTGTTGCTTGTGGCTACCATCACTCATTGTTTGTATGGGAGGCAAAAGAATGTGCCGTTGTAGGGAGCTACAGACACAATAAAATGATACAGTAGTCCAAGAGAAAGGTACAATTATTTAAAGGTAAATTAATTTCACTTATTATTATGGAAAATTTCCATCTTCAGGGACACATTAGCTCAGAAGATACTAGATAGCAGTGCTCAGGGAGGGCTGAGTGATGTGCCTGCAATAGTAAGAGGCCTCCTGGGGTAAATGCCCTTGGTCTGCGCAAGAGAACAAGGTGGCCAGGATAGCTCAATTTTTCTACTTTGAGGCCTTTTTTTCATTTTACCCTGCCCAGATTTAGAGCCTGATAGGAACTTCTCAAGTGGGAAAAGTGCAGAACCTCAAAACAGAAGCATAAGAGTTTTTCTTGGGTATAAAATTTCAGTCAATAATGTGCTGTTGCCTTATTGACATGAAAAGAATGCCTTTCATGTGATACAAACATTTACTTGCTCCTGCTTACTCTACTCACCTTGTACAGAAATGCTGATTGCCATTGACTAATCAGTCCATTTTTGTATATTCTCATCAGACTCTTTCTTTGGCTGGAACAATATGCACTGTATGATGCTTGCATGTATAACAATTTGTTATTAGCACTTTGTATATGCCTTTGTTACTTCACAACTAACAGTTTGGCCTCCAAATGCATGCATTTGTGTAAATTAATGTTATAAAATTACAGATTTATTTGCTATGTTTGTATCAATTTAGGAGATGTGTAAGATATGCATAAAGACATAATTGCCATTTAGTCACTGGGAGAAGACTTTTGTTTAGCTTGTATTTATACAATTACTGTTTCTATAGGCTTTATAATGCCATGTTTATCTTTTAGTTCTGTATTTATTCAATTGCAGATTTGTTTTTAATGATTTTATAATGATTAATTACAGTACCATATACAACAGTTTAAGAAATCATTTTTGTTATACAATTCTAATATGAAGTAGCAAATTTTTTTTCTTCCAGTGTTCCTGAAATCTCTAAATACCTTTATTCATAAAATGCAATTATAAGACTACTGATCAAGTGATTTTATCCCCCTGATATTGAGCTAATGATAAGCTATATACTTGGCTCTGAACCAAGCTTCAGAGTAATGGCAGTTGCTGTTGCAGTGCTAGAATGCAAAGATATCACATTTATTTTGTGTGTTTCAACATCTCAGGACACTGTCTCCTGCAAAGTCTCCATCTTCATCCACTGGATCTATTGCTTCCAGCAGAAAATACCCTTACCCGATGCCACCACTTCCTGATGAAGAGAAAAAAGTCAACAGGCAGAGTGCTAGGGTATGTGTCCTTCTTCTCTCTGCATTTCACCAGTGGCTTGATTTGCCGGTAGTTTTTCAAAAGGAAAGTGTGGCAGATTAACACCTTGGTCAACAAGGAGAGCTGGAGTGGCATTTCCTTTGCACCCTGAAGTTCTGAAGTTGCTGAGCCTCTGGTATTGATGAAGGCCTTGACAGCTGTGTCTACAGGCAGCTTTTCAGGTTACTCTTAAAGCTGCCCTGAAGCCCAGGTTTCACTACTTCTCTTATTTCAAGGTGAAAATGTGCCCCAGACAGCTTTTGGGCTGCAGAGTACAGGCAGCCCTGGAGCAAGTGGTGTGTTTGGCCCTCCTTTCTTACCCCTTTTCCCAGCAGCTCTCATTCAGGCTGCAGGGATAGCCGCTTCCTAGCTTTACGGAAATGTAAAAAGTTCCAGTTATGGAGCATGTGGAGGGCTTCCTGGCCTGGAGGGACTTCACTTCTGCATGACCTGAGCCCACTCTGGCCCCCCTAGAGTGACCAGGAGCTGCTGGAATGTGTGGTGGACAGTAATGTCCCATACGGAGAGATTTCCTGCTTCTCCAAAAGGCTTTTGTTTCCTTTGTGTCAATTCAGACATTGCAGGTATTTGAATAAGCAAAGAAGTCCTGAAATTTGCTTTAGGAGCTTTACTTGCAGTACCTTTGGTTCATGTTGCTGATGCTGATGAGATATTCATCACTGTTCTCTGTCCTTTTTTTTTCAAGAAAAAAAGGAATGGAGTGCTGCTGAGGGAACCTGCAGGCTGCTCCCCCAGTGCTGCTTGGGGCAGAAGATTGTGTGAGGTGCAGCACAGGGTCTCCCAAGGCAGCTTGGAGCCTGGGCTGTACTGATGTATCTCAGTCCTGGAGCTGCTTTGGCAGCAGCTCAAACCCACAGCAGAAAGTCATGCTGCTCTGAGCAGAGTTAGGCAGATGAAAATGGGAAATTATCTCTACGCTAATATTAGTGTATCTTTAAGGTAAAAGCTGTCTAGTACAAATTTGACGCTACACTGACATTTCTCCTTCAAAAAGAAAACTGAACTCATGGGCTTTTACTATGCCGTCTACAAGTTGTGCTGAAATGCTTAAGACTGTCTGCTCACTTGGTGAACAGATACCCACCAGAGCCTGGGAGGAGATTTGGTGACCCAAGTGATGTAGATGCAGTTCCCCAAACAAGCTCCTTGCACTGTTTGAGCGACAGCCTGTTTTATCTTGGTGTTCAATGTGTGTTTGTGTTCATTTCCCCCTCTCCAGCTATGGGAGACATCCATCTAGCTGCACTGCTTTGCTGGGATCACATCAGAACTGTTTACTTTGGATTTTATAGAAACTCAGCAACACTGAGTCACTGCACATTCATCTGCTCTTCAGACAATTTGAAAGATAACAGAGATGCCCATGATATCACAGTGATAACCTCCTCTCATGTGGAAAGGAAAAAAACAGTCCTTTTTTTTTTCTTTTTTGTTGACTTGTATTTAATGGATTTGATGAAGAACCAAAATCATAACATTTGACAGAGAATAATTAGCCCAGATGTGAGAAGACTGTTCTGCATGGTGACCTAGAATCCCAACTGCAGTCCATTTGCCAGTCCTATGTAAGAGAGGCTTGTCTCTGGTTTATTGCAGTCCTGAGTCAGACTGGAGTGAAACTGGGAATATGCCTCATGGAGAGCCCAGCTGATGTAAACTTTTATGCTGTATGCATGAACCTTGTGTTCTTTACTTTCCACATGTAAGGGAAAAACAACATACTGTAGTAGAGATTAGCATGCAGGAGTAAGAAATATAGGATTTTTTTTTGTGACAGGATTTCAAGCATTGAAAGGCAACTATTTGACACAAACAGCAAACAAACAAAGATGGCATCTTTTTTTTTACCTTATATGTTTATAATCTCAGTATACAGATTGTATATATGTAAACATTCAATAATGTCAAAAATAGCTGTTATATGTACGTGTATTTTGCCAAATGCCTAAAAAAACCAGTCATGACTAACATCATCACACTTCAGATTTTCTAATATTATGAGCAGACATCCTTGGAAATACAGAAAGTACAGTACTGTAAAACTGTGTCTCTCAGAAACTGGTGTTTGACCAAAATCTATACAACCTTTTCAGCATCTTATACTGTCTTGACAATCTCAGTTGTACAATAGACTGCAGAATCTAGTACAGCAGAGGAACCAGCCAAAATCCTTCGTTTAGTAAGATAACCACTGCATCCTCTCACAGGTGTAATCAAGAATGATTCAGCAGACAAGAGTCTTTAAGTCACGTGCAGGCCAAACTTACTGGACATTTGGGAATACTTCTGAGTAGTCAATTCAGGATGTGGTGATGTGAAGTCTGTCTGTGAGAGTTGCTGTGTATTTTTGATAGAGCATTTCAGACACTATTTTAGAAGGCAAGGCATAGGCTTATGAGAAGCATAACGATTTCACTGCACTAGATAATAACAGTGCTGGGCAAGTGGCCGGTTTCATTGCTGTCTTTCAATTTTTATTCATTACTGGAATTGCCTTTACCATGCACTTGAATGCTATACTTGCTGCCCCTGAAGCCCCCTTGACAATTTTTTGGGGCATTAAACTGAGAACAAGTGAATTTAGCTTAAAAAGAGTGGGGTGGGAGGGAACAATTTTTTACCATGTTAATCTTGTGTGTAAGTTGATGGTTATATTTCCAACACCTGAGACTTCTAAAGGTTGTTGTAAAGCAAATGACTTCTGTTTGGAAATTTTCAATTAGTAAGAAATTGGACCATATTAAATCAGTTTATAATTCTCTGGTTTTTCAAAATTCACTGCTTCTTAGCTTCAGGTAGTAGTACCATTGCAGAATAAAACACCCAACTGTGTGGTGCAGTTGAATATCCTACCCAACAGCTGTATGATTAATTAGATATTATTGTAATGGGAACATCTATGGTGTTTCTGAATCTTCTACCTCTTTCATGTATTTCCTTTAGTAAGTGAACCCAACACTTGCAGCCTTTTAATGTATTTTTTTAAATTTTACGTCTCTCAATAAAGTCAGATATATGTAAGATTAAATTAAGAAATGTTTAAGATGTTGGCAGCTGTAAAATATGTAAGATTTTTAGAAGCACTATATTTTATGATTAGGCTTAGGTATGTTGTATTATGACAAAATATTGGCCTTGGCATTCAAATGATTTTCCTTCACAGTCAACAGGTTCTGGTAAGTATTTGGAAAAATAAATATATATAAGTGAGCACAAATGGGTGCAGACTGACCATCTGGAATGAGACAGTTACTTGTAACTGCTTTAGGGAAAGATTCTGCATTTTTGTGAAAGGTAAATATATCAATCAGCACTGAGGAATATTTTTTGCAAAAATTTACTTTAACTCTCTGGATTAAAGATAGTTGATAGCACGTAGCTTATGAAATTAGAGTTTGAGCCATAACTTGAAATCAACATGTCTTTTGTTGATTTCACTGGACTTTGAGCAGGACCCTCAAGAGGTTCACCCACATTAGGACAATATGATAACCTGATCGTCGCTGTATTACTCTGTCTGTCGCCTGGAAGCTGGTTTTCCCTCCCACATTCATACCTTGTCTTTAGTAACTGGACTGTTTATCATGTGCCTTTTATGGTATTTTTTTGGATACAAACTGGCATGTAGTTTTGAATAATCCCATTAGATTTCTGTGCATATCTTATGTTTACTACTGTTTACTCTTTCCTTTCCATTTTGCCTTACCAAGAAGCAGGAAGATTTGGCAGACAGAACTGGATATAACATACTGTCTCTTTCTGCAATGTTCATAGCTTCTTGTTTTGCAAAAAAAATAGCCCTCCTGACTGTATTTTCAATGTAGTATGTACTTCCAGCTTCTTTTGTTTTGGTATAATTCATTTGTAGCTTATGACGATACACTTACATGTGTAGTGTACCTTTAACAGTCACCTTCACATTTCCAGTTATAACTGGAAGTCTAGTTCTGAGTGCTAAGTTTAAGTTAAATATATGTTGACTTTCACTTTGGGGGTCTAGAGCAAGAATATCACCGGACTTGTGTTTTTGCAAAATTCCTCTGCAGAGAACTTTGTATCAGGTTGGTAACTTGGGAGACCTGAACTGGCAGGGCTGTGTGAGCCTCCCAACGCAGTAGAGGTTGGACAGAGAAGTTGCTTTCTTACAAGCTGTCATTTCCTACTTTTAAAATGTGGTGTGTTGGAAAGCTGCCAGATTAATAACCTTGAAGTTTGCAAATATTTTTATCCACTGTAGTTAGTTACACTGGCAATAGCAATATAAACTGCCGCATAATACCTCATCCACACTAAAATAGAGTACTTATCACTAATATAGCTCAGTCATTTTGACTCATTGCGACTCATGCTTTTATTTTGGTTTAATTTTAATAAATGAACTAGTTATTGCCAACTATGCTGTAGAAGTGAGGAAGCTCTCAGTTCTCAACTAGAATAATTGTTTATATGAGCATAGGACTGAAAGGATGAGATATACTTGTTACCTGTATGTATTTCAATGTGGGAGAAGAATCTTGTGTAATTTATAATAAAATTAATAAGACTAACTGATGGAGACTGGAAAATTGAGATTGTATCTAAAAATAATGCTGCACAATGATGCAGGTTTAACAGTTTAACAGGTAAAGATTTACCTACTAATTCTGGATTTGCTGACTTAAGAACTTTAGTAATCTCAGGCAATATACCAGAGATGCTTGTGACTGACAATTTACGTATAGTTTTGTTATATTTAAGTAAGTAGATTCAAGAAGATTGTTAATGTTATACAGCCTATCTTTGCTTAAATTGTGAACTAAAGTCACAATTTGCTAGTCACCTGAAGTGCGACTTGACTTTAAAGACGGCTTCATCCAAATGATTTAAGAGTTCCTGATTTATCTGATGTTGAACCTGCTGAGCTGATGTGCTCATTAAATAATTTTGATTGTGCTATTGAACAAGTGGGTCTTTGAGATATAGCCTGAATTAAAACCAGAAAGAAATTGTGTCAATAGTGTACTGAAATCCTCTTACTCAAATCCCTGTTGCTGGTTTGGACTGATTGGTCTTGTCAATACTAATGCAACAACTCTTTTCAAAACCAGAGCTAAGAATGGGTATGTACACTATTATAGACATGCATATACTACAAATTCTGACCGAATTTGCTGTAACTTCATTAATGAATTTGTTAATGGATAGAATGTAATGTGGAAGAAGGATGGGACTCCATAATCCTAAAGGATATGCACTTCAGTTAGCCCATAGGACTTGCTATGTCGTTGAATCCCATACCTAGTTGTAAACAAAGTTACCACGCTTCAGTATAAAACTCAGCGAGCTCCCATTCTCTTCCATCTCCTTTTCACTCCTACTGAAAGGCGTTTTCTTGAAACATTCATCCACTAACAGCCTCTCTGAGTTGGCTGATGTCAGAAAGCTGCTAAGTTGGTCACCTTTCCACACAATGGATAGGGTCTTTCCAATGTTCTTAATAATAGTAGGTTTAGACGAGGTATTAGGAAGAAATTCTTTACTGTGAGGGTAAGAAGCCGTGGATGCCCCATCCATGGCAGCGTTCAAGGCCAGGCTGGACGGGGCTCTGAACAACCTGGTCTACTGTAAAGTCCTGCCCACGGCAAGGGGGTTGGAATGAGATGATCTTTATGGTCCCTTCCAACCCAGATCATTTAACGATTCTGTGATCTTTTGCTTGTGCTATAATCAGGGGATGCCTCATGTCTCATGGATTTTGCACTAGTTTTGCCTGGGGATGAGTTAATTTTCTTCACGGTAGCTGGTATGAGGCTGTGGTTTGGATTTGTGCTGAAAACAGTGTTGATAATGCAGGGAATTTTTTAGTTATTGCTGAGCAGTGGTTGCAATGAGCCAAGGCCTTTTCTGCTCCTCGCATGCCCCATCAGCAATTGGGCTTGGGGTGTACAAGGAGTTGGTAGGGGACAGAGCCAGGACAGCAGACACAAGGGATATCCTAAACCATATGATACCATGCTCAGCAACAATCCAGGGGCAGGGTTGGCAGCGAAGAACTGCAGCTCAGGATCTGGCTGATCACTGGTCTGTTGATGGTGAGCAATTGTTTTCATCTGCATCACTTGGCTTTTTGGGGTTTTATTTCTTTCTCTGTTAATTCCCTTTTCATTATTTTTTTTTATTATTACTACAACTATTTAATTTTAATTATTGAACTGTTCTTATGTTCTTAAGTCCATGAGTTTTCTCACTTTTACCTTTCCAATTCTCTTGCCCCATCCCACTGGGGGTGGGGACTAAGCAAGTGGCTGTTTTGGGGCTTAGATACTTGTGGTTAAACCAGAATACTACTGGTAAAACCACCTGGTGACTCAGCCATCCTGTGTCTCTCTCACCTTCTAGCATTGTTGAAGGCTAAGCCTTTTTAATCACTAAGTCTGTGAACCTAATGGTTGAGCTGTTTCCTGTTTCTCTTGCTCCAAGTCTGAAGATCATCTTTCTCTGAGTATCAGTGCCAAGGGATAACAGTGGACTGTTTGGACCACTGTTTTCAACCACAGTATGATGTTATTTACCTCATTTTTAAAGAGTTTGAGCATTTCAGTCTCCACTGAATACCAAGAATGGATGAGCTGATGACCCACTATTTGCAGGGCTTCCAAATCATACTACATTTATCAGCAATATGGGATTTGACTTTGATCACATTTGATGTGCTCAGTTGGTTGGAGCATGGTGTTAATAACGCCAGGGTCAAAGGTTGAATCCCTGTATGGGCCATTCATGTAAAAGTTGGACTTGATTATCCTTGTGGGTCCCTTCCCCAGAATATTCTGTGATTCCTGAATACAAATTTGAATAAACTGCAAAAATATATGCAGGTTGTGATCCCATGACTGCACAGGGGAGTGAGGTTCCTGTGTGCACATAACTATTATCCTAATAAGGCAAGAAAAAATGAAACAGTGAAACTAATTGTGTAAACATAGCTGCACTACAGACAGGACTCTCTTAAGTGAGTGACTTTGTCAGAAATAGGAAAGGAAGTAATAGTTTCTATCATCTATGCTAAAAAAACTCCAAAACTCCTCTGACACCAGTATTTTCTAAGTCAGCTTGAAAACCATTTCTGGTGTCTTAAGTATGGATGCTGACGTAAACCACAGCTTTGGAAACAGCATCTTTTGCATCTGGCATGTGGTATCCACAACAGTTTTCTGCAAGTATTTAGAGAAAGGCACTACAACAGTCAACATTCTTATGTTATCTCAGCCAAGTAAGAAAAATAAGCAGTAAAAAATAAGTTCAGAACACAGATATTGCTCACACTTGAGACACTGTACCTGGCTTCAAAATTGGCTCACCTAGCCAGTTCTAGCTCTTTAAAATCCAGTCGAAACCAGTTTCAAAATCACTTCAGCTAAACCAGCTTTAATATGTTTAAAAACTTCTGCTACTTAAGATGGGCCACAGTTGCCATATAACTGAGAATGAGATAAGGAAAATCTGGAAAAATAAGCACAGAACAGTTAAAAAGATATTCTCTAAGGGAGAAGTAAAGTTGTCAACACAATTTTTAATTGCTAGAGCATAAAATGTCAAAGCATCAAGTGGTTTTTTTCTCTTTCTGTATTCCTCTGAGTAAAAAAAAATACAGCTTTTGTTGATAAAAAACTCAACATGAGGCCTTAAGACCTTATATATTCTAACTTTAGCATGGAGAGTCTATTTTTACAACCATGTTAGAAATTCTGTATATAGGCCTGACTGACCTTGTAAGCAGAGTGATACGAGCAGCTAATCATGCAATATTATAAGGCTCTATAGAATAGCAATGCTGATTTAGTTTGATTATTGGTACAAGAACTCCTGCTCACTGCCTGTGTAGACTGCATACTTTACACTTGGAAATACAGTCCAGAATATACTCAAACTGTGAATATATAACCTGATTTTTCTTTTCTTAAGGATAAAAATATATTACAATAGGTAATGTTTTATATAGAATACAGTACTTATTTTTATTGTTGCATAAATGCAAAATATTTTTTTCAGAATAGCAAAGCATTACAGAATTTTTAATCTGCTGGAGAAAACACTATTTACTGTATGACCAGTTCTTTCAGCAAAGCTTTTGGGGTGGTATATACCAACTGGCTCTGCCAGCTTCATTTTGTCCTGATGTTTAACTTGGGCATTGCTGTAAAAAAAAAGCTATTTTTTCACTCATACTAGCCATTATTGAGAGAGACAAGGAGAATCAAGTGTTTCACCACTGTGGCTGGGCTAGTATTGGCAAAAACAATGATTTGCATCATATCATTGTCTTTGCTAGTTAAAATCCTCTAAAAATTATACCTGATGTAATAAAAGAGTAAGATTTTGACAAACATCAAAACAAAGCATTGCAGTTTACAAGTTTCTAGCTTTGAGTGTGATATTTTTGTCATAAACATTACAGGCATTGGGCTGTTGAATGAATCTGGCTTTCATGTAGCTAAACAAAACATTGCTTTTTATAAAATCAAATCGTTGTAATTTGGGGTTCTAAATTCCTGCTCACTTTTAATAATAACAGCGTCACAGTATCCACTTCTACAAGAGTATTTAATACAAATGCCTGTGGTTTTCAATGTTACTAACATATTGTAACATCAGTAAAGTGACTTTCAATGACAAGAGTGTTGTGTGTATTTTGTTCTTCCAAGTCGTTGTATTTAGGGCTTTCTGTTTTACAGGTCTCTATAAATAAAGATGTTGAATGCACAGGAAAAGAAAAGGCTAATAGTAGAATATAGACGATAGTTTTCAAATTCCAAGGTTGAAAATGATCCTGTGAGCTTCTCAAATCTTTGTCTTAGGGGCCTACTGTTCTCAAAGCAAATCTAAAATCACTATCCCTTAGCTTGCATGTATGAGGGCAACCTAGGAAAAATACCTGTTTGAAACGATGCCTGGTGGTTGGCTCAAAGGTTGAGAGCAATCACCCCACTTGGTGTCATGTAAGTATTTTTCCCAGTATGCCTTGTGGGAAAGAGAAACCATTAATTCTGAGAATAGCTAACTGCTTCTCTAAAGCAGGTAACTTGTATATTCAATCTGTCCCCTGAACCTACTCTTAATGGGGAAACAATTTTCACATTGCTTCCCCATTAAGAGTTTTGGATGGCTTTTTTTAGCTGTGACAGCAAACCCCGTAGTAACTCCTTAGCATCTGTGTATTAGCTTAGTTTCTCTCTAAACTTGAAATATGATGTATCTCTTCAGTCCCTGTGAATACACTAGATTTTTGAAATGCTGATGTAAAACAAAAAAAGCTCTTTTTTCTTGAGGAAGCCAGAATTTTCTCTTGGTTTTGGAACAATTTTTTTTCCATTTTTTTCTGGTTTATGTTTACAAAATCACTGAAGAAAACCCTACCGGTTCACACTGCTTTCTTGCAGCATTTCACTGCCCAGTAGCTAGCTGGTGCCAAAATATCAATTCAGCCTGGGGAAATAAACTGAAATAAGACCTAAGTTTTGAGTCCTTGGGTATTGAGTGCTTTGGCCCACTTGAGTCAGCTGTCCTCACTGAATTCCTTTCCAGCCTCTTGCCCACACTGAGCCCACCCAGTGTGATTGCAGTGAGAAACTGAGAAGACCCTGATGCTGTGCAAACACTGCCCAGCAACAGCTGATCCACTGCTGTGTTATTGATGCTGATTAGTTACAAATCTGAACCTTTGGGCTGCTATAAAGAAAATTAATTCTATCCCAGCAAAGCCACTACAAGACCAGAAACACAACTAAGCAGAAGTAAAGACGTGTAAATAATGAACATTTTGGTAAAGATCTCTTACTAGTCTTAGGGTAAAATTGTGTTTAAGGATGAGCACTGTATTTATACGAAATAGTCTACTCAAATCTCTGCAGGAAGAACAGCCTTTTTTTCACACTCTTACTAACCTTGTCAGCTGTCAAAGGTTTGAACTGCAGCAGAACTGATGTTGGATGCTACACTCAGACAAACCTTTATGGATTTCGGTCATTCCATTAGAAATACTTCTGGTGGTATTCCATCTGTTTCCCAACTTTATGTGCAATAGGACAATCTACTATCAGAATGTGGACATATAATGCTGTCAATGCCTTTGAAATTCATTATGAGGGTAGAAAGAGAACTAGCTTCTGAAATGAAACTACAAGCAATATCCAAAGGATTCTAAATTTAAGCAGTAAGTACAAGGTGCTTCTTTAGGGGAGACCAGTCCACTTTGAATTTACAGCCCAGAAACTAAAGACCTGGATTTAACAGACATCTCCACAAAGCAGGGTATAATACAGAATATCTTTGAATGAGATTCCTTCTCTGAGGAGCTCTTGTTTGTCCAATCGTATAAATGCATATGTGTCTATATATATGTAGTTTTGCTTTCATTCCTTAATGCAAAGGTTCCTCCCTAAAATTGCCCTAAACTACTTATTCAAGAAATATACTTCTTTTAACATTCTTCTGCCATTGTATTCACAAGCAGCAAAACAACATATATCACACTCCTCTGTGGTAGGCAGAAGTGACCAAAATTAACAAAAGTTTCATTAACTTACTTCATTGGAAAAAAGTTTGTACTGCCTCTGTACAGTTGTGCTGCTCCCTCTTTCCATACGATGTCCATCTTCCCCTCAAAAATCCCTACAACCAAAGCAACAAGAAAACCCCCACCAAACAAAAATCCTATTTTTTTCACCTGAAGAGCCTCAGGCAAGTGAGCCTTGCCTGTCTGTATCTGCGTTCATTGGTAATTACTGCTGTGATCTGAAAGAATAACCTGGCAAGAATTTTTTCCTAGTGGGTTTTTCACCTCGTGTGTTAGTTGGCGTATTGAGGCATAAAGGCCACTTGCTAGGGGTAAAGTGGAGGAGATAGAACCATTCATTGACACGTAACTGAAGTCTGTCTGTCTGCCTGTGAAGGGACAGGTGATGCACAAACTGACACAGCACAGCTTTTGTGTGTTTAGAAGCTTTTATGTAGTGACACAAACAAAGTAAGAATCTTACAGGAACAAAGCCCCCTATACCAAAGCACAAGGCTAGAAGAGTTCTCTGCTATGTTTTGTTGCATCCCTGCTTACAAGAAGTTCTAGCAGGTAGTCTTACACTCAGTGCATGGTGAGCACATACTTCATCTTCAAAAGAACTGACAAAGTAAGTAACCAAAACTTACTGATCTTCTAACAGACCAGTGCAAAATGACCATTCCAAAAGCACTTTCAGTTTGCACATCTGTCTTAGGTAGTCAAAGACAAGAAAATATGTATCCTCTTAAGTCACACAAATGTTACAGTTTAAGTCAGAAAAAGGTAAATTGCACCCCGGAAACTGATTTTAGTGAATCATGGGGAAAAAAAGTAGACACATAACTGAAAACCTCACCATTTGTGTGATCTGAGTTACAGATAGTGAATTGCAAGTTTATGAAAATAAAAAACATCTTTAATAATCACAGACTGGAAGTTAAATACAACAGTACATGAGTAGTTTATATTCATTATCAAGACTAAAAAAATGCATGTAAAGCAATACTTCCATGAAATATGCAATTTCCAATATTGAGATACACAATCAGTGGAGGACTTGGCAAAGCAAAACACAGACTGGAATGTTAAATCATGATCATCCACAGCTTGCTTCCTTTTGATTTAGATGATCAAAAAACTTAAATGTTAAATCATGGTCATCCATGGATGGCTTCCTTTTGATTTAGATGCTCATAACACACTGTATGAACTGAAAAGAAAATAACCACTTATTAGATGAATGGCAGAGAACAAGTTTTTACTGTTTCTCCTACAATACTCATTGTCACTACACTTTTCAGTAAAGAAATTCAGCCCAGCAATAGTAAATCTTTAAAATACATATGAAAAGAAGCGAATAGTTAGTTAAAGCAAAACATCTCCTTAATGACAACAACAACAAAAACAAAAACTATCACGCGTGGTTCTCCCCTTCCCCCCTGGCTCCAAAAAACCCCATAACCCCAAAACACCCAAATCCAGGATGACTTGAATCTAGTGTTCTCTTTTTGCTGCACAGATGTGGCTAGGAAGCCAAGACGCACAAGCCTGACTGAGTGGGATTCCTGTCTGTTCCCACCAGACCTCCACCAACCTTTCCCAGGTAAAATGCCTACCAAGGTTTAAAACAGAAAATTTAAAAAAAAAAGGTCACAGAAAGTGACGTTAGCAATTGATGTAGCTTCCTGTATCTTCCTGCACCACACTAGTTAAAAGTTCAGAAAAAAAGTACACAACATTTTATAGAACTCTGTAAAACACATGAAAACTTCTTGACACAATACTCAATAAGCCCCAGAACTTCTGTGTTCTCACTGTATGTGTAGGGAAGATAGGCACAAACTCAAATCATTATTGGTTGTCCTAAGTTTTTCTTTTCTTTTACCCTGGAATTTCAATAGAATCCTTAAAATTTACTTACATCATCATAGTGGAAGTTCACAAAACCCTGCTGAGTTGCATCCCTTCTTCTAAAGCATTCTGCAAAAATTCATTAAGAAAACAGAAACCAGGTAAGAAAAATAACAAATAAACAATTTTTAAAATGCACTCTCTTACAATTCCCTAAGTCACATGAAGGAGAACATGATGAAGAATACTGTAATTCATTCCAAAACTTCATTTCCCATTCTAAATTTTTGTATTTATCATATACAATCCTTCATGTTCTATTAATAAACAAAGTTTCCCAATTTTGCTAACATAACTCTTCCAGTCTCTGGAGTAAACCCTGCATTAGTATAAAGTCATTTTTTTAAGGAAATTTAAAAAAATCCTGGTCTGTAATTGTCTATAGACTATTGACAGAAACCTCTTTTGTGGTATGCCAAAGTTGAACCTTGAGATAAGTGAACAATCAGGTTTTATTAAATAAAAATATATTATGGGGATGACAGTAACAAGGTTATAATCCAGCATACCAGTGAGAGCTCGGAGTTTCACACAGCAGGCAATGTAATCATCAAATGCAATCTTTCCTTGAGTGCTGTATCGCTTTGTGATTGCAGTCACAGCCTGTGGGCTCAGTCTAAATCCTATTTGAAAATAAAAAGTCATATTTTGAAAAGGCAGGTAAGTTAACAGACTCCAATATGTTTTCATTGGAAATATCATGAGTTAGTTACTGCAGGATGATAACTGGGAAATGGTGTAAGTCAGTGTCAGAAGCAAGAACATTTCACAACTTACCCATAGTCATCAAGGCTTTCTCCAGTTCCTGACGATCCACTGTGCCACTTCCATCACTGTCAAAACTTACAAAGTGTTGCTTCCAGCCGTTGACCACAGCCCAGAGTTCTTTAAACTCATTAAATCCCAGTGTGCCAGACATATCCCTCTGATTTCAAAGCTAAGAAAAACATTTCTTAACTAAACAAAACCACCAACAAAAAGCGACAAACAAAAAAGTAAACTTAAAAGGCATTTCTCTGTAGTTAAAAACTCTTACTTGAGGGCCAATATTAATACAATTTTACTATTATTAATTTGTCTTGTAGAAAACTAACTAAAGCATAACCCAGCATAGATGGAGGTAATACCACTCAAAACCTAAGGTCAGAGAGCCTCAGAGAACCTGCTCTCGCCACTTCTTCCCCGTGAAACCTGCTAAAGCCATTTTCTCATTGTGAATTCTACTTTAGTTGACACAATTCTCTTTTACCTGCTGCTACATAATTGTAACCAATTAATTACACAGCTGAAATAAAAATAGATGCCAAAGAATAAATTCTTGTAGTATCAGTTCTCTCGTATTCTAAGTGGTTTGTTCAAGATGAGCTAAGAGCCCCTCCAGTGTAATTTCTGCCTTTTTCTTTTTAAGCAGCAAAACTTTTAGTTTAAGTTTTGGCTAAAAAACCTCCAAAGAGTCCCACCTTACACAGTATATCTATGTCTTCCACAGGTGTTACTGCTGAATGCCATATACCATTCCATTAGATACTCAAATCTGAATCATTCATGGAGCAGGATTTAGGGGGAATTAGATTGTATTCAGGCTGTGTACTACAAATGCTTAAAAATCATTCAGAAAGATGAGAAATTGGGAAGTTGTCCTATTTGAAAAGCACAGTGAGTGGTCTGCACAATATTTTATTCTAGGCCACCAGACCTGACCCTTCATACATGCAATAGAGAAACAGTTCCCCAGACTTAGAGGGATACCACTTGCTGTAAAATGACTGTCACCGAAAGCCTCATTTATTTATTATTTATTCATTTAAATTTCAGTTAAAATTAGTGAGAATGGAGTTTTGTAGCTTCCGAATCCCAACGACCACAAGACTTATCAAGTAAAGGATAAATGGAAAGTATAAAGCACTTCTCAAATGTTTTGGCATTCTCATCTTTGCTTACGTAATGCAAAAATATTTATATTTCATACTAAAGGATACATCCAGCATTGAGATCATAAGTCTGCAAGTCTCTAAGTTGAAAGCTGTTAAAATTAGAAAAAGGAAAAATAAATTACGTTAAGAGCATAATCTTCAGTTTTATCTAAACGTAAAACTTCAGATTTATTATAAATATAAATTATATACTGATTATACATTATAATGTATAAACTATTATGTAATTGGTTCCCCTACATACAGCCATATCATATTTTTCATCCAAGTAAGTGCCATTATTCCTTAGAAAAACTTACAGTAGACAATTTAGAGGCAATTCCAAGTTATATTTAAAATTAAATTGCTCTTAATCCACAGCAGTTTTTGCTTTCAAAGTGGTCACTTACATTCCCCCCCAGCAGACACCACTTAAGCAAGCCAGTATCACTCACAGAAGCTGTAAACTGAACAGGAAGTATCCCAGCAGAGGCGTCCTTCCACAGATTTTGGTCAATAGCAAAGCTCAGTTCGAACCAAAGCAAAGCATATTTTTAACAACCCTCTGTCCATTACAAACCAAACCACTTCAACCCCACAGCCCAGCAGAGTGGGGAACTAAGGAGGCTGAGAAGGCAAGTCCTTGGCCCACAGAATTGAAAAACAGAATTTACATATCCAAGATATGGAAAGGAAACCCATTTGCCATGCAAAGAAAAAACCCCAGCTCTGCAGAAGGCACAACTACACATGTTTCCTAGCAATGGGTGGACGAATTAGTGTGCTTTAGATTTGCTTGTTTATTTAAATTATTAACTTACGTTTATATGCTCCTGCAATCCCTGACTGCGTGAGACATCTCTGTAGCTCATCAGCATCTATTTGTCCATCCTTTCGATAACAGAAGATGTATCAGCTATTAATACCCTCTCCCAGGCTGCTTATTCCCAGTACCCACTCCCTTTCCAGCAGCATTCAATTAGTTATCTCTCTCAAGACATCCTCATAACTCACAAATATAAAAAGTCTTTTTTTTTTTTTTAATATTAAGTTGCTAGCAGAACAAGCAAATGTAGAAAGCAAAGAACTTTGAAAGAAAAACAAAACAAACTCAGAAAAGATACCTATCCACATGGCTTGGAAAATGCCTCCCTTCCAACAAATCCTGCTCAGGGCCAAGTGGAGAAAACAACTGCCAAGTCATGGAAAGCAATGAGCTGCCAGAAGTGGAGGTGGGATTCTAAGTTTTATTCCTCACATGCCCAACATGAAGTTTGGTTCACAGAGAGTTTAATTTAACCTCATTCAGGAATGGAACATTATGTCTGTAGACATAAAAAATGATGACACTTCTGTAAAGCATTAGAAGATAAAAAGCCAAGGCAGAGGAGGTTTAGGTTGGAGATCAGGAAAAGGTTTTTCACCCAGAGGGTGGCTGAGCACTGGAATGGGCTTCCCAGTGAGGTGATCACAGCATCAAGTCTGACAGAGTTCAAGAAGTATTTGGGCAACACACTTGGGCACTTGGTATGACCCTTGGGGTGTCTTTAGCAGGGCCAGGAGTTGGACGCAATGATCCTTGTAGGTCCCTTCCAACTCAGCATGTTCTATGACTGTGTTTGCTACAGCATTTTCCTGATGTTTTTAAACCCACTTTGGAAAGCTCTTTTTTTCAAGAACAGAGATGTGCTACTGAATGATACCGTGGGAATGCCACAGCCTGATAACTTTCAGAAATGAAGTATCATTGTTCATAAGACAAATAGTAGTTTTATATTAAATGGTATTTCACGAGGTCTGAAAAAAAGGCAAAAAAGTTTTGACTGATTCTATGTAAAGTTAATGGCAGCTAAACCCAAATTTGCTTCCTATCTACTCCATCAATCTAATTTTATAGATTTATTTAATACTTTACATTAAAAAAGTAAGGGAAAAAAGGGAGGAAAAGAGAGATTTGAAATAGACATTAATATTAAGTAACTAATCTCTTCAAAGGGTTTGTACCTTCTGAAATAAAGATAGGAATTGCGTAACTTTGAAATAGAGATATTTTAGATAGAAAAGCATGATAGTAATCAAGATTAACATTACCAAAAAGATCCCTGTCTTTTTTGGTAGATCATAAACAGTTTAAACTAGACAATGCATATGGGCTTTGCAAACAGGCTAAAAAATAAATTATTATTTGCTACAAAGACAGACTCGATTGAAAAAAGATTTGAAACAATACTTTTGATTTTCTTCTGTAAACAAAGGAAACTAATTCATCAAGTCAAAGACAAGATCCCCATTGTAAACTACTTCAAAGAAAGCTCAGAGAAAACATTCTATATTATATAGGCATAAAAACAATGCAGAGAGCAGCAAACCATAACCAAAACATACTAATTCTACAATAAGTACATACGGATAACTGAGATGTGGCTTTTTACAGAGTTGCATGCTTTTATGGATGGCCATAAAAGCAACTGATAATTTATCTGTTACATTTCACTGTCTTTTTACAGGGTTTTTACTTCTGCACAGCCACTGGTACCAGAAACAGACACCTCATATTCCAAGGATAACTTCAACAGCTACCGAGTTCATTTCAGTAAGGAATGATTTCTACAAATAGAAAGCATTTCAGAGTATTAACTGAAGTCTTCTTAAGTGCTAACTTGATCATATCCATGAACTCACTGGTTTCCCAGCTTCCAGTATCCATGCCTCACTTGAGAAACCTGGGCATGGTCTATGTTCTTCTGAGATCCAGCTCCTGCCACCTCTTGTCCACAGCGCCGTGGTAGTTTGCTGCTACCTCCCTTGCTCTTTACAATACGAGCTTACACATTTCTCCAGTGTCAGTTACTGGCTCCACTGCCGATTCCTGGCACATATCCAGGTGGCACCTGCATGAAGAGGCATCTCAGCTGGCAGACAAACTGTCAGCACATTCAGCTCTGGGCTCCACCTCCTCAGAAAGGCCTCACTACATAGGGGTCATTCCAGTGTTCTCCTTTACTACAAAAACACACCGTCCAAGTATTTTCATAAGCAGTTAGAAGGAAGTAGGATATAGACTGCAAGATGCATTATTAATTCAAAAGAGCAGCACAGAACAAAACTAATCCAAGTGATGGTGGGAATCTGAACATCAGCTAGTATTGCTGAATTCAAATTTTCATGTTGTGGTTGTATCTACCTGAGGATAACAGATCCAAGATCAGAATTTTAGATCAGCACACACCCTACAAGTGTGCAATAAATAGCTGAATTATGGACAACAAACACAGACTTTCAGCTCAATAAACCTAACTTAATTGCTCCTAAACTCTGTAATACAGTTCAAACAGCACTATTTCTAGCAACAGACATGATCATATAAAAAGAATATATGGCACAAAATTACAGGAAAGAAATTAAAAATGCAGTGCAGAACGACAGGGAAGGGAAAAAATGTTGTGAACACCTTTCCTCTAGAAGAATAATTACTCTATGTTACCAGTAAACACAGATGTTGGCACAACCCACGGGTGCTTTTCCATTTGTGAGTCTATTAAGATCACATAATGACCTCTTTCCTATTAGCATTTCCTGCTCTTAGCCAGGCCATCTCCACAGCCCACACTTTCTAGTTTCTTTTTTCTTTCTCCTAAACCACGCAGCATTCACAAGCCCAGAGCTGAGCCACAATTCAATTACAAAACTTCATGCATCTATGTATTCCTTGTAGATACCCATAAAGGAAATAGAGGCATACATGCCTATGTTCGTGTATGTATGTATGCAGTTACACATACAATATAGGAATAAACAACCTTATTCAAATTGTATAGTTCCTGTATGTATACAACTATAACACAGACCAATACAGCTATATAAAGCAAATAGGCTAAGTAAAACAATTATGGATTTGCCCTTTTTTTAGCTAGAAACATCAGTTTTTCTCACTGCAAATATTAGGCACTCCTCCTTCCAAAGGTAGAGGGTGTTCCCCAGGAAAAAAAAAAAAAATCCAAGAAAGAAATAACATTTTACAAGTTTACCTGCCCTCCTACTGCAGCAAAATAACCATACAAAGGATCCTGAGGTTGTCCTGGGAATGCTGGTCCTCCTGGAGCTCCTCCATACTTTAGAAATCAAAAAGAAAATTAATTTAAAATCAATGATTCAGTTAAAGATCTGTACTTACAAACTTACGTTTTTATGTACACACCATGCCAAAAAAAAAAAAAAAAAATCGAACAGAAAACAAAACTCCTCATGAAAAAATTCCCCAAACCAACTCTCAATTTCAGTACTGATATACTAATGTATGGTAAGCAGATCAGTGTAAAATCTTGCACAGGAGCAAACGACTGATCTAAATACAGCCTGGTCTATCTCACCACTGTTTCATTTTATTTTACTCTAGCAGAAAACGGCGTGCCGAAGAAATAGGAGAGCACTGCAAATTTTTTTTTTTTCCACTTCAGGAAAGATGAAGAAAACAGATGTCTAGGGCAAATACACGGAAAAACACGCATTAAGGGTGAAAACCCTTAAATAAACTTGATTCTTAAGTGAAAATCATGGAATGACACCCTCAGCACCGACTCTCGCCCCCGGCAGCAGCTGCGGGGGCTGTGTCTGCT
>WBMY01008558.1:238337-306778 GCA_013397315.1 Donacobius atricapilla
GAGGAGGAGGAGGAGGAGGAGGCTGCGTCCCGGGGCCAGCGGGCAGCGGAGGTGGAGCCGGTCCCTGGCGCCTCCCGCGACTGCCGCTCCCGGGAAAGCGGTGTTCTGTGGCGGCTGTGACCCACTAAGGGGACGGGAAAGCTCCCGACATGTTCACCAGTGAATCGGCTGAGTTGGTGTCAGTTTATTCCAGAATCATCGGCTCGTGATTTACCAAGAGGCCGCGAGGCTCGCAGACTGTTTCAGTCGTACAGTTCGTACATCTGTATTGCGTATCCCAAACCGCATCCGTGTTCTCTTTTGGTACCGTTGCTTTTGCTTCAGAATCTGACCACCCGTCCCTGTTCCCAAAGAAAGAGAACAGGCTGTATAATTTCTTTTGGGTCTGTAGATCCAGATTCTGGAGTAGGAGCTGGGGGAATGCCCGTGTCCCACTGAAGCGAGGGAGCCCTTTTGTGTTCAGTTGGGGGCCTCTCTGGGTTTGGGGATTATCTGGAAGAGTGCCAGCTTTGATCCACCAGCCAAATAGGATTCATACCAGTTGGTAGATAAAGACACTAAACAGTACAGCTGTCTCTGTATAGAAAAGGAGGATGTGTTTGGGGTAATTTGGAGTAGGATGTTTCTGTACTTTGACTCAGTGTAAATATCTGTCCATCCTCCACTTTCTGTACTTCTATTGAGACTCCTGGCACTCATCAAATCATAGAGGTTAGGCTAGAAAAGATCTATTAAAACATTGAAACCACCTGTTAACCCAGCACTGCCAGGCCCACCACTAAACCATGTCCCTCAGTGTCACATCTACAGGTCTTTTAATGGCCCCAGGGATGGTGATTCAGCCACTTCCTTGGGCAGCCTCAACAATGCTCAACAATGCTTTCAATAAAGACATTTCTCCAAATATCCAAAAAACCTCCCCTGGCACAACTTGAGTCTGTTTCCTCTTTTTTTACTTGCTAGTAGAGACTGACCCCCACCTCAGTTCAACCTTTTTTCAGATGGTTGTGGAGAATTACACTGTCCCCTTTCAGCTTGCTCTTGTCCAGACTAATCACCCCAGGTCCCTCAGCTGCTCTTCATCAGACTTGTGTTCCAGATCCTGCATGAACTCTTGTTGCCCTTCTCTGATGTTGCTCCAGCACCTCAGTGTCCTTGTAGTGAGGGGCCCAAATGCGCTGCGCTCAGTAGTTAGCATTTGCAAGATTATTTAGATTTAAACATACATAAGCAAAAGAGCCAGGGGACATGTAACCAAGGGATGTATTTCAAATGGATTGCTAGGTCGGCATTTGGTTTGCACTGATGCATTTGCTTATTCCTTATGAGGAAAATGAAGGCTGCAAAGGAAGGCTGTTCGAGATTAATAACTACACAACTGCCTTCTGAGGGGCTACTGAGCTGTGGTAACCTTTTAAGTTTTGATAAGTTCATCATATTACAAACACACCGGTAAGAAATCTGTGTGGAATAAATAGTTTCTGATTTTGCAGATCTCAAAGAGTGTGTGATCCCTCTAGCGGGAAATTTGAAGTCAAGCAACCCAGGATACTATTACCATTGGATTTGTTTGTTGGTTGGTTGGTTTGTTTGTTTTGGTTTGTTTTTTTGTGTTTTTTTTGAGATGATTATTGTATTTTCCTAAGAAAAGGCCTAGGTAAAATAATTTTGTTTAGAAAGGGAAAATTATGTGCACAGTTTTCATTCCATAGCTTTTTCTGGATTCTTTGTAGTAGGATTTTAAGAAAGAATTCAGAACAGAGCTACAGTAGTAGTGTTACTGCCTTAAACTCTGGTCACAAGTCACATTCATTATGTGTGCCATGCGTCCTCAAAGTGAACAAAGGCTAGTATAAACCCACGACAAGTCACAGACTTTGTGCTTGCCCATCTGCTCTACTTCTGTTCCTTCTGGATACATTTAACCCTGACATGAGCTCCCTCATGATGTGGGAATTCAATCACCTGAACTGAAAGCCGTGAGCTGGATCATGCTGCCAGTTACATTCCCATCTGATGTAGTGGCTGGGAGCTTTGTGCTGCTGTGCTGAGGTGTCACACTTTACTGACAACTGCAGTAAAGGTGGGGAGGAGACAAGGAATTAAAGTGCAAAGTTCATGAGGTATTCGCTTAGCACAGCTGAGGGGATAAAAATTTCAGAATAAGTATACTACTTAAGGGAGGCCAAGAAATAATCTCCTTACCCTTTTAATTGTAATACTTGAGAAGAGGCATAATTTTAAACAGTAGAAAGATAAATACAGTGCAGACCAGATGTCTCTAATATAATGCCTGACTTAGTGCCCATAGGAATGGTGCTTCTATGTTCTACTGCTTTTTTTTTTCCTCTTTGATGCTGCCCTCTCATTTTTTATTTACTGCACATTATTTATGCTCAGTTTTGCAGCCAAGTATTTTGTGCAGGATTCCCTTTATTAGCCTAGTTTTATGCTGGATTCATCACATAATGTACTTGAAAGGATAGGAGACAAAGGGAAGGCATGTCTGCCACTTTATAGATACAGAGAGTATGGAGAACAAAATTTTCTATAAATTTTAGTCATCCAGTTTGAGCTGCCTCAGTTTTTCTGCAACTTTATCTGTCTTCCAGGCTTTTCTCTCCCAGCTACAGCTTCTTTAATAGGTGGTTCAGAGGTGACCAACTCCCTTACTCCATACTTCTTCTCTTCTTTCATCTGTGTTCAGAGTTGTGGAAATTTTTCATCACTCCCTGGGCATCAGCCAGAATATCACTGAAGGCCTAAAACAAGATAACTTTCATTTGGGGTGGTACAGCTAGTGAGGTTTTGTTATTGAGATTTTTTTGAGGCTAACAGTCAGCTTTTATTCAATGCAGTACAATAACACAATTTGGCACATCCATTTAATTATAAATACAACATATTTGTGCATTCCCCAGGCATGAGTTCTTTTCAGAACAAAAGCTGAAATGCAGTTTTCCAGTAATGACATTAATTTCTTAGATCTGGTGCATTGCAGTCAAATGGCTCCCAAGATGGTCTTTAACTAAAGAAATAATTGTAATATAAAAATATCTGATAATAACAGTCATATGTGCCTGTGACTTGAAAAAGACATTTACAATCCTGCTTACTTTGCATATCACTTTTCAACTGATCTTTATTCCTTTACTGTCCACATACCTTATTTCACTACCTTCAACACCAAGAGCCTGGATAACTTAAAACATATTGATGACAACCAAAGCAAGTCATGCAAGCACTTTAAATTATTTTGTTGAATAACATGAGGTCAGGATTTGGGTCTCTGTTTTTGCTGGACAGAAGCCATAATATGGAAATATTAAATGTATATAAAGGATTAAAGCACATAAGAAGTTCAGGAGTAAGCCGTCTGATTCCTTCTGTACGACACTTTTTGCAATCCTATGTGTCAGCATATATGTTCTCAAATAAATAGGAATATAGATTATGCTACTTTACCTTCTGAAAGGCTAAGATTCTGCTGTACTGGCTGGATGGTAAGCAAAGGCCTGTAAAACTCCCAGATGGAAAAGAATTGCTTTGAAGCCTTATTCTTCCAAAGCAGTGTCATGGGTATCCAGCTACAGAAGGGGTGTTCCTGATGATTTAGGCATTATGCTCTGCACCACCACCACTGGTGAGAGGTGAGAAATTAGCTCAGAGATGGTTCATTAGAGGTGGGACAGGGACTGTACTTATGGGCACAAAAACCACATACAGAGCACAGAAATTATGCGTCAGGTGTCTGAATTCTATGATTGTCACCCATTAGGTGCCCGATGTCCATTTGAGCTCTCATTCATAGCTCCAAAATTAGTTGAGAATCTAGGCAGATAGCATTTATAGTCTCCATGTGTAGTGCTTGAACTGAGTTGACACCAGTGCAGTGCTTTCCATAATCAATGAGACTGGCCAAATTTGTGGGGAAATGTCTTGGGCTGGTTTGCATGTGACTCATGTAGTAGAAGGGACATGAAAATAAACAACTCCAGGAAAATAAAGTTTAGCTTTTATTTACTTGTTTTTAAGTGCTCCACTACCTCCTATGATGCAATGGAGCTTTTAGAATTTGGGGGAATCCCAAGTTTCAGCATACTGGAAATGAAAGAGGTGTGTCCCACTCTGTGGAGAAAAGTCACTTTCCTAATCATGATGTTTCCTCTTGGTGCTTGTTTCGGTTAATATTGTATTGCAAATATTTTTTCCTCACCTATATAGTCTGTGGCTGTTTTCTTCGTTCCTTGTGTTAGCTTCTTTGCTCCTTTTGTTCAGTTTCTTGAAACCTATTATCTCAGTTGGTAGAGCATGGTGCTAACAACTCCAGGGTCATGAATTCAATCCCTGTACAGGCCATTCACTTAAGAGTTGGAATTGCTGATCCCTGTGGGTCCGTTTCAACTCAGAATGTTCTGTGATCTGTGAGCTTTAAGGGTTGGTAAAAAAGAATAAGCCTATTGCTGTCCCAGACAGAGTCCACTAGATGTCACACGGCTACTTTTAATTCAGGCACATCAGCTCTTGCTGGTTGGCTGTTTAACTTACACCTGTTTTTTACAATAACCAAATATAAGTTCTACCAAAGGTAGAAACAGAACTCACCTAGACAGGCCTCTCTGGTACCAGCTGCAGGAGCAACTCCTTGGGTCCCAGCACTCATCTCTAATAGGAGCCGTAGTATTCCTGAGCCTGAAGAAATTTTTTGTGCCAAAAGTCACTTTTAAAATGTCTAACAGTGGTTCAGGAGTTTATATATAGGTTTTTATTTTGGAAAAAAAATTAACAAATATTCATGCATATACTTCTGGGAACCCATTCTGAAGATCTTGCATAATACGTGAATGTTTGAGTATGATAGTTCTAAATAACTAGATTGGTTGAGGAGTGTAATTTCTAAAATTACCCACTTAAAGTATTCTAGTTTGCCATATTTTGTGTGAACTGTATCACAGAGAAGATTTCCTTTGTTGAGCGTAACAATCTTTTTGTCCACCTAGAAAGAGTGAGCATGATGTACCAATGAGGTCATAATTAATCAAGTAAAGTCAGAAATCATTAGCCAGTTATGCATAATAATGTATCAAAACATAATAATACTTAATTCAGAACATGATACCATGGCTATTAGGAGAGCTGATGATGTACAGTTTGTTCTCCATGTTTGCAGAATGTCAGGTACAGGTTTTTTTGTTGTTGTTGTCATTGATGCTTCTTTCTTGCTCAGTCCTTTTGCAGCTGAATACTTTCATACATTGTTAATATATACATTATAACTGAATATTCCTTATTCTTTCAGTAAAATGATTAGAATTTTCATGAAGAAATGTTCTGTGTCACCTCTAAGTGAGAACATTCGTACTTAGAGGATGTTCTGTACCCTGTACTGCATAGAGTACAACAACTGAAAGCCTGCCTGGCCTATTTACCTATTATGTAAATATAAAATAATATTTTATAAACATATAAAATCATGCACAGGACTTACAGAAAAACAAAGGAATAAATAGGCCAGGCAGGTTTTCAGTTGTTGTACTCTGTGCTCCAAAATGTTTAGGGCTTTTCAGTTGAAAAAAGATATAGAACTTTACTTTTTTTTTTTTTTTCTTGACAACAGTACTTATTTTTATGTAATTGACCTGTTCCTGGAATCTTTGCAGATGCTAATAATCACTTGGTGGTTTCCATTTGTGTTGTGCATGCTTAACCTGTTGCAAGCAGGAATGAATTGGCCTTGAACTGTCTAAGAAAACTCTGCAAGTTAACAGAAAAGCTTTCTGATTTAATTTGAAATTTATATAAACAAAAGTTAGAGCAGTGAGTTGGTGGCAGTAGACATTAAAACAAGGCTCTGAATTTTGGAGTTGCTCTCAAATGTGGGAGTCCAGTCTGTTTAAGCACAGTCATCTCCACGTTCTTCTGGATTAGGGCTTTTGTATAACTCTGAGTATGTTCCCATACTCTTCCTTTTCTACTTTGATCCACCATTTTTGTCTCTTTGTTCATTTGTGAGGTGGTTTTCACCACCTTTTGTTTTGGCTAATATCTAATAATGGCTTTCCGATAGTTTAGCTTAAGCACAATACCTCCACATCTAACACTTCAAAGCATTGGCAGACTTCCACACGTGTTTCAAACACGCACTTAAAAAAATTGGTCGGAACTAGTGTTCTCATCATGTTTTGACACGGAGGCCAAAAACATTGAAGAAGACTGGGAAAAAAGCCATAAAAGACGTAGTCTGAAAAAGCCACAAATATTCTCTGGGCAGAGCCACAGTGGTTCTGACATGTAAAATGGTTTTGTGATAGCTCATGACTACCATTACTTGGACTTAAGGGGCCCCAGTTCTTCACTGGTAGTGGGCACAGTGAATTGTACTTGCAGAGTTCTGTTTTGCACAGGAATCAGACTTGTGGAGGTCTCTGCTGAAAACCTAGCTGGGACCAGAGGTCATAGATACCTATCTTCATGCTTGTTGAAGTGGCCAGGCTTGTTTTATCCGAGCGGTAAATAAGTCTACTTGCTCTGGAGGTTTGTGAGTGCAAGGACAGAAGGATGGAAAATAAGTATTGATTAAGTGTTTTATTTTGTTTCTCTCATGGACTCTGTTAATAAAACCAGACAGAAAGAAATTATCTGCAAATGCCCTTTCCTCTCTGGAACATAACATGGAGGTGTGTTAAGGGGTGTCATTATCCTGGCTGAAAGATGTGGTTTTAAAAGTTGTCTTCACTGTAGATATACATTAGGTATAAGTATTTTGCACCCAAAGAGAGGTGCTTGCTTTTCTTCTGCTGCAGTAGTTAGAGCTGTGGGTGTCAGGAGTGGTCAGACGCTTCTACTTCTGTCTGCCTTTGAACAAAACCTCTTTACCTCCTTGTAGACAAGGCTGGTGATTTTTCTACTGTGAGTCTTTCCATTTATTTAATTTGTAAATCCTTTAGGTAGTACTTCTATAATTTAACTAGTTACAGCATGAATATTCAGCAGAAGTAATCTTATTTAGGCCTTTATTAAGTCCAAGGTTGGGATTTATGACACATTCCCAGAGTACATTAGCACTACACCTAGTTTTAGCGCTGTGCTCCTTTCTTAGCTTGCTCCTTCTGTTGTGTGTAACAGATTGAATGTAATTAGTCTATTTTATTATTACGTGTTTTCTAAAAATGAAACAACCATAACTTAGGAAGTTGTTGCTATTGTATTTTCTGCTAAATTTATTTTTAATTTTTTTTTTCCTGGCACATCTGAAAAACAGTGTTTGGACTGATCCCTGAAAATCCATGGCTCTTTATTTACACATATTCTGTGCTTGCGCTAGAGTGACTTACTTAAGAAACTCTTCACTTACTTTTTTCTCTCATAACTGTGTGGAGAAAGAAGGAGAAGATGAAACAACATGATTGGTTTTTCAATTGTCTGTTCTTAGAAAATCTCTAAACAAAAGGTATGCAGGTGGTAGCATTCCCCTATTTTGAAGAATAAACAAGGATTTTGCGATGCAGTATAACCTTCTGCATTACACAGCCTTTAACATTTCATCTAATGCTGGTGTCCCTATGCTAAACTCAGTGATTTAAACTTGACTAAAGCATCCATGCTTGACCTGGTGTTTGCAAGAGTGAATCCACTCATACTAAAAAATAGTCACCTGACCAATGAGGATAATTATTTTCACTGGTTTTGTCTCTTCAAGGCACATCCAGAATGTTTTTAATCTCATTTGCTTAGTTTTAACTCTTAGCTTTTTTGTTATCTTCTTCTCATGTTGGGATAATGATATTTGATATTGGTGTTTTGTCTCTCAAATGGTTCTAATACTGCTCCTAACCCAAGTATTTACAGCTTATTAGTCTTTATGATTTTTTTCTTTAGAAAGAGAAGTTGTAATTGAGCCATATATTTCCTTATGTGTGTTCTTTGAAAATACGTGCAACATCGCCAAATGTCAAATACCTAAACTTGTAAAGAAACAAACGAGTTTCTTTACTCTCAGCCTCTGGGTAGAGTGATTTAAGTAGAATGTCACCTTTAAACCTAGCAAAAGCTGCCTAATTACACTTGTGGTTTTATCTGAAGCTTATGTGATACTCTTTGTATGCTTCTCTCACACCTGGTGCTCTGTTAAACAATCCCAGAGTTGCATATATTTGTAGAGATTATGTTTTTTTCCTGCTGTCTCATAGAAGAGACAAGCTGCTTTTTCTCACTTTTCCAGTTACTGGATTATGACATTTCACCAGTGATCTGTGTACTTTTTATTGCATTCAACTCTAACTTTTTTTTTAATGAATCAATTAAATTACTGTAATCTGGGGATGTAAGAAATTTTTCCACATTCTTACAACAGCATTCTTACTCCAACATTTTTGGTGTTAATGGAGATCATCCCGGAGACTTCATTGTCCCTTTCACAGTGTGAAACCGTATGCAGCCACTGCTCCCTACAGCAGTGGAGCTCTCTTCTCTGTGCATCTGAAAATCACAAAGCCATGATAGATCTTTCTCCTGACCTCTTTTTCCTACCCTCTTAGCATTTTTGAACAAGGTTCATAACCCTTTCTAGTAGGCCTTCTGTGAATGGTTTTCAACTGGTGCTTTCCAGGCTACATCTCCTTGGGTTGGAAGTGTGACACGTCTTTGTTCCTCTTCAGTCACCTTCTGGAGAGTTGGATTCAATGGGGCTGTGGCTGAAAATGCATCATCCATTGAATTCCATCTGTTTCTGTCCTCACTGCAGATTTCCAGGGTACTATAGTTTGCACATTTCTTCAGCAATGATTTTATGTTTGTTGAGACTTGTTATGTGTAATGGTGGGTCTGCAACTAATTCCTGAGACACTCCTTACAAACCTGCTTATGTGGTAGTTGTTTGTGTGAATTTAACAGAGTAGGTTACAAAAACTGTAAACCTGCAGGTAATATCCTTGCTGTTTTCACAGTTATTAACAAATACTTATTAGGATTTGGGATTTTTTTCTTTTCTGTGAAATAATGGTTAAGTTTGAGATTATCCACATGGACGGTTAATATTTTAATTTTTTACTTTACTAGGTTCAAAAAAAATTGATTGGAAATACATTGAATCTTTCACTTTCATCACCAAGAAGTTTCAGTGTGTGTTTGGATTTCCACATATACTGTAGGACCACTAGAATTTATATTTCTCTCTATATATATATGTATGTATGTATAAATCACACTTTTTCTTCTTACATCTGCGCTTCTTCTCTGGAATAATATATGTGGTCTATATGTAGCCACCATTCTGGACCATTCAGATAAATCATGGAAATCATAAATTATGTTTACTGAATTCTACAGTAAAAAAAAAAAATAATCCAGGCTATGTATTGAAGTGAGGGTAATCAGCTGTCAAAATAATTTGCCAGAAGTTGTGGTGAGCTCTCTAATGTTTAAATCAAGTTCAGCAGTTCCTTCAGAATATCTTTAATGCAGCCTGTTTTAATGGATTACCTGCTAGCAATAACAAATGGTAGCTTGGATAAAACTACATGTTGTCAGGAAGCTTAAACTTTACAGCAATCTGTATTACTGTTGGAAAATTTGTAGCAGGTCTGTGAACCGAAAAATATGACAACTCCTGATAATTCAGAAAGGAATTAATTTAGGCAGTGTCTACAGTGTGTGTTCTGCAGGAAGAGAGAATAGCTAATCACAAGGTTGCCTTCTGGCTTTCTAATCTGTAAAGCTCCTCATAATTAGAGAACTATCCTTAGCTTCAGGAAACCTGCATCCAATTCCTCTCATCGCCCCTGACTTCCTGCATGATCTTGTATGAGTCACTGACACAGAGATCATTAAAGAAACTTGGGATGTGTCTGTGAAGACAGTAAGTGTGAATCTAAGTGTCAGCTTCTTTGTAAAAGACAAGGAAGACAGCTTTGCCAGGAAACATGCGTGTTTGAAGTAGAGATGCTAGAAGTTATTCAGTAGTATTCAGTGATACTTGGGTATTTGGTATTGTTCCAAGTCAGCTCCTTTATCCTTCTCAGGCTTCTGTAACTGGACAGGAGGCAGCCCTCAGGCAAGACTGTGTGTCCTAAGTTCTTGGATTTATTTATCTCAACAATGCTCGGCAGGCTTGCCAGTAAGACCAGACTGGAGTTTCTGAAGTGTGACTTGAGGTTTAACCTTTAGACCAATCCAATTAAAGATGAGATCCGGTTTCCAGTTTTTACTAATTGGAATTTGGAATTGGAAAACAGAAGCTACTAGAAAAACAAACAAACTATAATCCAATATGTATTTAACATACTTCCCTGCCATTACTTTGCTTCTGAATTCCTGGGCTGGTTCTAAATGACAGCAACACTATATCTGTCCTATTCCAGTGCTCCCGAAGCTCTGGTTCATTGCTAGACAAGTGGGGAGGGGGAAGGACTACCCTTCCAGTCACCTCTTCATCTTCTGCTCACCCTGCCCAGCTCTCACTTATTCACCAAGTACTGTAGGATTTCTTTTAGTTCCAGTTTGCATGCCATATGAATGATTTACACTTTCTTCGGTGAGAATCTGTGTTTGATTTTGCTTCTTTAACTATAAAATGAACATGATGGAGTCATGCATTGAAACAGAGCAGTCCATTAAGCAATCTGTCTTCAGCCTGTGCAGTTGGGCTATGGCATCTCTTCTGGTTTTTTACCCCAAGGAAACAGTTCTTCCAACTGTATTTAATACCAAGACATGCAAGCCCTGTGCCTGATGCACAACTGGGTTCGCTACTGCTGCTGCTCAACTGTGAGTGGTGCGGAGTGGCAGCTACCTTTGGAATGGTTTTTGTAAAGGATGAGAAAATATGTGTGTTTGTACCTGTTTGGACTGGGGAAAGAAGGCTATGGTGGGATCCTAAAGGGTACTTTGAACTCCAGGGCTGCCATGATCAAACTCTTTATTTAATTATTTACAAGGTGCTGACATAATTGGTAATTTGATTTATAATTGCAATCGAAAATGTGTGATGCTTTCTGTCATGGAGCCAGTAGGAAAGAGGAAAACCAGCTTTTTCTTCCTCCTTCTTCTTTCCTTCTCTTTCTCTCATTCATTCTAATATCTTTTTATTTTTGTTCAGTATACTTTTCTCCAGTACGTTTCTTTAAAAATACGTTCCCCCTTTGATGCCAATACTGTCATAGATAATATGTCCCAAACATGTATTTTTTGGGACATTCTAGTTTGGTCTAGTGGTATTCAACCACTTGTGTCCTGTAATGGTTAGCATATTACAATAACTTATATTTTTTCATTTATCTATTTTCTGAAGCCTCAAAAAGAGAGGTTTGTAAAGTCTACACTTTCCCATCTTCCATAAAACTGGGGCAAAAATTTAATGTATAACTAGGAAATTAGAAAAGGCCTCTGCGCTATTACTACTACTCCTGCTACTATCTTAAGTCTGCTGATTGCAGTTAAGCTATTCCTTGTTTAAATCTGAGCACATGTGAAGAGAAGCACAGTGAAAGGATGGTATCTTGAATAATAAGCAAATCTGGATGTGGAACCAAAAAAGAGATAGGAATAAAGCATGTTTGTGAAGATATAGGAACAAAATTTACCACTTCTAGCTTGCAGCATTTGGAGATGTTGGCTGAATTTCATGCAGGTCTCTGAGGTCTGTGCTTGTCCTTTCAAGATTCTGTAGTGTATTTTTCTTTAAGCACAGCAGTTGCTTATAAGAAAGTAATATGTAGGGATCTAGGCTCGTCAGAACTAATATTTATGTCAATTCTGAGTTCCCAGAGTAAAGAACATTAAGGCAATGTGCAAGAATAAGAGATGTGTGGTTTTCCATGGTGATAGATAAAAACTGTATCTTAAGGAATGCCGACTTCCTCGGGGGAGAAAGTCATTCATGTTAAGGTCAGGAATTAGTGATACAAATGGACATCCACAACAAAAATCTGTATAATGCACATTAAAAAATAGTCTCTGTAGGAGAGAAAAGCTGCTGAATTGTGTGGGAGAGAATATTTAGGCTATTATTGGTACACTGAATGCTTATTAAATATGCTAATCATAATAAGGAAGAACAGGCAAAAATGGGTTACATAGCTACTCTGAGTGTTCATAATATTCACTAACTGTTTGTGCTAGTGAATTCAACATGCTCAACAGCATTTGAAACAAAAGATGCTCTTGTAAAATCTGACATACAGGAATAAAGGGGCTTTGTAGAGTGGGTCACAAAGTGTCATATCTTGGAGTGAAAGGTGACTGTTAGATAAAGCAGAGAAGCCTGACAGAAAGATGTGCTGCAGAGGAAAAATAAGTTGAAGGTCTCAGGACTTCTGTGAGCAGTGTGGTGAAACTGAAGGGAATTGCTCAGATCTCCATGGTTCAGGATCCAGCAGTGTCTGTGGTAGCTGCATCCCCTGGGGCCAGTGTGTCTCTGAAATTACATTCTGTTTCAAGGAAATCTAATTAAAATACTTTCTTTTCACTAATAAGTATATTTTTTGGTTAAAATAGATATTCCCCAAGTATAACAAAAAGGCAGAGTTAAATTAACCCTATCATGAAGGATGTAGAGGTCTACCCACACTATGTTGTCTATCGCACTATGCTGTAGTGCATCAGAATAAAACTTTCTTATGTGATGAAATCCAAACTTAGTTGTTAGTGTGACAATATCCATGTGACCATTTATTTAAAATACTGTAATTTGTATTTTCTAAGTGTTGACTACGATTTAGAAGTAAATGTAAGAATCAATGCTTTTTTCCTGCAGGAGTTCTTAGAATGGCATTATGTACATATCCACATAAAAGCTTTTCTTGGCTTCTGGGAACCATATGGAAAACACCCTTTCCAAAATTCCTTTAATGATCCTTCTGATCTCCTTTTTCAGCAGGTTTTGTCAGTGTATAACAGGAAAAAAAATAGAATACCAAGATCTCAGCCGTGAGTAATGTGTACAAGCTGCCAACAGGTTTCCTGGCACCAGCTATTGTTTTCCAGACACTACCACTGACTACTTTCACTACCCGTGTGATTACTGAATTTGTTTTCTCTGCTGTGTTCAGGAAATAAATTTGTAAATTTGTACATTTGTAAATTTGTAAAGCAAATCCTCCCCAGCTGCCCAAGTACAAGAGGATATGAAGAGGGCATGAAATCCTTCACTCAAATCTGAGTGATGAAGATCTAACCTATTATTTGCTGAAGTCAACAAAGCACCTGCTGCTGAGTTCAGACGCAAGGGCTCTGGATCTGCTCCTGAGAGCTGCTGTACACCCCCCCTGCAAGCAAACAGCATTGCCTCCTCGGTTTGTACACAGCTGATATTGGCACTTTATCCTCGGAGAAAACAGCAAATTGCAAATTGTTCCCAGCTGCTTTGCATTTCCAGTACATCTTGGTCTGTTTTCGCTTGACAAAACAACGTGATATCCATCCCCAAAGAAGTTCCTTTGTCTTGCCTACAGAAGGACAGTCCTGTGGATGTTTGAGACTATGGATTAGCTGTGAGTGAGTGTACAAAGCAGCATTCAGTCAGGCCATGGCTACTTTGTGCTAGTTCCCAGTGAGGGTAAAGGAGACTTGGTTTGGCCTCTTTTAACACAAGGCCCTCGTAAAACACAAAGGAGCCTGTTCTCTGGGAGGAAAAGATGCAGAGCACTTACACTGTTTGTATATCATAAGGCACAGCTTTTAAATGGGACTTGCCATGGCTTTTGGAGTTTAAACTCCAACCTACTGGCTCAGCTGTGAGAGAGGAAGGGCAGGTTTTAAATCTGTATTGGGAGAGAGGCAGAAACCCCAAGAATAAATCCTTTATAAAGTAATATCAAACCCCAATATGTGTCAGTGCCTTGGAACTGTTGCTACTGGTAATAACATAAATCTGGAGTAACTGTCACTGAAGCTAGAATCTACCACCAAAATGGCAAATCTAGAGGATATTTGCTCAGACTACTGCTACTTATTTTCTGCTCTTGTCTGTCCCTTTTTACTCATGCAAACACAATCTCTCTCTCTCTCTTGTTCTGTCTTGTTTTCCTCCTCTCTTTCTGCTGTTTCCATCTATCCTTCAGGGAGCTGTAAAGAGGTGTTACAGGCATCCTCATAACATTGTTGTCATTTTGGTCTGTTGAGCCTATACCCAATCCCTTCTGCAATAAATGATTCTGTGGAAAATCACTGAAGGAAGCTTGAAGTGTAGTACTACTCCATCATGGCACAGGTCAAGAAAAAGTTCTGTAAAGACTTACATCAACACATGCATATCAGTTTAGGACAAGTATAACATATGTGCTAGTGCTGCTTAGTAAGAATACTTGGTGCCAGAATTCTTTCTAAGAAATCTGTCTCCGTCAATTGCTGATATCCCAGACTACTTTACTATTCTTTTGGGCATAAATAACAGATTCTGGGACAGAGGATGACATGAAGAGGGGGTGTATGCCCAGAATTAAAAAAGACTCCATTGTTGAGAAATGTTTTCCGAAGTATTATTCAAATGGTTGTGGTTTAAATTTTGTTTTTAAAAGCTGCTTGATAGTGCTAGTTTGAAAGCATAGCTAGCTATACTAGGTAGCATGCTTATACTTTCATGTATGTGAATGTTCTTTGTACAGACAGGGAGAACGGCAGAGAGGTAAAAAATAGTCAGCAATTCTCTTTCTATAAAATCAAGACATTTTGTCTTTTCTTTATTCTTCAGTCCAAAGGAGACTGTTGGATCTTCTGTTTGCAATTTAACAGGAAGTCACCATCCCTGCTGGAACCTGTTTTTCCCCAACATCCTCAGCCTACTTTGATGACTAAGTAAAGATTTGCTTATATGAGCATCCAAGAAGCAAACAAAGATGGGGGAGGGCAAGTCCAGGCAGCTGGCTGAAGACAGGATCCCCTTTTATTATTTGTTCCAATGCTTCCCAACACCTTTGTGGAACTGAGCACACCAGCAGCTACATCTTAGCAGAAGAGGTTCCCAAAATAATAACAGAGCTCAACAGTGTAAAACAAAAAGTCTTTATTGTCTTTAAAATATGAGTATTTTTATAGATTATATGTAATATCACATCCAATTATTTATTTTTTGAAAAATCAACACTATTATCTTCATGAGATATGACTATGACATATAATATAACCCTCAAATAAAGGAATTTTCCTTCAGTTTCTTTTCTTGCAACTCACTGCTAACACAAAAAATCACAGATCATTTTTTTGCCCATACTTAAAAAGCTGAGGCTTGTAAGCACTTCTCACATCTCTGCCATTTTGAGCTCTACTCTTTCCCCTTGTCCCTGAATTTCTGGTAGAGCAGTACAAGCAAAGATTCAGCAGTCCTTGACCCACACTTTGAACATCAGTGTTCCTGTACACAAACCAAACAAATCTTACTCAACTATCTCTAATGCATCAACATAGCTCTCCTTGGATCAGATATTAATGGAGGATAAACAATGCTAGGAGGCGAAGCTCTGTTCCTTAGCTAGCATCCATCATGCACCTGTTCTGTTGGTACTGGTGGCTTCTGGGGTTAGAAACAGTGAAATGTGTGGAAACTTATGCAGGTGTGCATATGGATCTCTGTGGATGTGTGTAGGTGCACATAGGGCTGAGTCCTGATGGCCAGGATAAGAAAGAGGAGCAAACACTAACAGCAAAGTTTCCGTGGTTCTGCCCAGCTCTAGAGGAGTTCAGAACGACAGAGAAGGGACATGGAACACCACCTACTTCTCACATACCTTCTTAGGATGGAGGGTAAATAGGCAAGGGGAAATAGACCAAACAGAGCATCTGCACCTGTGTGAAAGCAAGCCTGGGGTGCAGAAACTCGATGGCCTCATTTGTATTTAAACCTTGTCTTTGGGGTGGCTTTGTTTTATACAGAGCCTGGCCAAGTTTTCAATTTTTCTCTCCCTCTCCAGATAGAGTAGGCTTTGAGACTTGATTTTGATATGCCCTCATAATATGTTTTTAATAATACAGTTTAGTCTAATTATACAGCAGACCTGTTGATAATGTAATTTGACTGTTCTGAGTATTTGGGATTTCTCTCCCAGCCCTGCCGGATTTGTGTGAGAGGTTTGTCTACACAAGGAAATATCAGCACAAATTTGACAACCAGTACAGCACATGGAACAATGAGGGAGAGGATGTAGATGTTTGGAAGATACCATTTGTATGCTGATGGGCTCAGGAACCATTTTCCACCATAAACCAGCGTGTGTGCAGTGCACAAAATCAGTGCCAGATATCCCAGTTTGGACTAAAGGACAAGGAAGGAAGAAAGAAGGAAAGAAATGGAGGTTAAAAAAGTAAATTAAACCAGAACAAATGCAAATTTAAGGACGCAGTAAGATTTGTGGCATGTGCCAACTTGGGGACTAGTGAAATGAAACTGTTTTATGTAGCATAAAGGCTCTTATTATTTTTTAAAAAAGTCAATTAAAATGGATATAGATTAAATAGTTTTGTTTTTTCTCCACCAATAGCCTTATAATATTTCCTAGCTCACACGTACTGCCTAGTAGCTGACATATTTGTGAAAAAGGAGAGAAAATGCTGACATTCAGTGGAGAGATCCAAGATTTTTATGCTCTAGTGCTGATCCATCCAGACGTATCATACTGTGCAAGTTTTTTGCCTTGATAAAACATTCATTGATAGTAATTTCCCCTTCTCTTGCCTCCCCTCCCGCCCAGCTCCTGCAGAGGCATGGCAGCTTGCAGCAAACTTCCTCCAAATGGAGAGCTGAGATTATAGTGTTACCAAGGGCAGACTGTTTATAGTCACAGCAGTTTTTACAGTCTGCAGAAATTGCAGATTCTCTTTAGTTGCTTGGCATTGAGAAGATTTGCGTTATAAAGTAATTTTCAGATCCATTTTAACTGAATTATCTTGTGAACCAAAAAAATTAGCCCAATAAAATGGCTAAATTATTTTGTGACTTAGTACAATTGTGGATTTTGATGTCAAAGTCAGCTTTCTGCATTTCATTTAGGATAGGAGCTCACATCTTCCCAGCTTTCTCTTGTTGATGCAGTAATCCCAGTTGTACCATTAGCAGCCATCAGAGAAGTTGTGGGTTTTTACAGCTCTATGGCCATGTAGATGTTTTTTTCACTGTGTGATGGTGGATAATGTACAGATCACATTTGGAGATACTAATGAAGGAAAGCCACAAGTCTCTCAGCCACAAGTAAGCCTGCCCATGGTCACTGTTGATAAGGGAAGAAGGTTTTTTTTCAGAAGAAGGTTTTCTTAGAGATGATCTTACCTGAACAAATCGAAATTCTCGCCAGTTGACATTGTTGCTGACTGAAGGCAAGGAAGTTATTCCCAGCAGAACAAATAAAAAATATCCTAAAATTCCCAAAGCCAAATAGGAGTCACTAAGCCAGGCATTAGTGTTGTTGAGTGGTTCTGTTTTATTGCTTAGTACCTGAAGAAAAGAAGACCAGGTGTATTTTAGTGATAGCAGTTTTAGCACCAAGAAGTAGAAAAATTTTCCTTACAGGTAAGTAGGATATGAACATTATATATTAATTGTCCGATCATCAGAGATTTACTTTGAATGCCTGCTCAAAAAGCAGGGGAGGAATTGTGTTACATATAAGTTCCATGTAACTGTAATTGAAGTACATATTTTACTATTCTGTAGACCTGTTGAAAAGAGATATGTGATCCTTTGTTAAGTAAGATCAGAAAGTCATAATATATTCTATTTTTGAAAATATATTAAGCAATAGTGTTTAAATTTTCCCTGATTATTTTATTAATATGTCAACTATCTAGGAGGAAGACTGAGGCCAGAAATCCCCTGAGCTCAACATGACATCAACAAAATGTAGCTATATCAGTGTTTAAAAGAAACACAAGAACATTGGATTGTCCACATGGATTTCTGAAGCTCAAGATAGATGGTAGTATTTTAACAGGGCCAAAGGAAAGGAAGACTTAGAGCAGGGAACAAAACTTACCTGGGCGATGATTCCTTTGCTGATTCTCCACCTCACGAAGGCGCGCAGCGGAGTAACAAGAGTGAACACAGCATGCAGGGAGGCAAATGCCAAGGCTATTAGTCCAAGCTGTTTCCTACATAGCATCCATTTGTCCAGCCAGTCTGGAAAGCGGTGGTATTTGGTACCTCTGTATAACTGAATAATTGCAGCAAATATACCAGGAAGATAAACCAAGGCAAGAAGGATGAGTGCCATTACAGGGCAGACCCGATTTGGAATAGTTATTGCAATAAAAAATGAGAAATTATTGTTTTCATAAATGTAAGTGTAAATTACATCAAGAGCCAAACAGTAGAAGAAGAAGAATGCAGTCAGGCCAAGGGACAAAAACATGGGAAACTTCCACATTGGAAAGAGTTGCAGAGGGTAATTTTCTATTTCCTGAGCAGCCAAGAGGGATCCCTTATCTACTGGAGTGAGACCCAGTGCACGAACAATATTCATGACCATTTGTTTAGCTTCCACATCATCTCCACAGACAAACACCTGCAGACAAAGACAAAGAGAAATTTATTTTTTACAGATTTTTGTGACTTTCTCTAGTGCCATTCTGCCTGGATATGGACAGTAAGCACAGGCTTCCTAGGCTGCTTCTTTGCTTACCTGGCTTACTGCTGACCTTAATTAATATAGCAAAAAAATAGCCTATAGATACTTTTGACAAACAAGTCTAAGAACTTTGAATATGATTCTTTACTTAGGGAAGAAGATTGTTTCAAGTGGCAAAATTTTATATCTGGAAAGAAAAATGTATAACAGGCTTAGTATATGTCTTTGAGTGTAAGACTTGACATACTTTTCTGAAGATTTGCAAGTAGTTTGTAAGCACAAGATTTTATAGGACTAAATTGAAGCAAAATTTTCAATACCAGTAAGAAAGAGCAAAATTTTCAGTTGTTGCCATACAGGTCCATAAATACTCCAGGGAAGTGAGGACAGAGATCTTTGACACATGATTTCCCTGTCACAAAAGTAAATATTAGTTCTTTCCAGGTCTAGTAAAGTAGTGAAGAAGTAATCTTTTCTGTGAGTGTGTAAGACAATAATCCTTTTGGAGCTAGGAGAAAGGGGGCAATTTCTGCTCTTGTTGAGATGGTGAAGGCTTGTAGAACCTGGGCTTGGATGCCCTTGGGTCTCTATCCAAAAACATTTATGTGATGGTGGAGAGCAAAGTTAGCAATGGTTTGAATAGCTGGATGATTTCATGTATTTTACAGGAGCACTGTCCGTTGAAGTGGCGGAAAACAGGGTCATAATAAATGATTTGTCTTCAATTAATCTGCTCCATTGCTTCTTATGGCCAACTCTGTGCTTGCTGGCCTGTGGTTGAGAAGCTGGTTAAAACAGTTTGCATACACTGATGTTGTGATAAACTTAGGTGGCAATGATTTAAAAAACTTTAAAAATTTATTCACCTTTCAGCATACCACTTTTGCCCGTACTCCTTGCCCTATCATAACCCTTTGCCTACCTTGTTTTGCTTTCTCCATTTTATTCTTGCTTTGAAAACTCCTATCTCATTTCTCTTTGACTTTACAACTCTGATGAACAATTGATGTAACTCTCCTGATTTGTTGTTTTTCTTGTAGCTCTGCTGTCTTCTCTTGCCTCTCCAGTGTCTCTAAACACCTCTCTGTCTGAGTTCAGAGGCAAGCTATTTATATTCCTTATCATACCATATTAAAAATCCAAAGTAAATTTTAGCTCACATTTAGTTTGAAATGGGAGATTATAATGAAAATACCATCTCAACTCTGCCTAATTCCGATGTCCCAGGAGTGTTTTGTGTAGCTGGTAAGAAGCCATGCGATGTGTAACTGTGCAGAGGAAATCCCCGTTGCTCAGCCTTACCTGCCGGCTTGCATCCAGCGTACCCGACTGCAAAGCCCAGGCTGACACGGTGTTAAAGGCTTTCACAACCTTACTGCCGGGCAGCAGCTGAGCCAGGTACTCTGCGTTGGATTCAGGGTACTGGTTTAATTTCAAGTTGTTGCTTATGTCCACCAAGACTTTCCCACGGAGAACTTCTGCTAGTGGTGTAAGAAAGTTGTAATGCTGCCTCTGGATTGCTATAATGATGATGGCAGCTTTCTGTGCTGCCTCTGCATGGCCCAACACCTCTGCATCCTTGGGAATCAGGTTGGATATCTGAGTGCTTCGGCTTCCGTACACCACGGGGTAGCCAGACTGAATCAGCTTATGCCCCAGAGCTCGTCCAAAATCTCCAGTTCCATATATGCACACTGTCTCTCTTTTGTTCGAAGTGTTAGGAGTCAAAGCCATTATATTGGAAGAATTTTTGTTCATCTGTTAAAAAAAAAAACCAAACAAGTAATCAGAATGAACCAAGTGAAACATCAATCTCTTGAAAATAAAAGTTTTATATTTACTGGGTATACAAATAGCCCTCTTAGCCTCTCCTTGTCCTTTAATATGATTTCTGCACACTCTTCTGCATACGCACTCTCAGAAGGTTTATATACAGTTCTAAAAAAACATTCTGAGTATTCCATTCTCTATCTCTTATGGCACTTTCTTTTCCATCCATTTTATGGATTTTAACATCCAGCTGAACTATTTCATTTTTTCTCTCTCAATGAGAAAATATGAGGAAAAGACACAGGAGCACAGAGAGCAAGGGTAGCACACTTTTCAGAGTAATTGCTGCTTACTTATGCTATAGAAAAGCATTGAGGAGGAGTCTGTTTCTAATCAGATTAGAACCTGGAAGGTCTTTTTCAAAATACTTTATGAAGGGTTATTATAAAAGGTAGCTATAAACCTGTCTGTTGTTCTCAGTATTTCCTTAATGCAAGTAGTCAGTGCCAGTTTGTTTTATTATTGTTCTTCAATTTCCTGAAGAATGTTCCCTGAAGCATTTGGACAGTGGACTTGAATATTTCATGTAAAATAGATTTTTGATATTGATATATTACTCATAGTAAAATTCTCTTTGAGGTTTTATCTCTCTTCCTTTATCACTGTACCTGGCAACTTCAAAGTCTTTAATGTATTATCCATGCAGTCGCAGTGTGTTCACTCTGTACTTGCAAAGGGAGACCCCTGATACAAATACAGAATCAAACAGGTCAGTTCCATAGGTCTTGCAGTAGGTCCATACACTGTCTTCCCTTAACAAAAGGTGAACTCAGAGCAGAAAACCTAAGACATCCAACAGGAGACCCTGGCCTCAGGGTCTGTACATCAGACAGACCTGTCTGACCTGTCTCTTGGGCTGTCCATCAATTTGGTACTTAGAGCAGCAATTTAATTTGCATGAGCCCCAGTTCAAGTCTTTTACTGCCTTATAGTTAACAGTCCTAATTAATGCTGTGGGAATAACAGGTTTTAAAATTTGCAAGAAAGAAATGCGTGAAATGGTTAGCTAGAACCAAAACCATTTTACTCTTTTTTATGAATGTTTTGTTTACATTCTTCTGTGAAACACTATTCAGAATGCTGCAATTTATACATACTGCCTTTTAAAAGCACTGAGATGATGTTCTTCACTTTCTTTTGTATTATTCTGTGGCTCAAACAGTTTTTGCTTTTTAAAAATCTGATATGATTTTAAATTATTTGACCCAAAACTTGCATTTGTTTGGTGAATGAAAAAAAATCAAGCCTCAGCTTCCCCCTACCTGCCATGACAGAGACAAGAGCTGTGAGTCAAGGGTGCAAACAGCTGTGGCCTGTGCTGTAGGGTGCAACCTTTGCTAGCAAGATAGACACATAAATTCTTATTCTGAGAATCACACATGAAGATTTTGTCTTGGACTACTTCTGTATGCAGCTATGTAGCCCTCGGCTGGCCTCAGTACCTGTCCAGCTGCATTCCTGCACTGAGCTGCCAGAGCCCTGATTTGGAGAGGCGCCAAGGCAGTTGTTTCTGGTCATTAGGGCAGGTGAGGATTCAGGCAGAGAAGGGCTGAGCCCCTCTCTTCTGGAGGATCTGTGTGGCTCGGATGGGTCCCGCGGGAGTCTTCGCAGTGCCGCAGGGTGTTAACCCTGGCTCTCTGCAGCTGGACTCTGTGTATTCTGACAAGTAGTACACTGAGCATGAAAACAGATCCTCAAAGGGACCCATCTGAATGTGTCTTGCATATTTGTGTGCTCTGGCACATGCATAAAATTGCAAAGTCCTTTGACATATTTGAAAATCATTCTCTGAGGGCTCTATTAACATCCCAGGAGGCTCTAATATGACTAAAGCTATGAAATTCTTTTCTGGGGATAGTCTGTATTTCAAAAATAACAGAGGGGTTGCTTATGCAATATTAATAAATGCTCCAACTCACTACCTAATAAGACTCAACTCTCTTTCCTTAATTTTAGTTTTTAACAAAGTACTCTCTTATCTAAAATAAAAAGTAAAACTTATTTGTAACATGCAATCATCCAGTTGAAAAAAATCTGTATTTGTCCTCAATAAATCCTCAAGTTATTTCTGAGTGAACTGTGCAATTTATTCTCCTCTCTGAACTGGGGCTGCAAAAAAACAGAACTCAGACAGATGACATCAGGTGTTATATTTGTTAGAACAGTCAAGTTATGTTTTGTTTGGGCCTATAAACATATTTAACATAGGAATGGATCAATTGGGAAGAAATAAGTCTATAAAGTACTTCCATTGTTCACTTATACTGAACACCTCATTTACTAGTGAACACTGAACTTGTTTTGCCAGAGAAGAAAAGAGGGAGAAAAAACAAAAAAAAAAATAGAAGAAATTTTTTTTTTTTTTTTTCAAAATGTGGTTTCCTGAAGCGCTATCTAAGATGTTTAGGGAATCTAAAAGGCATAGAAAGCTGAAGACAGTTAAAGCTTTCTTTAGTACTTGTGGTCTAATATAGCTTAATACCATTTTTAACAAGAGAGACAATTTGCTTGAATAAATTGAGCAGAATTCACCTTTTTTGTATAAGAGATATTAAGGATGCCCATAGCTGTTATGAAAGCACACATTATATATTAGAAATAAACTATTCACCAATGAACTTTATAAAAAATGAATTATATTGTAAAACCGATAGTGCATCTGTTATTTCTGGAAACCACATGTAAGACAAGGCAAGTTTACTTTTAAATTCCAGGTCTTCTGGACCATGCCTTCTAAAAAATACAATAATTAAGTTAATTTTCTCCATATAGTCCTTTTTCTTTCTTTCAACATGTCTTTGTGTCAGCTGGCTCTAATTGAACTAAAAGAATGTTGTAGGCTTGGCAGTGAATGTCTGGAGGTTAATTCAGGCAGTAGGGTATGAGCATATAGAAAGTGAGTAAACACATCCTGGCACTGCTGTGTGTGTTTGAAGAAAATGCAGCATCTTATGGCAACTGTGTGGTTGTAAAGTCAAAAGAAGGAAATTGGACTCCCAGATTCATGACAGCAGTAGCTGGAATCTAAGAAGGTAGTAATTTTCTATAGAACGAGGTGTTTTATTGTGATGTATCAGCATGAAATATGGGAAGCAGAAATATCACAAGGGACACAAGGTTTTTTGTTAACTGGGAGCTCAGCCCAAAGGCTGACACTGGGCTGTCACTCAGCAGCCAGTGGCAGTGGAGCTGTGCTCCATGCCCATGGGTTATGCTGGGTGCACTCAAAGCACCAGAGGAGAGCAGAAATACCAGCAAAGAAACATATAGTAATCATTATCTGTTCTTTGAAACATGTAGCCGTATATTATCTGAGAAAAACCCATAGAGATTTTTATGCACACATAATATTTTTCCTTATATCCATCCCCTAACATTAGTGCACTAGTAATGCCTTTTGTTATTTGAAAGATAATCTATTAAGCTTTGGCAATGATTAACTGTGTCCTTTCTCCTCTGCATTGTTGTTGTATTCTTTTACACTGAGTTATCCTATTTTTAGGAAAATGGTGGTAATCTCTGAGTTTTCTTTGTCAGTAATCATAAAAGGAGATGCTGAAAGAAAAAGGTTACGTGCAACACTGTAATTTTTCTGCACTGCATAAATACCAAGGGCAAATGAACAATGGGGAAGGTACAATGTTCAGTTAAGCAGTTATATGCAAATACTTGATTATGCAGGAAACTGAATTAAGACAGGCACATTGCTTTGCACATGGGAAAAGGGAGGGATATCCTAGTAGAAGCAATACCACAGATGAAGTACAACGCCAAAAGTGGAAAGGTGGAGATGGGATGGATGATAGAAATAGCAGAAAGATGTAACATGAAATGCAGATAGAAGATCAGTGGAATGATTCAAAAGTTAGAAAGACAAGATGAAAGGAGCAGGAAATAGTAATTTTACTATTTATATGTTAAAAAGGAGCAAAAAAAATTGCTCTGGTTGTGGTCTCAAGAGGTCCTTTCTAAGGCAGAATGAACTGTGTTTTAACCAAGTCTGGCAGATTCTTGTTTAACCTGTTTGTGAGACCCTCCTGTGTTGTGGGTGCTGAAGCTCCTTGCTTACTGCTTTCTCAGCCATTTTATTAGGCAAATTTTTGTGTGAGCAATCTGTATTGCCTCCTCCACAGTAGATACAGCTGTCAAAGCTGTCAGTTTATCCCCCTTCTCTTTACAGCAGCCTTTGTTGGACATAAAAGCGGTTACCATTTCACCCTTTTCTTCTAGAGATAAAACAGTCCCACATCTTTCCTGCAACTTGTATTTCTGAGAGGGGTGATCTTTCTCGTGGCTTTCTTCTGATCTTTCTAGGCTAAACTGCTCCAACTGTTAATTAAAAGTGTGGTGCTGACTGCAGTACTGTCACAGAGATCTTACCAGATAGAAAAGGATTGCTTTAGTTGCCTCACAGTCCACATGTAATTGTGCTGTCACCTTTGTCTCATTCACAGCACAGCCGATTCAATAATCAGCTTGTGATGCATTAAGGTGATGAGTGCTTTAACAAGGGGTGTGTGGCAGCAGGGACCAAGATGTGGAGTGCAACACCTGGTGCTGAGCTTATGATTTGCACGCTATCCACGTGTCAGATTTCCACCTTGGACGAACTTTAGTCTAGCACTGTAGCCTGTGTGCCCACTATCAGCTGAATGCCTTTGGGTCCACCTAAAACACATCTTCTGGCTCACCTTTTGTGGTAAGGAATCTAGTGTCATAAGTTCCAAGGTAACTCTGAAGTGTAAAACAAAGCTTGAAAAGTGATTATCTGCTTCTAGGTCTGAGCAGAACCGAAATACCAATGCAAATGCATCCTCTTACACCCCGTCCTTTAATTGAATTTCTTCCATGCTCCTTGCTCCATCTTTGATTTCTGTGGTATTTTCTGACTCGGAGCTGCATTGTGCACTTGTCCCTGCTGAACAGTACCATATTTTTCAAACTGTAGCTTCAATTTGTCAAGGTAATTCTGATTTCCAGGCTGTCCTCTAACTTGCTTGCAGCCCTTTACAACTTTGTCAGATTGTCAGCTTTGATGAGTTGTGTCTATTCCAGCATCTATGCCATTTAATGAAAGGAATAGTTTTGCCAGGAGAACCCCCCTATATATCTGCAGTAAATGTAGTCTTCTGTTTTGAGAATGGTTACCTGAAAGACTGAAAAATGTTTCTTTTGCTAGTTCCACAGAACCCTACCTTGTATTATGTTTTTCTAAACTGCATTTTTTCAGTTTGCTTTTGATTTTTTTTTTCTAACATTTACCATACTAAAAAATTTGCTCATGTCAAGTTATATCACTTCTGTGATTCACAAGGCCTGTTATCCTTTTATAAAAAATAATGGGGTTGGTTTGGAATGACTTATTCTTGATTAATCCATGTGCCTATCATCTGTTTCTTTCTTATTTTATATTTGCTTCCTCTATTTGTTTGAGAATTGTATTTAAATGGATTATTTTAAAGAGCCATAATTCTACACCTCCTCATTTATCTTACATTTAAAGATAGCTGTTATTACCTTTCCAGTCTTTCAAAACTTTACCTCTTTCACACAATTCTTAAAGATAGTTACTTGCAACCATGGAAATGCTTCAGTTATCACCTGAATGGTGTTAGATGAATTCCATCAGCCTTGCTGATCTCAGGTCATTTAACTCATGTAAGCATGGCCTAATCTCATTCTCCTCTCATTTAGCAAGTATTTCCAGCTCTTTGCTACTGATGTAAACTCTTCTGTCATGGTTGACCCTTCCAGTGAACAAAAGCAAAGTACCCATTACGGAGATGGCTTTCTTGGAGTCATTAGTCAATAGTTTCCCTCAGCTGAGTGGTGGATCAATTCTCTCCTTGATTTTTCTTTAACAGTTTATGTTTTTACTAGAAACTTTTTGTTATTCTATATGTACCTTACTAATTATATTTCTTTTAGTGCTGTGGCTTTTCAAATCATATTAACATATAGGCACAATTCTGTGCTTGTCCACAGATTTTGGTTTATGTGTGTTATTTGAATTTGAAGTTTAGAAGAACTGACAGCGCCAGCCACATGGCTCTCTTATGGCAGTCCTTGCTCTGCCTTACAATCTTTATGTCTCTGCTTTTAGCAGAGGTTCTTTAAGCAGCTGCCAATCTCCTGACCTCATTTTCTTCTCAAATTGTAACATCACCTTTCCACCTTCAGAATCTAGTATACTCTGCTTGTTATTCTGCTAGGGGAACAAATCCATTTTTGAGCACTTGATGTTTCTTGGTCACCTGTGATGGCTCCAAGCTGTGACAGAACCTCTGTATTTTCCCCTCTTCCACAATCTTCTACTGGGGTTATATTATTTTATCTCTTGATTCAGGGCAAAAGTTTAGAAGACAAAGCAGGATATAAGGACTATGAGAAGAGAAAAGGACAAAGAAATTTGACCTGTTGCCATGTAAAAGAAAGGTTTATAAGTAGGTTATGGTAGGTTGTGGTGTTGCCTACTGTAGGAACTAGTGCCAGGATTTAAAGCACTGCTCCATATATGTTTCTGCCTTTTTTTTTTTTTTTTTAATTTCATTATTTTTTCTTTTTAAGCTCATAGTAAGAATCTTAACCCCAAAGGTAAACAATAAGAATTATATACACAACAAATATTATGTGATTTTAACTAAAAATGATGGGTCAAAGGCCTTCTTTTTATGTAAACAAATTATTTTTACTGCAATTTCCATGTAAATAGCAGCAAGGATTCTGTTACTCTATGCAAATAATAGAGAGTGTTAGGGATGAGATTGGCCTTTCTGGAGCAGCTTGCCATTGCTCCAGTACAGCATTCTGGATGCAAATAAAAGTCCTCACATAATACATCTCGCTCATAATATAGCATGATGAGTGCAGATTCATATGTGTAAATTCATATTTGGTTCTACAGAAGTCATGACAAAAGTATTGACTGCATATTCCAGCAATTCTTTGTAGTAGAATAGGGGAGTGAAATCTGTTTTCTAGGTTCACCTGTCCAGAAAAACCTTAGTTTTTCATATTTCAAAATGGTTATTCTTCTATAATGATGGAAAGACTCTTGGATTGACAGTTGGGAGCTTGTTAAATTGAGTCCATTGCACAGATGAACTCTAATTGTACTTTGCTACATGGAGAAGTTAATTCTTCTCTCAGATTCCCTAACCTGCAATGTTTAACTCTGCTTGTACAGTAATGAACCTGGGACATCTGGGACAAGCAGTTTGGGTTCCGACTATGCCTTCATTTTAAGCTACCCACCTGACTTCTTATATTGCACCATAACCACACTACTCTTTTAATGTGGAGGATTTAGCTGGTTGTGGTGGTGGGATTTTTTTTTGTTTGTTTCTTCTTTTTTGTTTGTTTGTTTGTTTGTTTTTTGCTTCTATAGCTCTTGTTTTCATTACAGCAAAAATCAGCTGAGCTTTCTCACAGGGCATCCACATAGATGAGACCTCAAGCCTCTACTAGAGTCTTTTTTCAGTCAAAGTTCTGTATCTCTCTAGTTAGAAAACACCTGGAAGCACTCAGCTTCTTACATGGACTCAGGAACTTGCTTGCATAGTTTGAATCACTCAGGCAGGGCTGAGCGCATGACAACTCATTTCAGTAACAGAGTTTAGAACATTCTCTTCCAAAACATTTTGAAAAGAGATTCCCACCACAACTACAGAGAGTAAGCCTGAACACTGTTGGACTTGATGTAATTATTCATTTCAATTTTGCTGGGCTACCATGAGCTGATCTTGAGTTGGCATTTAGTGTTGAAATGGTGAAAATAAACCCTTGTCTCATGTCCTGCAGACCTTCCTCATACGGACGTCTTTGAATGGACCAAGCAGGTTCAGTCAGGTTTGCTCTCCTGATACCTCCGTGCACACCTAATCCTTCCCTACCTGATAAACATACATCCTTCTCAATCATGGTTGAGTACTCCTTGTAATCATGGTGCTTTGACACCATCCCAATGGCATGTACTTATGCTGGTGACACTAAAGAGCACTGCCTATGACCAAAGGTGCCAAAGGCAGTGGACATGGCCAGGATTACTTTTTTATTTACTTACTTAATTATTTAATATCAAGCCTCTATTTCTCATTGTTTCCTTTTAATTCTGCATACCTGTGGGTGGGCATGGTGAACTTGAACCAAATAAGTAAATGGGTACATATGTTTATTTGGATTTATACTTTTTTCTCTGATAATTCTTAGTTTCCCATACTGTCAAGTTCTCCAAAGTTTCTTTCACTTTCTTTCTCAAATAGAGTTAATTCTCATTATTGTCTTAAATGTTTATTGCATATACTGGCAAGCAGATGTCATCCCCAGCTGCAGGTTTTTTTTTGTAAATAAGACTTCTGCTTTGTCTTGTAATCTGTGATCAAAAGGTGTATATTAGATAAAAATGCCCTAATAGAGTAAAATTTCACATAGTTATCCATTAAATATAGCACAAAAAGGGAGAAATTATTACTTTATTTTTTGCATAAGTAGTACTGCATCTTTGGAATACTTTATAAAGTATTTCACACACGCTTCATATAGAGTAATCCTGTTGTAACGTGGAAAACAGGTGAAATGAGATTTAGAAATTCTCCCCAGAAAGACAGGTACACTACTCTGAGGCAATCCCATTTACTTAAAATTTCATTTTACTATTCCCACAGAGAGAGAAAGAACATGCTCTATAACAAATACTGTTTCTTATAAGCTGACAGCTGTGGAATCAAATCTGCCCTAAATTACATATTGCATTTTCTGTTTCTTGATACACCTAAAACTAAAAGGCATAAGGCTGAACTGCTGTCCCATGATTAATCCTATACTTACACACAAAGGAAAACAAAAGACCTATTACAAACCTATTACAACAAATTAGTCATAAATTTTCTTTCAAGCAAATGAATATCTGCTGTTCTTCTCAGCAGAAAATCCTAGGCTCCAAGTTTTGACAAAGCTGATAAAAAATAATTTTTTGAGACAATAAATCCTCCTATGGAGGACATTGCATTTCCCACCTCATCACTTTTTATCAGGAGTACACTAAAACTGCCTGGAGGCCTTTCAAACAGATGAGATATAGTCCTAAACAGATGTGCTTAATGTTGTCTAAATCATAGCAAAATACTTAGAGGGCTGGAAATCTCACCACCTGCAGCTGCTCCCCTAGATACGTAATACACAGCTATAACTTGAGTAATTTCTTCAGTCTCTTCAGGGCTGTTCTATTTTGAGGTTTGTTGGTATTAAGCTTTAATCCAGCCTATTCAACTGCAAGAAGAATGAAAATATTTCTTAAAACATGTGAAGGTGAGCAAGTGTGAGGGAGAGAGAGACCTGCCTACAGTGCAGGAGCACTGGGTTTATCCCAGCTGTCCCAGGAGATGTTCTGAGGCCTTGAAAGCTATGCTTGCAGATCCACTAGGCATGGAGAGGCCTCTCTTGGATTCCTGATGAGTCCTTCCCTCCTGTGAAGCTGTTCTCTTGAGCCTTTCTTATCGGCCATTTAGAGACAGTAACAAGTAGCAGTATCTCACAGAGAAATTACACTAGAAATAATGAAGCCTGGCTTCCTAGGGGTTTGTATTTCTTGGCTGATTACGGGTGCTGATTGAAACTGTTTCTAATCACAGGAGATGACTCCTATAACATTTCTTCTAGTGGATTTTAGGTATTTCAAATGTATATAGTCACATTATAGTCTTTCATTTTCCAGGACTCTTCTGTGGGGTCTTCAGCTACCCTCTTTCAGGTGACATGAGAAGCGAGCACTCTGCGCTCCTGGAATATTTGTTTGAAATCATCACTAAAAAAATGACTGAGGAACACACATAAATGTGAGACACTCAAGTACCTCTGCACAAGTGAGAGGATTTCTCACTTCCTACAGAAATCAAGCTAATGTAGTGGACACCCTAAAATTTGTGAAGTACACACACCCAAATGAATGTCTGTACCACCAAAAGAGAAGGAAGCAAGTGAGTAAAGCAGTTTTGGCCCAATGCCGTTGTGATCTCTTGAAACTAATAGAGAACGAGGCAGAGGGTGTTATTTGGGAAGCTTTTACTCACAGCCATCAGTGCCTTGCAGTGAGACTGGAATTAGCTGAAATTACACCAGCAACCTACCCAAACCAGACCCTCTGAACACTAAAAATGTAACAACTCACACCACATATTTATTATGAGCTCTAGGAGAGCATGAAAAGCCTGACTCTCTAACCATTTACACTAACAAATTCTTAATTTGCAGTTCTCTTGCTTGGACTGGGTTGCACAATTGGGGAAATGAAGCCCAGTTGTTTTGTTGCATCTTTTACAAAAGAAAGAGCAAGGTGAAGTGCAGTGGTGCAGCGACAATGTTCTTGACTGTCGTAAGCTGTTAGAAATCTGAGAAGTGAGAATATGATGACAGATTTAAGGAAAGAGAGGAATATGAAGTTTTCCTGCCAAAACAAATAAATGTGGATTTGCAACATTTCTGGAATGGGGTCAAGCAGATTTTGCAGAAAGTTCATTAATCTATGTTTAAAGACATATGATTGGACAATCCAACACAATGGATAACCTCATCAGTTCCCTTACTCAGTTGATGTGAAGTGGACTAACTCTATTTACCTGCTCCTTTTGGTTTTCTTTCTCTATTTTATGTGGACTTGAACATTTCCTCTCTCTCCTGACTGAATTTCAGTGGCATCTGCAGAGACATGCCTGCCTCCAGGACAAAATGGACACTGATATTTTCAGAATAAATTATTCCTCAAAAAAACCCCACAAAAAACAAACCCCAAAAAGAAAAAAAAGGCAGTGAGATATACATTTTTATATGCTGTTGCATTTTTAAAAAAGGAATAATTCTTATCAGGCAGTCTTTTAAATTCTTCTCAAGATGGAAGAAGTTCCCCTTCTAACTGAGCCACTGATTTCAAAACTCTTTAAGCAATAACCTTAAGTTACAGGCTTTGAAAATTAATTGCTGAGAAGCCTGAATTTAGAAACATGCTTTTAAAATAGAAGAAAAATGCTAGTGATGGAACTAGTAAAAAATTGATTGAGCTGTTCAGGGAAGTATCCAATGCTGAGAAAAGGAAAGATCTACGGTTTGTGATATATTTTTAATATTTTTTTTTTCTTTTTCCAAAGTCTCCTTTGAGTTCAGCCCAGGTTTTGCAGATGCCCAAGCTGCTGCTGGTGATTCCTGCCTGGCAAGTAGGGATGGGTGTGCATAGCAGTGAGTCATAAGCTCCTCTCCCAGCCCAGATGTTGGTAGAAATGACACCTCTCTGCCAGGGTACTGCCTCGAGGCACTGCTCTTTGGGCACAGCACTGCCACCAACTTGCTTACAGGGCAGCCAGAGTTATCCAGTGCCACTGCATGGGGGACAGGAAACTTTACAAAACTTCTCTTACAAATCCCTGCTGCCTGTGCCCTCTTACACACCGGCTGTGGCCTTCAGAGAGAACTCACTCTGATTTCTGTCTTCTACTTGCTCCTGGGTCTCAGTCAAGTCACTGTTCCTACCCCTGTGAAATACGTGGAGTCGAGGCAGAAGTCACTCTTGGTTCTGCATGTCAAGACCATGCAATAGGCAAAAGAGGAGTGAAGGAAAAAGTGGATGTTTGGAACAGAGACAAATGAAAAGCTTTTTACTAAACTTAGTTGAAGAGCAAAGAAGAGGTTGCCAGGAGGTACAAAACAAAGTGTCATGCTGCTTTTCTAATTGCCTAATTGGACAAAATAATTCCCTCCTGCAGAGTGACCCCTCTCTTGCATTCCAGCAAGGAAATGCAATACAAAATAAGGAGCTGAGTTTTCTGAATAAACCCACTGTCTTTATTGAATTACCATTTTATGCTATTAGGATTATTGCATAATTATCCACTTGTTGTGAGTACTGATGTCTTTTTACATATTTCCTGTTCTCACAGTCATCATAGCATGGGACCACCCCAGAGAAATCATTTGTCAAACTATCCTCTGCTTTAAGGATGCCAGAAAGTGTTTTGCTCTTTGGCAATCAACTTATCCACTTAAATTCTTAGCTCTTAGGGCTTGTTTATCTAGAGGCCTCCAGAAACGTGCTCGCATAGTTGGCCTCACTAAAGGTGACAGGCAGCAATAAAATACTTTGATCCCAGTCCTCAGGTGCTATAACTTGTCTGAATTGGATGGCTAAGCCTTTTCACCATTGATCAAGCAGTTTGTAGCAGATTATTATAACTAAGCACCTTTGAAGTGCCAAGCTATATGAAGCTCTGGAGCAGTTCAGGTTTCAGAACTCAAATCAAATTTATTAATATTCTCAATATTTAGGGATATCGTGCTGTTTATGGAAGTGGGTTTTCTGCACATTCTTATTTGTCCTGGTGAGGCTGCTCCACTTGGGAAAAGCACACGTAGGGAAATCATCCATAGCTAAGAACCTGTCCTTACTCCTGATTTAATCTTAATCTCATGTTTTCCAAAGACAGTCATGGGAACTGCATGTCCCAGCCTTGCTGATAAACCAGGCTGATCTGTGTTGCTCTGCCAGTGCAACAACCAAGGCAGCTCAGCCAAGCTTAGGAAGAGCAGTCCCAAGCCAGGTACCCTGAGCCTGTCGCCAGCATAGTGCCACCACTGAAGCTGGGGCATTTCTGCCCCACCTGGAGAGATGGCACCTCTGAAGTTTAATAAAGTAAACAAAATAGCTGAAAGTCACCTCTGCAACTGAGCATCCAGGGCTGTACTCAGTAGTCACTGGGCAGTTGGGAGGAAGCTTTGTCAGGCCTCTACTGAATGCTTTTGCTGGCAGCTAGTCCCTGTTTCCAAGAAGCACCAATACAGACGGTGCTTACCCGAGCTGCTGCCTGCAGCCTGGCACAGTCCCAGCACCGTGCCCAGACCTCCACAGCTGGGGAGAGAGCTGTTGTTAGCCCAGGAAGGGCTCATGAGGACATTTGGGAGTGCACCTATTTCTCACAACCCTGCCCACAGACATCTAGTAAGTGAATTTAATGAGTATTTTATTGACAGTGCTCTCACTAAGGGGAGTACATGTTGGAGAAATTTTAAAAAAGAAGACATTATCTGGTTCTAAACAGTGATGTCAAAAGAGGAAAAAAAATCCCCCAGTATTTTGTTTTAGAACAAGGAAGGACAGAAAGCTCCCCACATTTATACTGCAATAAGCATGCAAACATTATGTTTAAATACATGTCCCTACCTTTTCTTCCCAAAACCTGGCTTTTGAACCCCAAAGGCAAAATAAATTGAAATCTGAATAGAATAAAAATAAAGTCAAAATGCCAATGCCTCTAAAATGTCCCACAGAAAATAAGATACTGAAAATGTTGCAGTTCCCCTCTGCTAGTTCAGCAATCAAGATGAGAAAAGAAGAAATGTTGGCTCAAATCTTGAAGTTATCAAATGAAGAGGTTTAAATAAAAATAGACTGGGGAACAGTGAAAGAGACCTTAAAATATGTAGATTTTAATTACACTGTCAGTCTCAGTTTCTGTCTGTACTTTTGAGGGACTAGGTTTATAGTGAGCACCCAAAGCCCACGCTGATGGGGTTTTTACTTTGGAGTAGATCTGGTCTGGTCCTGTGAGCTTAATTGCAATTAGCTGTGAGATTGTTTTGTTTCACCCATGAGCAGCCAAGACTGCATGTCCACAGCTGCTCTGCAATGTGACACATGGAATGATACATGGTGGAGGGCAGCAGATTCATTCCCAAGTGAGCTCCTGCTCTGAAACCAACTACTAGTGTAGGCTATGCACTTTGTTAATAATTTCTCAACACAAAGTAGACCCCGTATCTGATTAACATTTCTGCCTGTAACTAGGAGAAGTAATTAAAAAAATACCATCTGCCTAAAAATGTACAAATATGAAAAGTGCCTAATATATTTTTATGAGAAAATTCCAATATGGAGGAAGAAAACACAGTGATGCTTGATTTCTCAATGACTCTTGCAATTTTGACTATTGCAAAATTGACTATTTTGGTATGCAGTTACAGTGCTACTTCATGCTAGTCTAAATAATTGCCATTAACAAATCTAGGCGCTTCAGAAGGGCCACATCTAAAAAAGAATTTTCATCTTCCACTAGTTGTATCATTTTATGAAGTCTTAACAGACTTGAAAAAATTAGCCTACAGTCTGAGTGACAGTTTGTGTTACATATTTAGAGAGGATATGAAATTTTTGTATATCAAAGCTGAAGAACAGTTCTGACAGCTGCAAATGTTCTCTGAATTAATAATGTGGAGCTGGTATAAGACAATATTTAAGAAAAATCCACTTCTTTCTGCAGCATTGAAGCCCCTTGCTTATAAAATATTAAACAGGATTAAAATTGGTATGCTGCTTGAATGGGAAGAGAAAACTTGAAATCCACATGTGATTCCAGAAGAGAAAAGAATCATTAGCTTCAACTTTTTTATTAGTGACAACTTATAATTCGAGGTAAAACAGCACTCTGCCCTTGCTGCTAAAATTCAAACCAATATTTTGGCTCTGGCATAGGAAAGAAAATCCAGATTCTATCTTCATTATTTAAACCCCACTGACCAAACTTTATTTGCAGAAGCTTTCTTCACTTTAACTAAAACAATGAACCTCTGGAAAATTAAATAAGCTTGTTATCTGCTATGTATGCAATATTAATTGACAAATCTGAAGTTCTGGTTTGTCCTGATTTAACAGATAAAATTACCTTTCTATTCTCAGTGTTTCCTTACATCAGCTGTTAGTTACAAATAGGTTATATAATGTCATTAAAACCCCCGGAGGCATGGCCTGGCTTTGTGGTTTTTTGTCTAGCAGAAGGAAAGGCTGGGCTAAAGTTTCAACAAGAGACTTAAAAATTTAACTGCAAACCCAGCTAAACTTCTCAGGTTGACAGTTTAGCCATTTTGTTCCCCATTCTCACCTGCAGAAATGAGAGAAACCTGTGTCATCTGTGTAAAACTCACCTGTGCACTCAAACTGATGCAGTCCCCCTAAGCAAGCTAGTGCTGTCTCAGCTGGTGAGATGTTGTATGTGGACCAAGGGAAACCTCAGGAGCCGCAGAGAGGTCCTACTGCCTGGAGCAGACACAGAAACCCTGCAGCCCAGCTGGTATTTATCTAGTGTAAGCCAGGGTGAGTGTACAGGGCAGGAATATGTGAGGGGATGTTGCAAGCCTTTTCTGTCTGCGCGGGATGAAAGACCTTCCCGTCAAAGTCTCAGGGAAAGTCCCAGCCCTTGTATTTACAGCTGAGGTGAAGCTGTGGTTGCTTTTCTCATGCTGGCACTGACTTGCCCCTTGGCTATTGGCCAGAGCTAAGGTTTGGCTGCCTTTCCCCACACTTGTGAGACTAACCAGAGTTGCATAAGTCAAAAATGTTGTAGAAGCACAGCAGCAAATATTTGCCTGGAAGGAAAGCTCCTTTTTTTTTGTGTCCTGGCTCTCCTGTGCATTCTACCTGTAGGTAAGGACAGTAAGGTTGCCGCACTGGGATGAAAGGAATTTGGCATGGGGATGGTTAAAAGCAGCTGATCTCTGAAATTCTCTGGATAAGTAAGTGCAGCTATCCTGTGGTGCCAGAGTCTGTAATGGATAAGTGTTGAGAAATGAGTCTTTAAGGGATAAACCACTGTGTAGATGCAAATTTTATGATGTTATGTATCTGTTTGAAATGGGACATAATTGAAAACAGATTACTTGAGCATCATTGAACTAGATCATAATCCAGACAAGAGCAAGGGGCTAAGAGAGTCCCACTAGCACTGAAATTTTGTAAGTTTGAAAAATTACTTGAAGGGGGATTTAAACAGTAGAGCACTCTAGACTTGCAAACAATGTCTGACATTAAAGAGGAAGATAGCAAAAGAAAAATATTTTTACACAATCTTGACTTTGGGAGATTTACGGGAAACTAATTAGAAAAACATACTAACAAGAAAGAGTCATAGAATATATAAAGCACAGAGGTAATTTCTACAAACAGAAAGAAAAGACAATAGGGAGTTTCTTTCAGAACAATCTGTGACTGCACTAGTGCTGAAGAAAGTATATTTGAGAGCTTGAGTTCTGGAGAAGAGATCAGGTCATATTTGAGATTTAGAACAGGAATGGCCTGTGCCACTTGTACACTGTGATAAAAAGCACAAGCCAGTGCAATGCCTGAACCACTGGAAGACATCCAGGAATTGAAAAAGGTGATGTCACTTTGAAAAAGCTTGGAAGATTCAGCAAGATGCACCTGGCATGTGCGAAGTGTATGACCTGGCTCAGAATGTCCACCGAGGCAGGGGATGTGTCTGGGGATTACCAGTGTAGTATTCATTTTCAGCTGACCCTTATATGAAGATGCTGCCAAGAATTCTGTTTTACACTTAAATTAAAGGGAACGGAGAAGAAGATAGTTGACTCGCTGAGTTTAAAAGCACAAGGCTAAGCCCACAGAAGATATATGAGAAATAAATGTACAAATTCATAGTAGATGGGAAAAAGGGCAAGTGCTATGCAATTCAGTGCATCAAGTTGATCTAAGCATTGAATTCCTGTGTAATAACATGAGCAAAAAAACTGAAAATAATTTGAAGCTATTTTGCAGTGGATAAATAGCTTGTGAATACTAAAAAAAACCAGGAAAGCATTGAGTTGTCCAACATTTTGCAAACCTATATGATCCCTTCACATTGTAAAGCAATGTTTTAAAGAGAAGCTGGATATACTTATTGCTCTGGAACAACTGGAAGAATGGAAAAAATAGTTCTTGTAGTTATAGGAAAGATGAATGAAGCTCCTTGTTTGTCAGTTGATAGGCCTGAAGAAAAAAAACAGGTTACAGGGATCTTGGTGGGTGTTCATATTAGCAAAAATAAAAGAGGTGGTTTTTTTAACTTTTTGAAACATTTGTGAGCTGCACTGTTTTCTCAGATGTGTATTTAGGCTGAATTTAGCACCTGAGGAAAATTGTGATAAATTTTGCAAACCTTTCAGGTTAGTAAGATTTATACAGATGACATTTAGATTTGAAAAATACTGTCTCACAGCAGCCATGGAAAGAAGCTGTGCTTGTGGATTGACAGTGGACAAACAACACTATAAATACCATGTAAAACAAATAATAACATAATTGAAAAAAGTTGCCACAAACCCAAGAAAATCACCAGAACATATTCAGCAATTTGTGTTCTCCAAAAGTATTTGGGTGCTGAATTATAAAGAGAAATATTAGAGAGCACTGTCAGGATCATCTCACATGTAATTATTGAAGAAAATGAGAAACAGGAGGAATTAATTAGATATTTCAGACCTTAAAGTAAATTATACATGGACTATTTAAGGGTGGATGTTGATGTGATCATTTTAAACAGTATGGAAAAAAAAATTGCTGTGGTTTATGAGTTAACAAAACTTAGGTATATGCATACAGGAAAAAAGATTTAATCTTAGTCATGGAAATAAACAAACCCATACATTTTTATTTACTGAAGGCCAGTGCTGTTTGAAACTGATTATAAATCATAAGGAATTAGCAAACAGAGCCTGGCCAATGGCTATTTTTCATTATTTTTCAGTTATGGAGTGTGACTTGCAGCTTCAATATATCCTTGAAACTGCAAGCTGGATTTCTAGAGCATCTGACAATGGAACCAAGTTCAGAGAGATATTTGCTCATCATTCTTACTGCAACAATAGTTATTGAGGCTAAGATGCTTCAGAAAATAGTTCATATCATTGAATGCAAGGTTGAATTTAGCCTGAAAACATGAGAGTGGTGACATCGAAAGCACTACTGGGGAAGATCTTCCAAAGCATATGTGCCAAAAATTTCAAGATTAAAATGCATAAGGAAAAGGCCAGGGACATGGGAGGGGTGTGCCCTGCTCGGTGTCCATCTCTGGGGTCCTTATACTTGTTTGAGCTGTCATCTCTTACACTTCATCCTTCTTTTTTATTTTTTTTTCCATTTGTTGTTTCCTATTGTCACTTGTCTGTGCTCCCTTTTTTAGGGAAAAGAAAAAAAGAGCAATCATGTTACAAAAGCTGCATGTTGTTTGTAGGAGGTTGTTTCCTCAGGCTCATAGCTACTGCGGAATAAGAGATGACTACCTTCTAAAAAAGCCCAGAAGGGAAAAAGAGGCACAAAGCCTGTCACTCTGTGCTGTGAAATCTCCATCAAACAGCAAACTCACCCTGGGACCAGGGAGATCCAGGACACTCAGTTAGGATGGCTGGCCCTGAGAGAAGCAGTCCTCATGCCCTAGGGGAGCCAGCATGCCCACAGAGACACCACAGGGCACCTCAAAGGCTGGTGGAAATTTACTGATGAATGCAGCCTCAAGGCTCCTGATAAACATTTGTATCCCTCTGTTATATCCCTATTTGAAATATACTTGGTTTTATGTTTTCCTTGGCAGGGAAGGTATAGTCTTGGGAATGTACAATAAAGTTTTAGCATCTGAAAAAGAATTCTGGCTATACCTTTAAAAAGCCTGCCATTGCTATGTGCAGCCCTCACAGAGAGAGGAACACCATTTTTGCTGGGGATTTGTTCTGAGGTCCAAGATTACACAGGTATTCACGATGGAAGTCAACATGTCTTTGAGGATTTTTTCCATAGAGATGGTGAAACACCACTAAGCACACTAGTTAACCCAAATCTCAGACATGCAAGAGTAAATGGATTTCTCCTTGAAAACAGGGTACGCAGTAGCATGGTTTAAACATAAGCTGTGTCCTGTATTCTTTATCCCTATCATGGCATTTCTGCACAAAGCACAGTTTCTTGAGAGTGAAGTACTGATTCCTCAGTGTTTAGGGGTAGCTGACTTGACATCAGCTTTCCCAGAAACAGGGTAAAAAAAAATCACCCTTCACAAAATCACAGATACAAGTGTCAGTTTTAAATCCATGGATTTCACATACAATGACATTGTCTTTGATTGGAAACAATTCAGAGTAATTTCAGTGAAACTTGATTTAAAAAAAAGTGTTTAGCAGACAAATTAGACCATATTTTCCTTTCTAAAAAAGTCAAAATACTTTCTTTCTTGAACTTTGTTTGACACTGTTTCATGTGATAGTTCACTTTCTTCCTTGTGCTCAAACTGAAGCTGTTGACTGTGTCTGCTGTCAAATTCTACAGGGTGGGAATATCCAGACCATTTCTGAACATAATCTCCAGAACTTTTGACAGCTTAAGATTTCTTTCTTGCCCAGCACTTTATCTGTAAAGCCTGTGAGGGAAGCACTGGGCATGCAAGCAGGTGGGCAACACAGGTCACTTGAAGTTGCAGACCAAAAGAAATAGAATTTTTTAAGGTCCTCATCAAGTAAAAACACAAGCCAAAAACATACATACAGAGATGAGCTGTTGTGTGACCATATATTCAAAGTTAGGGATCAGGGGAGTTTTTGGTGGAGACAGTAATTTCTAAGTTCTTTCTTTCTATATAAATCATTAACCTCATCCAGCCTGTCCATGCTTTGTTTCGATCATCTTCTAAGAAAGTGTTTGAGAAGTGAAGGACATGAGAAGGGGTATAATTTTCCTTGTCAGAGGTGAGACTGACACATGGGAGGCTGAAAGTCAGTAATGGCCGAAGCATTTTTCCATTTGTTGTTCTCATCTTGGCTGAAGCCAAATCCTAGCTTGGAATGCTTTCCATGCTAAAGTTAATATTTTCAAAGGAAATGCATTCAAATATGTGTGAGATATTGCAGGTTTTTATTGTGTCTCATTAGTTTTCAACACACATGTGAAGATCAATAAAGATCCTGGAGGGACCTCAAATAATACTTGTCAGTAGGAGATGGGAATATGTAACTGTATAAGCTTTTACATTCTTAGTATTATTTTCTGTTTTTTTGGCTACCTGCCATTTGATTTCACGTGTGGATTAAAGGCACTGAAGACACATGCAGCTGAAATATCACAGGTGTTTTATTCTAAATAAAGGTAATTTTGTTCAGCTGGTGTTTATCGCCTATTCACAGAGTGACACTTTCGTTTCTGAGATGATAATAACCATTCAGTATCAGCATTCCTTGCTGTTTCAGCAGATAAGGTTATGCTGTGACCAGAGATAGCTGTTGTGCGTGCATTTGTGAAGGCATTCAAGCTTGTTGCTTCATTTCTGAACAGTCTTTCTTTAAATTACAACAAAGAATGTGATGCTATTGTTCACTTAGTTTCTGGGAACATACTCTACTGATGACAGTGCCTACCAGGAGGCAAAAATATCCCCCAAGGTAGTTTCCATCTGATGTAGAGAAATGTGCAGGATTTTAACTTCTCAGCATATCACAGATACACAAAATCACAGTATGGTTTGAGATGGAAGGCAAAATACTTGTTACAAGTATTCTGGGAAGAGCATTTGGGTACATTTAAAGAAAAGCATAAAGTAAAGCATACTAAAATGTTTCAGTCAATGGCCCAAAGCAAAGCCTAGATTATGATCTTCTGACTGATCCATTCTGGACTTGGAAAGGTGTGATTTCCTTAGGCTGGGGGGAGGCAGGAACACTGCACAAAAGTAATGATGTCATACTGGGAGTGCTTGTGTTCTGTGGGTGTCCTCAACAACTGGAAAACAGCATAGTTTGAAGCTCATGGGAATGGGTGCTGTGTTTTAGGCTGTGTTAATGTCCAATACTATTTCAAAATGAGGCTAGGAAGAAAAGGTGAATTGAAGAAATATTTATTTACAGACCGTAATGCCTTTGAGCTGAAATTTGCCTAGGCTGTGTTGAATAGATCTTTATGGTCTACTAGCCATGTGTGTCCAATAAGTCATCCCAGTACATCTAGTGATTTTTCTTAACGGAATTTACAAATATCCATAAGTGAGGGATGTGGATTCTTCAAGTTTCGTACTTCTAGCTGAAATTGCTTCATGAAGCTGAACTGTCATATTTAGAGGAGGTTAACAAGGGGTGTTTGATGTATTCTGGAAAGGTTAATATCTCTTTTGGATATTTATATACCTGAAAAATTTTGTAGATCCTACAACTGAAAGAATTAAAAAAAACTCACTCCCCTCCCCCCCCAACATTGTATCCTTTTCCCACATTGGGGATAAAACTGAAATTTAATCTAAATTCTGAAATTTAGAACTGCTTGTGAGAGAGAAAATGGGCTGTAGAATTTCTGCTCATAACCATAGCAGATCATAGTATGCTATTTATGTAATACCTTTACAGCTACTGTCTAGCTAATTAAAAAAATGAGCCACAAGGAGAAATATAAACCCAAATAATAGCAGTATAGAAACCTTGAAAGATCAACTGGTCAATCTTATGGACTTGGAAAGAATACAAAAGCCCTAATTCCATTTTCAGCAGCTCATTCCACCAGCAAGATACACCATTGGCATAGCCAGACTTTTTACTGAATTCCATAGCTGACAAAATCACCCATACTGCCGACATGCCAAATATATGACTGAGTCACAGGAGCAGAACAAATTTAGCCATACTACCTCTTCATGTCCATGCTCTTGACTTGCTCCAGTAAATACTACCATACTAGCTCAAATGTCCTCCTCTGAGCTCTGCAGGCCTAAATCCCCCACCTGACCAAGTCTGACTGCCTGTACATGGTATTTGTGGCCTGCTTCAATCTTTCCTGACACTTTGGAAAAATGAATTTTCCAGACACAGGCTTCTTAATATGTATTCCTCTGTGTCATCCAGCACAGGAAGAGCTTGAAAAGCATCATTTTTCTTCTAGGCTAGTTAGACATACAGAATCTATTTTTGTTTTCCTCCTTTTGCTTTGATTTCCTTTTAAAAATCGGGACTTCATTATCCTGTAAGCAATAACTAACTGACGCAGACAGAAATAAAAGTTAACATGTAGTCAAGGAGAAATAATTTTGATATTTTTATAGCTATGTTTCCTTTAGAAGGGTAGAACTTCTTTTTCAGTGATACATTTAAGATACTATAATTAATCAGAGTAAAAGAAATTGTACTGTATTATGAAAGAAAGCAAAAAGGAGGGGACAAAGATGAATAGGCTACTTAAGTGAGTAAATGATTTCTGGTGCCAAACTGACAATGACATAGAGGACTTGAGTGTCTGTAGTTCTGTCAGGTCTCTCAGACTCCTCAGTAGTTTTATTCAGGGCTTTTGAGGGCTTCTGAGATTAGTGGTCATCATTGCTATACTTGGCCATCAAGCAGAAGATGGATGAGGAAGTATTTGGACAACACAAGGTGCTGGTTTCACTAAGTAAGATGAGCTTCACTGGAGAGGATGAGTTTGAGTTCTTCAGAAATGATAGCGAGCTGTTATTAAATGACATAATTCTTCCAAAAGGTCTTGCTTTTGATCATGGCACAACAAACTTTCTATCCTCAGAGTCTCTTTCCTTCACAGTTTCATCTCACTGCACTGATAATTTTCTCTCTGCTCCTGTTCTACCTTCCCTGTCCTTTCAATTTCCTTTAAAGTATGCTTATTACTAGCAGTGATCTCCCTGGTCTCTTTGTCAGACAGTATCCCAGCCACATTAAGGTTACTTTTTGTGGTGTTTACACCTAACTCAGTGAAGTGGGAATGAGAGGTCTCCCAGAACAAGTTAGGATGCAGACGTTCAGGTTTCACAAGAAGCATTTCACAGACAGGTGAATATGGACAGAAAAATATGCTGACAGCAGCCCTGAATATGGGAACAAGAGGAAAATTTCTGTCCTCCATTCCCCCAGTCCACTTTGATATTTAGAAAAATCAAAGCATTGACAGTCAGAAGGTTCAGGCAGACTGTATTTGATAGTAATAATGGGACTGGAAACACCGGCATGTATTGCAGTAAAGCTATTTGCATCTTGACCATTCTCATCTACATCCTTTTATTTCTGTAAGAAGTTATTTAAATGTCTGCATATACCTCAGTCAAGTAGTCTGTGCTTTGCACTTTTTTGAATGTCGGGAAATTACTATAAATATCTTCATAAAATTTGCTTAATAAGAATTTTCAGAAGCATTTGTCATATTTCTGCTGGCAAAGTCAACTGAAAGACTAATTTTAGCAATATGAAAATCTGCTTCTATTGTGACAAAAATTATGGCCTAAGGGACAGAGCCACCCCCGTCTAGAAATTAATACTTAAAACCCCACATTTCTGTCAACAATCTGATTGTAATGCCATGGGAAGCTACTAATGGGAAAGCAGAGCTGTCAGAATAAAATATGTTCACCTTCTCTAAACCAAGCAATAGGCACAATTGAACCGTCTCTCTGAAATCTCTGTCCCCTGTAGATAATATGCTTGCTTTAGTACTAACTCGTACTTCAACTTCTGTTTCATGTACTTGGTATTTTTTGGCATCATGCAGACCTTGTGTTCTGGGGAATAACAACTTTCTTAATCTACTTTTGTGTTGCGTCCACAATTACAACTAAGCGGTATAGGTACCAAATACACAAGAAAAACCCCCAGACCGTGAATTTTATATGGTCTGAAAAATGAAGTCTTACATATCACTACAAGTATTAAGGTATTAACAGTCCTATCAAAGCATTCTGATTAGTCTCATTTTGTGGAAATCAACACTTCAAATTTTCCAATTATTTTAGCTGCCTCCTGGTCATGATGCAATTGATCCTAGTACCCACCAATTTCTTCATCTCCACCCCTTTCTCCAGAATGATGCTTACCCTTCTATTGGTCCTCAAGAAGCAAGGGAGAGGTTCTGGTGAGTTGCTAGTGTCCTGGGTTCTTCACTGGGAGAAGTATGGTGCTGCTGAGAATTTCCTCCATCTTAGTCTAGGATCAGTGTGGGGCTACTTTTATATGGTTCTCAGCACGTACTGCACGTTACTCTTCCCTCATTGGTCCGCATTTCCTCTTTATAGCTAAATATACTACATATAGTTTGTTTTAATTACCTGTGTTGAATATTTGTTCTTTGTTCCCTTTGTTATCTCTAAAGGCAGTTTTACCGGCCTCCCAAGGGCTTAATGACCAGTAATTGATCCTTAGTAATTTGTTTATAGCCCAGGAGCATCTGGTTTCAATCCATCTCCACACTTTGAGAACCCCTCCTATAATCCGTTACTTGTATAATCCTCTGCACCAGTTTTACTTCAGATCATAGCTGCCTCTGTGCAAAGCAGCTACTGCTTCTCTGCTATCTATTACATACAGAAATAGCAAAAGTCTGATAAATATAGGGATTAAAATACGCAGACCTACAAAGCTAAGCTAAAACTTAAATTAGGTAATATTCACCTGGCAGGTAAATAATTTTTGATACAGCTCACCTAGGTAAAGCGAAGGAAAAAGCAATCCAGGATAATATAAAGTCATCCTGATGTGTCCTAACTCCGAGGCTTTGGAGATGTAAGACAAAGTTTTTGGGCTCCTACTCACAATGGCAATGCCCTGCTTTTCAGGCTGTGCTGCTCTGCCTTTGAAGCAGGCAAAGAAGTCTTGGCCATGGGGCTCAGCCTTACGAGGTGAGACCCAAAGAGAAGACTCTGGAGGAGATGGCTTCCTATGTTCTGGGTTAGATTGTGTTGTCTAAGAACGGAGAGCTGCGGCTCCTCAATTATATAGCAAACTGCAGACAATCAAGCCCCATTCAGTGTAAAATCTGCTATGTGGAAAGAAAATAAAAAAAACTTGCTTCAAAGAAGCTTCATTTTCTTGTCCAAATCTTATTGATATCTGCAGCTGATCTCTACTGAGGAGCCTGGCCTGACAGATGGACAATAGAAGCAAATACAGATGTCATGCAAATGAGAGCAAAAGGGAGATTTCTAACCACCTGCTTTATGGGACAGCATTCCTTCCATGCTGGAGCTTTGTGTCCCAGTTTGGCCTCAGGCTGGTTCAGTGCCTGCCCTGGGAGGGAGAAGGTCAAGTTCCAAATGGGGAAGAAGGAACAGGTTCTGTTGGACCACAAACTAGCCTCTGTCAAAACTGACTTTCACTGGCTCCTGCCTAGCAGTGGTGCTTGAACCAAATACAAAAGGAAGCAGAGTTAAGTCTATTAGTAGCCCTTTTTTAACTGTCTCCAAAAAATCATGTTCCTTCCCAGGGTTTGTGCTGTCTTAAATGCAGCTTCCTTTTCAGAGTTTGGGTGAGAGCTGAGGCAGGCAAGACAATGGCAGAGGTGTTATATGGATGTACACTTGTGCATCTCCTGGTTGTCTGGATGTGTGTTGCATGGGGGAACAGGCTTCCACGCTTTCCTCAGGGAAGTGAAAACACTGCTCTTGGCTGCAGAGCTGTGAGCTAAGAGCACTTTCAGGGAATCCTCATGTGGATTTCCTCTCTCCAGATACATATTGTGGCTTTTTCTGCAGCATGCAATAGCATTTCTCAGTAAAACTCTGGTGTAATAAATGACATGAATCATAAAGCATCTGCCAGTAAGGAAAGTAACTGTCACAGCTCAATATTGCAGAGACTCCTATTAATTTATTATAGCTAGTTTACAGGATTTATTTCTGTTTGACATTGGGAATAATTCTCAAAACCTCTCTAAGACAGAAGAAAATAATTAAATGTTCAACTGCTTCTACCTTGATGGTTAATGTAATGTTCCCACATCAAGAAGAGAGGTTAAATTTCAATGGTTTCTTAAATTCCATCTTGAATTGTCAGAACCATATATATTCAATATTTTTTGTTGTTTTAAATAGAAGAATATTCAGTACCCATGTAGGTTTCTACATTCTGTTTCTCATATAAAATAAGCTTTTAAAATAAAATCCAAGGCTATAAAATTATCAGAGGAAAAAAAATTAAATGATTGTTGAAAATGAAATGCTTCTTTAAAAATACACAAAGGACTGGGTACTCCAATACTTTAACATGTCATGTGGTTGCTTAATTCTTAGCATTCTAATAGCCACAAAAAATACTGGTTTTGTCTCGTAGAGTAATTTCTATGCTATACTGACAAATCTGTGATTGTTTGAAATTAAATTCATAACAGCTTTTGGAAAAATCTGATTTATTGTTACATTTTAGTCCTATGACTAGGTGTACACTTAACTGATGCCCATACATGTCATGTTGATATAGAATTGTTTTATGTGGACGTGTTTCACAAATGCCACTAAGAAATAATGTTGAAAGATCTTTTATCCTAAAGAATTTTTTTTCTGCCTATTTTAGGAATAATAGTAAAAAACAAGAGTGGAAAGTTAAATAACCTAAGCAGAAATTATCCAGTTACAGGAGCAAAAGTTCAATAGGGAGGTGATTGTTGAATGTGTATTCATCACAGAAAGTTGTTAACATTGATCATCACAAAAATTATTCATTTGAAGTGTGCTCAGATGTAGGACGTGGAAGAGACATTCCTTTCAAGTGACAGTGATTGAACCGAAGATGAAAAACCTCATCTTGTTATGTATTATGAAATAATTATTTTTGCAATTTTCCATTATAAACTGAGAAATGTGTATCTGAATAATTGCAATTGGTGCACAAAAGAGCATGTTGGTCATTTTTTTATAACTATGGCGTTTGAAGCCTATTTTATGATTTAGCTATATGTAGCTAGCCATCACAGAATAAAAATCTTCATAAACTACCTAAAAATCTTGCACATTGGTCATAAAAACATCCTGAACCGGAGTGGGACTATACATACAGATTACACTGCAAACTGGGAGAAAGCATGTCAGACTGAGTGGGTCTCTCACCCTCCCCAGAAGCAATGTTCTGTTGAGAGCAGGCAGAAAGAAAAATATGGAAATGCAGTAGGTGTGTGAGATGGCACTGCCACTGAAGTAACAACAATAGTGTCTTCAAAAGAAAGCACAACATAAATGCAAATATAAATACAAAGGAAGCCATGTGGATGGTCCAGGAAACTGGTACATGGTCCTGCAGACCCAGTAAAAAACATTTTGAGAGAGTTTGCAGAGGTGTGAGTAGACTTATAGTAGGAAAACCAAGCACTGTCAGAAGTGTTATTTTCTGTAAAAAAAGAAAAAATGCATCACACAGCAGAATTTTCTTCACTTACAAAAGTTTTCTGCTTCTAATATGTAATTTCATGTTGTAGACAACTCTGCTATCAAACGCTTCCTGGAAAACTTTGAAAGGGAGTCATCAGTGCTGGATCACTTTGCAAAACAGGTTGAAGTACTTTGAAAATCATGTGAATAGACTGAAAAGACAGTTGAAAGAAGGCAATATAGAAGCCTATTATGGTCTAAGTAGTGTAGCACACTGTTGTAAGAACTTGTTCTTTTCCCAGGAACAAAAGCAGACAACCTCAGAGCAATGGAAATATCTAAACCGAGCCACTTGTGCCAGTGTTCTCCAGGTGTGACAAACACTCAACCTCAATCAAACCAACAGCTAAATATAATATATATAAGTATTTTATAGCTATTTCATAGTTGAAGAAGAGTGTTCCTAAAAGCCACCTTTTCTTTGCATCATTTATACAATTTATTATAGGAAGTGCTTAGTCACTGATTTTTAAGTATAACTTAGCAAGATACTTTCTCTCTGGCCTTATATTGCTCTGGGAGTCTAATGGTTCTCACTGGCATGTCAGGTGGCAAGATATAATTTTCTTTAAAAAGGGCCTTGTGAGATGTGCAATCCAACACAATATACACTTCAGTATCAAGAAACAGTCTAAATGAAAAAATAATTGCCATTTTCCTTGACAAACAGAAAGCTAAACCTTTGGGCTCCCAGGGTTTAAATTGTAACAGTTAGTTTGGATGACTTGGTGATGGTGACACTAGTACTTAAAACTTTGATATATGTTGGTATTGTTAAAATTACATTACTCAGTAACCTCTCAATCAAAATAGCTTTTTCCCTTCATTTGTGCCTTTTAATATTCTAAAAACTACGGGGTAAGATTTGTCTTTAGTTTTAATTACATGGATCTGATATATTAACATCAATAATGTACTGGATGAGTACTTATCTTTTAATTTTGGCCAAGCATGCAGGTTGTCTAGAGGGTCCCATAAAAGTTCCTATTGACTTCAGCTATATAATTTAGAAATACTAATATATGTATCCACTAATCACACTGGTTGGATTTTTTTTCCCTGTGAGTAACTCAAAGGTTCCTGGATTTTGTTTCTGTTCATGGATGTAAGTAGGGCTATAAGATCTAGCTTTAGGTAATTGTATTATCCCAGCTTTAAACTGGCAGGTAAGTATTAATCAGGAGTCAGTTTCACACCAACAGATAAAGTCCTACTGGATTTTTCTGGGACTTTGTTAGCAATCCAAATAAGGATAAAGGATATATTCTTAACTCATACAGCTGTGTGAACAACCAAAATCGATTGGAGCCGTTACTGAGCTCACTTGTATCCCTAGTCTCACAGATATTTATGGAAACAATTACACAACTGAAGTAGAAAAAAAGCATTAAGTGGGATTATGTTGATATTCTAGTTTCACTATCTAGGGGTGAAACCAAATCTCTTACCTGCTCATGAGCAATAAAGCCTGCTCCTCTGGGGAAAAAAAAAAGTGATCAAAATAGAAAATATTTTATTGTATAATGGGTTTGGGTGTAACTAGATTTGGCATGAAAAAATGCAATAGAAAGTCTAATGACTAATTCAATTAGAAGAAAATGCCTTGTTATTTATTTCAGGAAGTGGGCCAATTGTTCACCCATTTTTAAATTGTAGATGATTTCTTTTTTTGTTCATTCTAGTCTATTATTCCTCCTGGAACTCTTTACTCACAGGCTGGTTTCATTACCCTGTTTATGTGGTCCCACAGCCTGCTGTACTCGATGCTGCTATTGAGCTTTCAACAGAAAGTTTACTTTTTTTTACTACTGAGTGAGGTAGCGCTGCTGATAGGAAGCAGTTTTGACAGTGCTTCTTCAAGTGGTGCAAAGATTTGAGAATATGCCATGTCAGAAGATAAAACCCACATCAAATACAGACTTTCTAAAGCCTCAGTAATCTATTTAAAATGCCACTCTGCTGGCTTAAGAGACTCTTATTGCCCGCAGCTTAATTGACTTAATAAGAAAGATTTGATTTCTGCTCATTGCACTGTTATAACTCGAGCTGTCACGATTGGTTATCAGCGTTGCTGTCACTAATTAAGGCTGTTTGTGCGGAGCACCCAGAGAGCCGGCAGGGCAGGGCTGGCCGGGCGGCNGGCGCGCTCAGAGCCACGTCCGCAGCAGCGCCCCTTCTCCACAGAGGCGCCGTGTGCCGCGGAGCCACAACCTCCGGGATGCAGGTAGCCCTAAGGAGGTTGCAACAGGATACTGAACGATACAAAAAATGACTGCGCAATTGGAGATCGTCTCCTGCATCTCTGTGTCCCGCTGTGCGATGTTGCATTCAGCAGTACTTTGCTAAATCCCTTTGTAAACTTTACAATCTCCGTCTCCACCGTGCTTTGGATTTGTGTTTGCCCTTCTTTATTTAAGGAAGTTGCCACAGTACCTTATTTTCTAATGTGTGGGAAATTTGGCTCCTTTTTCAAGTCTAGGCAGGCCAGAGTGGTTTCTAATACTTAAACAGTTATCAGTTAACATATATTAGTAGCAGTTCCTGCATGTGAGAAGAAGCATCAAAAGAGAATAATAAAGGACATGTGTGCACCTCTTTTGAGAAGAAAAATGTGGTTATCTCTGCTGTGATTGATATCAATGCATAATACATAAATATCTGTGGTTCTAAAAGCTGACAACCTTGCCTGGACTGATGAATGTTCAATATCTGTAGAAATAATATAATAACATATTAGAAACATCCTTTAAAATAATAATGTCTGACTCAATTTGAATGATCTGAAAGCCTCAAAAAGGGAACAAATGAGTACTGAAAACCCTACAATGCTTCTGTGTTCGACAGTTATAAATATTTTTTAAAGATCTCAGCTAGTTGCTTGCCTGACAATTCAATTATTCAACCTTGTGCTGGAGAACATCATAACAAAATTTTTCTCTGTACTGATATGGTAGTAAATCTGAAATAAAAGATATCTTTGGAATGAACGAAGAATATACTTGTTAATTTTATTTATGTGATGTCAAAGGAAAAACCAGACAATTCACCTACTCAAGTGATATCTCTTTCAGCAGTCTAGCACCCTAAAATGTAGGATCTCTGTCCTTCCATGTTAAGAACTGCCTTTTTTCTGACTGCACAGTAGTTCTTTGCATGAGGTTTGTACTGGATAAAAATTGAGAAATTAGCCCTTAAAAAATCAGGAACACCAAGGAGGACCTGAACGAAAGCTGCTGGAGGCAAAGAGGTTCATGTGATGCTGTGGGACCTGAGCTGGGGCCTGTCCAGCCCAGCCAGGAGATGCATGGCTGCAGCACTGTGGATGTGGTCAGTGCAGTGTCAGTCCTGCAGAGTTTCCCCCTGCAGACAAATGCCTCTTTTCCATTCATGTGGCAGTGAAACCATGTGTTCCTGAAGTCCTTCAATCTCCACTAACAGAATATGAGCCAGAAACAGCACTGATCATACACCTTGGAAGACCTTCACTGAGACAAATTTTCTGTCAGTATAATATATAGCCAGCACTCAAGGACCTCCATTAGTTTTCCTAGCAGGAGAGAGTGCACAATCCTTAGTGATGGCCATCCCTTGCTCTGAATCTTGGTAGTCCACCTCTGTTCTCCAGGTTCCTGTGGAGAAAACAAATCGATGAACTCACTTTGAAACGCTTGCCCAGTTGTGCTTTTTACTTTAAGGCTGGGAGGAACGTTGGCACCAGGGTGCAAAATTGTAATTGAAATATGTTAAATTCCAAAAAAGATTTAAATTCTCGTCTAAGCTCACAGATATGAATGGCTTCCTTCAATTCCTTCACTTGCATTTATGTGGGGGGAAAAAAGAAAAAAAAAAAGGTAAAAATTGTTCTTGAATAGATGCAGGACTTTTAAGGGAAAAGCCATAAGCCACTGTGGAGAAAATAAAAACCTCAGATGTTAATGTATGCTTGATCAGTGCTCAGACTTATGCTTGAAGACCAGAAGAGGAAGAAGTCACAATATGGGTCAGTGTGAAAGGGAAATCCAGAAGAGAGCAGTTATAGAGAAGTAACTAGCTGGTGACTGCAAGGAAGAGAGGACACATCTGAAGCTCAGTGCCCTTTGTGTACTGTTTGTAGAAGAGCTTGGCTTGCGACAGGCAGCCTCTGCTCTTTGCAGGTATGGGAGTAGGTATGGGCAGGTTTCCAAGGCAGAGAAAATGAAAGTGTCTGGAAAAACCAAGTAGTTGTAGAGATAAGGAGTATCTTTCTGGAAACTCCTGTCTTTTGACTTTGTATGCAAACACTCAGACCTCATACTTGACCCTCATAACCCAAAGCTTCTCTCTCCTTCTGGGTCTCAGCCATGGGTCAGTGTTGCAGAGTGGTAGACCTTACACGTTACAGGGGGAATAGCTAATGAGTTTAGCTGCTCCTGGCATGAACATGGCAATATTTCTTAAGCACTTTTGCACTAGTTTCTGTTTCCTGGTATCACTCTTTCACTCATACCACTCTCTGCAAAGAGGTTTTGTTCTTTCTGTGGATATAAGTCTTATGGATAGCATTCTGTGGGCAAAGATGAAAGGATTGCAGTGTAGATGAGACAGGAGAAAGGAGTAAAAGTTGTGTTTTGAGAAAAATGCCATAGTTCAGTGCAAGACATTTTCAGGGCTACTCTACTTGCACTGATAATTATATGTATGTATGTATACCAACAGAGAGTACAAAGATAAACTTGAACAACCCTCTCCATGAATAGAAGTTGGACTTTAACATTCTAACCTATCAGCAATAAATGCAGAAGCCAAAGACTGTATTTGTATTGATTCCTGCCCGAGTACTGATGAGAGAGCTGCCAGCGGTTGACTTCACACATGCTAGCCCTCAGCTCTCCCTTTGCTGGAGGATGGAGCCTGTGATAAAGGCTGAGGAGGAGGAGTGTGGTATGCAGAAAACGAGGAACAAGTCAAAGAGAATGCTCATGTCTCCACAGATGACGTTGTGGTGAGTGTGTGGGACACAGTTCAGCTCTGAAGCACAGCTGACCTTTGTGAGCGGACGTGAGGCAGGGCAGGTGGGGTGGGCTGGACTCCTCTTGGTGCTGCCGCTGTCCTGCCGGCAGCCGGTGGGTGCCAGTGGTGAAGGACAGAGCTTCAGAGCAGCCACTTTAGCAAAATTCCTAGGTACCAATGACCTCATTAATGACCTTTTTGGCTTTGTGAGACACAGAAGAACTTGCCTGTAATCACTACTGTACAACAGGGCTCTCCTGTGCAAGGCAGCAGGTCAGCTCAGATCAGGACAAGCAGCAGGGAGTAGAGGTCACAAGCCTTGGAGACTCTGGCTGTTTTCCCAATGGACGTCTGTGCTTAGAACTGTCTTTGGTGACGGTTAATGTGAATGATGTGCGCAGGAAGATGAATCACAAAGAATAAAAGACTCACACATTAGCTGGAAAGAGAGTTTGGTGGTGCATATGGAAGCAGCCTGGGTTTCTCACCAGCCTCTTTGTTTTGTGAATGCAAATTATTCTTTATGAATCCTTTGCTGCACCACATAAGGGCAAGGGTAATTGTATTTTTTCCTTCAACTGATTGCTCATCATTATAGCAAAATAGCGTGGGATTGCTTAGAAGGAAATCCAGTCCCACTAATTCGTTCCCTGATTGTGTTAGTATGTTCTTTATTCAGGCTTTTGTCAGAAACACAGTTTTATTACTTCAAATATTACTACACCCTCTCACTATTAGACTTTTATGACATTATCTTTGTTTTGACGATGGTTGTCATTATGTATCAATTTGAAGAGATCCTCAAGGAACATCGTGCTCAGGTTGTTTTCTCTCATCACAGTGGGCAGCAGCTTTTCTTTTCTGTTTTCTGGTAAGGTGCCATTTCTTTCAGTCACAGGGGTGTATTTTTGCTAGTGCAGATAATGAGTGCAAGATTAACTCACAAGGCAGGCACTTGCTGAGAAGCTTAGCATTAGCTCATGGAACAGGAAACCAAACACTGTAACTGCCTATCCTGTAAAAGCTGAAATTAAATGAAATTTCATTGTTATAGGAGCAAAAGGGCCATGAATTGTCTTGAGAAGTATACATTCGCATTTGAATAAATTTATCATTTTTATTATGAATGTTTCTATGCATATGAAGAATATCTTTCATAAAAATATAAAAAATAATAAAATAAAATAAAAATATACCAAAACCTTCTCAAATTTTACTGACAGTTTTGAGGTCTCAGGACATGTGGCATCTCAGTCTTCTTCACAAAAAGCAGCTGATTTTCAAGAAAAAAGGCAAACTGAGCAGTCTTGTGCCTAGTTTTCAGAAAATTCCACCTCCTCACTGGGAGCCAAGCATTTGATAATCTCTAAAGGAAGCAAATTAATTAACCTAAAAAAAATAAAGAGAGATTAAATGCTGAACTTTTTAAACCAGATAGCTTACAATATTTTACAGCAGATTTGCAGAGTTTTTAGAAAAAAATATGAATAGGAACAGTCTATTTAGTTATATGAGTTCAGAAAAATTATTATTGCTATTATTTCTCTAAAGCATCTGGTTCTGCAGTTATAAGAGACTGGCAGTTTCAGAGCCTGAAAAAAGGAAGACCTGTTGTGTCATCAGATTTGATACTGTTTTTTCATTTTTTATCTTGTTCTTTCTATTTAGAGAAAGAAAACAGCAAAAAGAAGTCAAAGTTAACTGAGACCTGGCTCAGCACCGCAAGTGCATATGCCTACAGAGGAAATCCAAACTAGGATAGGGATGCTAAGGCAAAGTCTACCCCACCTTCTGAGACTGTGGCAGTCACAGGCTGAGGAAGGGCAGCTTCAGCTAAACCCAAATCAGAGTCCTTCCCCCTCCCTGCTCCTCTGGGCTGTAAGCTATGATGCTACAGTCATTGATTTCCTCTAACACAATTCTTTGCTGGGACAGACAAACGTGTCTCAAAGAGGTTGAGCCACACCTGCAGATGGTAATTCAATTTCTAGCTGCCACAGCATATCGGTCAGGATGTCCACCGTGGCATGGGCAAAAAGCCTCTCTGGTGCAGCCTGTGGTGGCCTTGCAACCGCTCCGGTTCCCAGGATAGGGGAGATGAGCTCTTAGTGCTCCAAGAACTCTGAATGCAGCACAAAGTGCAGGAAATGACTAGGTTTTGTTTAGACACATGACTGGCAATGGACTAACTCCTGCTTCCAAAAGATCTTATGAATTTTACATTGGAGGAATTGTTGGATAATGCACACAGATGCTGTTGGGAGCTTGGTGAAAACATCAGTGTCCCATGTAGCACTGTTCAAGTGAAAACAGATGTGGTTAGCTTGATATTTTTCTGAGTTTTTGTTGGTTCTTCCCATCTCATGTATTTGTGTTAACTGAAGTAATGCTGACCTGCTTTCTTGGGGCTTAAATGCTTATATAAGACAGATGCCAAGGCTGTAGGATAATTACAATACTAATTACTACTTTTGACATATATTTCTAGTGATTAGGACTGTTTCCAGAATGCCTTTGATGCTGTTTTGCAAGGGCACTGAGCTGAGATTTTATTTTTCATATTATTTTTCAGTGCTGACATTTGCTTGTTCTGTTCTTTTAGATGTAGGAATATGACAGCAGACAGTAAAGCAAATTCAGCCATAGATTTTCTATGTAATAGGAGGCACAAAGTAAACCAAGCAATAGATTTTTGCTACAGGGAAAAGATATTTCTGTTTTCCTCAGTAGTTTTGCTATGCAATACTCTTATTTAATTTACTCTTCTTGTATCCTTAAAAACAAGGACAAGAATCACCTAAAGGTAAAAGTTGAGAATCATTACTAAACATAACCTCGTATCTCTTTCCAGTCTCCAGCTGCAACCTCCCTGTCAGTAGTTCTTTCACGTCTTCTGTTACTTTTGCTCTCTTTGTTAAGGAGAGACTTTGCACACATGAACTGTGGGGAGAGGCTGAAGGACTGGAACTGGTTCAGCTGAGAGATAAGACGACTTCAGGAGGGACCAAACTCCCCCAGACCAGACAGGGAGGTTATGAAAACACATCATGGGGATGTGTGGGGGGAGGGTATGGGTCAGTGTAAACTGAACAACCATGATTCAGACTGGACACAGTGAGAAGCTTCTTCTCCATGGAGATAGTGGATCTGTGGAAGAGTTTGACAATATAAGTACTATCTCTGTCTTTGCAGGTTTTCAAGACCTTATTAGGCAATATTCTAAGAAAGTTCTGATCTCATCTTTATCCTTCCTTGAGCAGGAGGGTGGACCAGAGACTTTCTGGGGCTGATTCCACCCTGAATTATCTGTGAAAAGTACTTGATTCCTGTTCAGAGCTCTGTTATTTCAGGGAAGTCAGAAAAGTATTCAGAAATCAAGGGGTCAAGACAGATGGGGAGCATGTGGTGAATGCAAGGCTGGCTGTTTGTTTTAAAATTTCCTTTTTGAAATGGACTTGACTCATCTTACTGCTTTGAACAGCATTGATCCTTACAGTGTTTATTCTTCTGTAGGACTTCATAGGCAGATGAATATGGAGCGCCGGATGCAGCACAGTTTCTAGTGGAGCTGGGCAGAAAAGCAACAGATTGTCCATTGCTTATTTTCCTTTTGTGAATAAGTAATGGGTTTTTGAATGCTTAAATTTCTTCCTAATGAGCCTCATGCAAGAGCATTTCCTGTCCTTTACTAATAGTGCTGAAACCTATGGCCTAACTGCAACCAGATCTGTTGGAGCATCCTAGTGATGAAGGTCTCCATCCCACTCTTCCTCTCATTATTTTGCTTTGTTCTGGACATGAGGATGAGTGGGAGTCTCAGTGATATGCCACCTCTAGATGGCATAATGATACTATAAAATGTTCAAGATTTTTTTTTTAATATATTAAGCAATCATTAAACTCTTACCATGGTAAGAACATATTCCAAAGACCAACTTTCAGGACCCCTATTGGATGGTACTGATTCCTAGCATGCCTGGAGTGGTCATGATACTAATACTCAGTATGGATTTAAAGAGCCAAAAGAACTTAACTGGAAATGTAGCATAAACACATTTTTAAATATTATTAATTCATTTTTCAAGTGCTAAGAGGGAATAATCTCATAATTTACGAAAGCATCAGTTCATGATTCAGTTTTTGTAGCAGTTGTGTTTGTGTTGCAAGAATGCAAAACAAGGCTGTTTTTGCTAACTTCTGACACCATTTTCATTCTCTAGATCAACTCATGTTTGAAGAAAAATAAGGTGTAACAATATTGGTGCATACTGATCATGTAGGTTCTAACATGTCTGCAAATAAACATTAAGAGGCTCACAGAAAAATATTTATACTTCATTAAGTGTATGAAACTCCTTACAAACTTCAGTGGGAGATGTTCATGTGTTTGACTGCATTCCTACATTTTTTGTGGGCATGAAAGAAGTCCAAATGATAATTTTAAACATTAAAAAAATCAGTGGTTTTGTGTTCTGTAGTTTTGTTTTTATTTTGGGGTTGGTTTGGGGTTTTTTTTATTTTTATTTTTCAATATTGAATTATATTTCTGGATGGTGCTTTCTCTGAGCTCATCAGTTTATAGCTGTCAAAGAATGCCCCAAATGCCAAATCTCACGTAGCCATCACTTTTGAACCACCGCTGAAATGAGCTCCATAATAAGAAGAATTTGCAGTAGCTCAGGAGATCCCCTGTGGTTCTCTACGCTGAAAACCAACAAAAACAGGACTGAGATAGGTAGATAAAGTATATTATTTGACAGAGCAAACCCTGCGCTAGTGAGAAATTGCTTATGGAAGCAGCTGAAGAAATGAAAAGTAATTATATACTGCAGAAGAAGGAATAGTTCCAAACATAACTTTCTGCTCTGCAGTCTCCTGTGAAACTAGACAGCCTCTTTGGGTCCTGTCATGTTTTGCAGAATCCACTCTACATCTGCTCCAGTATTTAGATTGGCACTTTTAAAACCAGATCTGCCAGGCTGGAGATGAGATGCCTGGTTTTGCAGTCCACTCAGTTCCTGTATCCCAGGAGCCACTGCTCCTTACACCATAAGATGTCTTTGAAGAAGAGAAGCAATTCCCAGAAATGCTTAAAACTGTGGTGCACTGACTCTGAAAATGAGCTAATAACTTCCTTCTTCTGCAGCAGTTAGAAATCTTGGTCTGCTTTGTAAGAAAGGTGATGACATGATCCCTGTGGCTTGTGCACCACAGTTTGCATGATTTCTTTACAACATTACCCAGTAAGAAAATACTAAAGTGCAAGTCAAATTTGGGAAAGTTGTGAAATTCTAGATTGAGAGGTTTCTTTGCAAAATAAATGTAGCTACTTTGGATTTATGCAGCATTTTACTGCCTTGAACCGCATACTCCTTTCTCCAATGGGAACCTTTGTTCATTCCATATACAGATAACTATGGAATATGTCTTTTAGCTTTCTAGAACTAGGTTTTTAATGCCCAATCAAATAACTAACAAAACCAAAAACCACCACCAAACTGAATACACAGAAATTCAGTCATACAATATGTGTGGACTTATTCCTATGGTCTGCCAACATGAATGCATCCTCATTTGTCTTCTAGCCATTGTAAAATCCATTAATATTCTGAGTGCCTCGGTGATGGCAGACCCTCGCGAGGCATAATCATGCGATGCAGCTCCCAGTCACTCGCTCAGCTCACACTTATGTGATGGATTTCAGATGACTGGCCCTCAGGATAGGCCCATATGGTGTGGTATGACATGCTTTCTGTTTTTTCCAGCCTGGCTGAGAAAAACAGTACAGGAGACGAATTATAAGGAAGAAATTCAGAACAAGTGTCTCTGGTTTGGGGTTTCAGAGAAGCATTCTGCCCCCTCTCCCATCACTGCAGGATACTGCCCTGGTCCTCATCATCACTCTCCCTCCAACCTATTTGCTGCCATCCCACCTGGCCTCTGGTCCCCTGTTTCTGAACCTTCTTTGTTTTGTTTGCTCACTCTCAAAGCCCAGTTATTTCTTCCACTGTGCTAATAGATTATCTTTTATTTTCTTTCCCCGGATGCTTTCCCTGTGCTTCCCTATTCCCAAATAGATTTCTCTGTGCTATGGGGTCTTGGTTACCTCTTCTCTGAAGTGCATGGAAGATGTCTCAGGGACCACAGAGAGCAACCCTTAACACCCTGAGTCCTTGATGCCTCCTGAGATTGTCTTCACTGTTCACCCAGGACCTTCATAATTTTATGTCAAATAAGATTTGCTTTGAAGCCCTGTAGTTTTGGTTGACCTTTAAGTTCTCACAGGAACAATGGCATTTTGAACACCTCAGTAGCCCTTGTCATGCTAATTTTCAAAACCTTCATTCAGATCTTAACAACAAATCAGATGAGAATAACATATGGCCCAAGTGTTATATATTTTCCTTATGCTCATGGGACTGATGGGAATACTCTTGTGGTCAGATCTGTGAACCTGAAGGTTTAATGGCCTTATAATGCCTATTCATGCCTGTTACTCAGTAGTAGTTGATGGTACAAGCTTTGGTTGCTGCAGTGGTAATGGAAACTTGTTGAGGAGGTGATTTCTCAGACCACTTGAAGCCAATTGCACCCACCTTGGTGGCAATACCCTTGTTCTGGGAACAGAGAAAAATATTTATTCTGAAATTTTAACTTAAAACAGGTGTTTGGGTCAGAAAACCTCTGACTCAATAGCAAAATTATAAGCAAATAAATCTGGAGCTTGATGAAAAACCCTGACTGCAGGCATTGCTCACAGTTCACCTTATATTTTGCATCCCTAACCTCCCTGTGCAGCTTCACTGGACATAATGTTCAGTGTTTGGTGCTTACATGTAGTGCTGGTGTGAGTTGTGAAAAGCTGCTTGGCTCAGCTGCAGCTGCGGCAGAGATTCCTATAGTGCTCTCTATGAAGGTTTGTGTATGTATAGAGTTGCAATTTGAAAGCACTTTAGGTCCCTGAGCCTGGGCAAAGCTCAGTTAAGGATGTCAAAATTCAGGTTTCCTAATAGCACCTAAGAAATAGCAAATCATTCATACTGTTTAGCTAATGCATCCTGTTCTGCTGCGGCTGGGAATGTAAAAAGTTACAAAAGCAGCCAAAACAGTAACACAGTGTTTCCTACTAAGAATAACATAGATTGAAGTAGTGATTTTCTTGTTCAGGGAGTGAAACTGTAGCATGTTGTCAATATTAATATATTGGCCTGTGTGGTACTCTAAGCAGATTCAGCACTAATATTAGAAAGGGCAGAAAAGTGTGTGGAGGAGGAATGTGACTGTTCTTTCCTTCTCCTTTATTTATAAGGGAATATTGTGGGATTCCCTTTATATTTCTGGGAACATGCATGGTGGTTTAGCTTTCTAAAATAGCTGCAAACTGATACCTAAAAAATACTGCTGTATGTATTTTTCCCTGATTTATATTTTAAAAATCTTGGTTTCTCATAAAGTCTCACACAACTTGAAAACTTTCATATTTAATAGGGTGGGTTTGCAACTACTGCTGGCTTTTGAATGCATGGATTTGTACAGCTTCCAGAGAAGCTTAGTGCACCAGAGACAGTGTGGAGCTGGGGATAACTGCCCATCTGCCAATCACACTCCAGGCTTGAAGTTGGGAATTCCTTTTTATAGAAAAATTTCATTATTATCCAGTCTCTTAGAGAATTATAAGGTCCTGTCTTGTGATTTCTAATACCACTAGACTACATTTTTTCAGGCATGAGGAAAAATTATAGGCCCTGGAATGGATTCCAACCTCCATTCACAATAATTAGTTAAAATAAATTATTTGCTTCAACATGGATTTCCACTAGTGTAAATTAGGTCTGACTCCAGCTATATTTCTTGTGAGCAGAGTCTGCAGATTGCTAGAGCCTGAAAATTATATCTCTCTGTGCTGAGGCTGTTTTTTTTTTGTGATGATTTCCCTGTAATTTTCTTTAGTTGAAGGACATCTGGTATCTCCTCAGTCTATTAGTGATTCTTGTAGCAACGTTTAAATCAAGGGGAATTTGAGTGGAGAATGTGCTTTGACTGCATCCACCATTTCCTTAATTCCTTAAAAAAAATCCTATATCCTTATCCATATTTATTATGAAGGTCTTTATTATGTCAAATGTAAACCTCTTTTCTGCATAAGACTTTCACGTCATATTACATATGTTCATTTAAAAAAAAAGAGGAACAAAAGGGGAACATGATATTTTTCTTCACTAATTCACTCACTAAATCCTGAAGGCAGCTATTTCATTCCATTTGGACAGCACCCGCTGTACTGATCTTTCAAACAAGCCTGCACCAAAATCATAATAATGCTCTCTCTTCCTCCCCTTCAGCTAGAAATGCCTGAGCAGACTAGGTGCTTGTTAATTTGGATATGCATTTTATGTCTTATTTTAATTTTGCCCCACTGGAGGTCAGGGTGTTAACCGGACACTCCACAATATCAGCTCCATGAAATTTCAGAAAATTTACTGCAGCCGGTGGGAGTTGTGAAGTCTGTTTGCATTCTGTCTGTGCAGATTTCTCACAGTCCTCACAGTCTTCCTCCAAACTGCTGTTCTGCAGAACAGCCTGGTAGTGTCACCTGCACCTCTTTTTGCCACTTTTCCATATGGGGTTTGAGTAAACTATTTAACCTGCTTGGAGTTCAGCATCCTCTGCCAACATGCTGCTCATATCAATACTGTGTTCACAAAGAAAATCACCACTCTCATTATTTATTATTCATTCTTAATTAAAAAAAAAAATCTGATATACTCAGTAATAACTTGAGAACTCTGAGGGTTTTTTGATGAATGATAAGCAAAAGTGGTAAAAACTGAAACTAAGAAAAGTTGAAAAATGAACAGCTTTAAAACCAGCTTTTGATTTTTTTTTTCCCTGTGGTAATAGAATTGCACTACTCTAGCCCCTGTAGTGTTAATTGTTGTCTAGGACTTTAAATTTCTGTCATTAGGAAAATTCAGGAGGCAACATACTTGTGCATTTATGAGAAATATAAAAAGAAGGGATCCAACTGTGAGTGCATCTCCCACTGAGTCAAAATTTACTGTGTTCTTCCCTCTTTTCAAATTGGTCTTTTTGCAACATCAAGGAAAAGTGGCAAAGGAAATGAAAGTAGATATATTTAATACAGTCTTCATTGAAATCCAAAGAACAAAACCTCTTCTTGCTTAAATTAATTCACGACAGATAAATAAAGCTAACAGAGCAATTAACACAAACAAACCAACTCGCAATTTAGCTACTGTGTAGCACACTCAGTGTCAGTGTTAATTAGTTGGGACAAAACTACATCTTTGTCACAGGATAAGAGATCTTAGAGTTTTCATGTTTTTAAAATTCTGTCCCTGCCCATTAATTACAGGATTCTCGGTGTCAGCAAGCCAATGAATGGCAGGATAGTAAAGGACTTCAAATAATGTGCTCAAGATTGGATAGCTGCAAAATATAAAACATCATTTGGATGGAAAACTAGTAAAAGCTGGTGAGGAGAAATCTGAGGCTCTCATGAATTTTGTATTGGAGTAAAAGTTTTGCATTACAACATGGAACATATTAATGGAACAAGATGAACCTTTGGGTCTCAAAAAGGGTGGAGTTTCCTGCGATGAGTACACACACACACACTGTAACATCATTGGTTATACATTTATTGGAAAAATTAATCTACAGAAATTAACATATTTCACACTGTTTGACAAGGATAAATAAGAGGTTACAAAGTTCTTTCCTGAAAGAGAACTGATCTGGAGTCTAACATCAGTTCTGGATGGATGGCTATTAAAAAAATGCAAAGAATTATCACAATGTGAGTTCTCGTTGCTTGATTAAAAATGATTGAAGAAATTATTTGTGATTGAAGTAATCCCTTGGGGCTCTCCACAATATATTTCTGCAATTCTTCTTGTCCTTCCCTTCCCTTCCCTTCCCTTCCCTTCCCTTCCCTTCCCTTCCCCTTAGGAAGGAACGTAAAACAGAAACTATGTGGAGGAAGTAGGATGCAAAGGAACCTGAAACAGGGAGAAAAAGTAGAGTTAGTAATAACATCAACTGACTTACATTTTCAGTAGGTGGATTGAGTAACTTTACAGTTTAACTCAACTATCATGCACTCTGAAGTGCTGCTTATTCCTAATTGGCCACAAAATAATTAGCCACACATTTAAACAATTTGGCAACTGTGCACAATTGCAAGAACCAAAGATCTTAGGAAAAAAACCCAAAACAATTAGAGATAAAAGGTTAATGCGGCATAAAAGGGCTTTCTCAGCTGGCATATGCCATGGAAGCAATGAACTCATCAACTCACCTTAACATATATACTAACTTGCCCAGTCCTTTCTAAAATATATCAGTTAAATTTTGACTGTGCGTGCAGCACTGGGAATAGCAAGGGAATAGCAAGAAGCTAATGTGCCATTTAGAAAGTTTCATATGTAACTGCAGATCTTTCATGTGCTCCAGTTCTGAAGGTTTACAGCATCATAGTTCTGTGATATCTGATGTAACATTTGATTCCTTGTAAAGCCGAAATCATGAGCTTGTGAAAAGTCCTGAAGTAACCAATTATTGTGCATCACTTCACCATTGTAGATCACATGAAATAAAGTGATTTGGTTGTATTTCTAGGTTGTCACCTAGAAATATTGTAGAGTCGTCTTTCTGGAACTGTGGGATGTACCAAGGTCAGTGGAGTTGGTTGAGTCACTGCAGATTTAGCCCTGTATTTGTTTACAGGTCCTTCCCAAACAAATCTTGATTTTTCCATCTACAGCTGTTATTTATGACCATCTATTTACCAGGTAGCCTGAACAGAGTATTTCAGTTCATAAGCTTTACATGACTACTTGTTTCAGCTATTTTCTTTTTGCTAATCATAGCATCTATATACTCAGCTAAGTAACCTACAAAAATAGATCTTTTTTTCTACAGTGACAAAGTTTATTTACTGTACAGTGAGCTCCAGTGGATGATAAAGATTGAATAAAGGTCTTAAAATACAATAAAATTTATGAATGCTATGGTTTAAAACCATAAAGATACAGAATGGTGAGCCTAGTGGATAAAAATTTTGATCCTCATTTAAACAATTCTATATCCCCTTGTGCCAGCTGGCTGTAGGAAATGGTCCATCCTGAGCAGTTTTTGTTCTACCTTTCTGACTTCATCCACAGTTTAAAGTAAGCTCTTTATTTTAAATCAGTTTCAGTAGATTTCTACCTACCAAGCCTTAGGACTGACATATTATGCAAAATTTACTGTACTTTGATGTCTTCACTTTTTCAGGCTTTGTTTTATACTTCATGTAGGTGATTTCCTGGTTGCATAAAGACTCTCCTCAAATATACTGGTCACACTTTCATTGTCTTTTCCGTGGAATGTATATGAGGCAGTGTTGCTTTTTCTGCAGCTGTGTGGCTTCCTTTCCTGTGCTTCCTTCTGCTTTTTTTCTGCTGCATTCATTCTTCCTTGCCTAATATCATCCTTTTCAAAGCTGAACAGTTAAAGGAATGGTATTTCCAATATCCAAAATCTATTCCTAAGATCAAACTCATCACCCCAGAAAATCATATGATTTGACTTATTTGTTTAGGTGATAGGGGAGAGTAGGAGCGATGGCTGCAGTCTGTCTCTCTCTGATACTGCTCAGTCAGCTCAGACTCAGCGCCTGCTCTGTGCCCTAAGCTGCAGCAAGCTCATCTGTCTGTCTGCAGCAGAAACACTCAGAACCCTGGATTCCTCTGTGTGGAAGAGCATTAAATCTTGCTGCAGAAGGACTAGAACAATTGTGGTGAATTGTGTGTGCTGTATTGGTATCTGACAGAAACTGCTGTGGCTGCCAAAACAATTTGGCAATTGTTTTCTAATTAGACTTTGCTGTGCCTTTTCCATCCACGAGCAAGCAATATGTGGGTCTACTGTCACCAGCTGGCTCTTGGCCTGTGTCACTCAGAGAAGTCCTCATACTGCCTTCCCTTTTCAAAATACCTTCTGCTAGGAAAGCCATGAGCATCTCAAAACATTGGCAAGCAGGGTCAGAAAGCTCCAGTGAGAAGTGGATGGGAGAAGAGCCCTGCTGAAGGAAAGGTTATCGTTGGTTTGGTTCAGCAGGACTCTGTGGACACAGGAGTGTGTGGATTTAGCTTGTGCACCAGGGGTGGCTAGAGAAACACACAGGCCTTGAGAGAAAATATTCCTTCGTGGCACATATACTTTTCTTTATACACTTGGATTTTATTAAGTGGCATGCCAGCTAAAGAGCAACGATTGCAAACAACATGTAGGGATTAGGGACCATATGTTCAGTGCACTGGTCCACCACACAGTACAGCAGCCCTTCCCTAGGTAGGAAAAAAGAAAAATAAGGTATTTAGAAACTGCCGCTGTAAAAACTGCTGAGAAGCTTACAGAATCTATGCTTTTGCTATGAAGGTGAGGCAATCCCTGTTGTCTGGTGATTTCATAAGCACCAGATTAATAGTTCATTCTGTAGCCAAACTTCCCAAGAGCAAATTAAAATAATAAAATCAGTATTATAGGGATAAGATGCTAATGCTATGTATTCATAGAATAATTAAATTGTAAGGCATCTCTGGAGGCTATCTAGTCCAAGTTCCTGCTTAAAGTTAAATCAGGCTGCTGGTGGGCCTGCACAACTGACTTTCAAATAGCTTCAAAGAGGGAGATTTACTATGCTTTCTTTAATAACTGCAAGAGTATATCTTTGTGTGGATCACGAGAAAAATTAATTTTCTGCAAACATCTTCCTATAAATCAACTAATAAATGTTAAGATTAGTATATTTTTTACCCAAACTCCATGTGTCAATAAATATAATTGTGAAACAAATGAAAATGACTTGCTTAGAAAAGTGAATACCACACCACAGTTTGAACCAGAGTGAAGGCTGAAGACTCTTTTGGTGCTACAAGTGTGAGGGAGAATCAAAATCATAAAGCAGACAGACAGGACAGGAAGGCAGACTTAATTCTGAGGTTGAGACTGCAAATATTCAGCACATCTATCAAACCACTCAACCCCAGGCAGCAATATGCGAGAACTAAATCGTGTTGATTTGCTTTGGTAGGGTTTTCATGCACTCTCTGCTCAGAGGATAGTAACAACAATATTACCTCATAAAATGTATCATAAGAACCATTGTCAATATTGCAGCAAAGGTTTAGAGACCTGCCAGCATGAAAGGAAATGTGTTATTTATTAATTTCAAGCTGGATAAGGATATGGAGCCAGCAGCTGAGATATTACTTCTGAAAGAAAATCCACAAACAATAGAGGGTGAAGAGGTAAAATTTATATTTGCTGAGGTGACCTAACCTCTAGAAAGAAATATATGAACTTAATTTACCAGTAAATAATCTCAAGCAGATGTAATTTTAATACTATCAGGAAATAAAAAGTCCATTATTAGTCTGAGAATATATAAAATCCTTCCTTTCATTTGTGAGTGCATTCACTGGAAAGGGATCTAAATAGAAGATGAGAAAAATTTAAAAATATCTTTCTTGAATACCAAAACTCTCAATAGATTATGGAAGAATACACAGGAAATGTTATACATTTCTGATGTTTTTAGAGAGTTCACCTTAAGGTAAAGACAGGAAAAGCTTAGTAAGCTGCTTTCTCTGGAAATCATAGAGCCAGAGGGAGGAAAAAAAGACATGGTGATGCTTTCATTGATCATTGCATTAGCAATAGCTGAGCCCTCCACTTGAGAGTAAACCTCAGTCTAAAAAAGGGAAAAAAAAAAAATNAGCCTAAAGTGGTTGATGCTTTCTGAGAGTCTCACGGTTCATTTCCATTTGACCAGTGGGTGGGAAGGGTGGAAAAGGGAGATGGATGAGGGTATTGTGGGGCACATGCAGGCAGCATGCATATCAGCAAGGGGGCATGGATGCCTCCACAATTAGCTAAACTTTCAAGCCAGAGACAAAATTTCGGATGAAGTACCACAGCCTTTTTTCTGGGTCTGAATCAGAATGTGCCAAAATTTCATCCAGATGGAAAATTAGGTGGGCAGGAGGAGGTTAATTTGGAGGAGGAGGTTAGACAAGGAGTAAATGTGTGCACTTCCTATCATTATTGCAGGTTCACAGGAGGTTTTTCTGAGTGCTCAAACCTAATTTAAGCTCTTGATGAAAAGCTGCCACTTCTCTTATTTATAGAGCAGGTTTGTCAGCTCCAGGATTTGAGCTATTGGGAAATTCCTCTCTCAGCCTACAAATTGCATCCATGAGCTGTGCCCACACTTGCTCACAAGCTTGAGGAAATAAGAGGAACAGAGGTTGAGAGGAACAAAGCTGGTGAAGCCATGGGAAGTACTTTTGTCTTAGTACAGACTGCAGCTATTTCCAGGCTGCTTGTGTCAATTGGGGTGCCTTGTGTACAGAGGTTTAAAATAGCAAACTTCAGTGCAGCTCAGCAACATGAGGAGCTGAATGTGTCTGGAGCTACATGTCCACGTTGTGGGAGGTCAGCCTGCAGCTGGACAGTAAGTCTGGTGGGCTCTGGGGTGTCAGATGTTTCCTGTGTATCCATGGACCAGCTCTGGGCAGCTGCACAGCCTCTGCAGAAGTAAGAGAGATTCCATTTTGGTCAGACTCTTCTAGTGATGGCAAGTATCTTGTAGAGCAAGGTATGAAAAGAAACATATGTAATTTTTATTAATCCTGCTGTTAACTTTATTGGAATTAATCTTTTGGGGAGGGTACAACACAAGATAGTACTCATTTATTGGGTATCCTTGAACTTCACATTGCAAGATGAAAAAGGTGGGATTTAGACATGAAACACTTACAGTGTTTAAAATGTCCCTATATTCTCTGAGAGTGTCAGTGCCTGCCTGCCACAGAGATGTCTACTTCAGTTGTCAAGCCTGCCTTAAGTGAATCACAGTTTTAGAGGATATGAATGTCAAAGTGCTTTGGGGACACCAGACTGTGCAATCCTTTTGCAGAAGGCTTGGAAAGCTGGTGCCTCCAGATGGAGGGGCTGTTTTCCTTATTGTGGTGGTGATTTATCACCCTTCCTTGCTTCTTCAGCACCATTTAGTAATTAACACTGAGTATGGGCACTGTGCAGAGTAGATTACAATTCCTATGGATTCAAAGGATCAAACTTACATGATAGTTCTTTCAAATACTTAAATTGTTCAAATACAGAGTGTAGGGGTAGTTGTTGTCCAGTTCTGTAAACTTCACTGTTTTATCAAGAAAGAAACCTGCAGATTTGGAACTTCCAGTCAGATTTTAAAAACAGGATAAGCATTTATTTTTTTTTCTTTTTTTTTCTATTTTTTTTTTTTACAGAGTTCTAAAGAGAAAAAAGCCATTTAAAACAGAACATATATCTTCATTTGTCATATGTTGCCATTCATAGAATAGCTTTTATCTCTGTAACTTTAACCTGTCAATAAGTAAGTAAATAAAATAGAATAATAATACCCCTAATGAGTCATGATTAAGAACTTAGCCATTTATTTAAAAAGGAATATTTATGCTCAAAATTTCAGAAGCAGTCAAGAGTTAACGTCTGGGGCTTTTCACAAGGGAAATGCTGAAACTGGGTACACACTTTGAGTCCTCTTGGCATTGATTCACGCATTGTGTGGTTGTAATGGCTGAAGGGCCTCAATATCCTCTATACTTCCTTTTAATTGATTTTGTGATAATGCAGTGCATATTAGGTGTGCNCTTAGTTGAAGAACCAGGTGACCTCTGACAGTTTCCATTAAAGCAATCAAATATATTTTAATGTACTGTCAATAGTTGTTTGTGGGAGCACATCTTCTGCAGACAGTGCTTTTGAAGTATATGTTGCCCAAGATATATCACAAGATGATGTCATAAGTGCATACAGTAGACATTAAAATTCTGTGCCAAAATATATTAGATAATTGCATAAAAATAAAAAAAAAAGTGGAGGAAATCCAACAGTCTGTGTTTATACTGAGATTTCTTGGAAAGTGGTGGAGGGGGAGGGATTTGGATCTGGCACTTTTACATCAATGGTGAACAATACAGCAGTAGCCTTCCTGGCATGAGGGAAAATGTTACTATTATTAATTATTATTATT
>WBMY01008558.1:306958-377767 GCA_013397315.1 Donacobius atricapilla
GTCAATTGGGGTGCCTTGTGTACAGAGGTTTAAAATAGCAAACTTCAGTGCAGCTCAGCAACATGAGGAGCTGAATGTGTCTGGAGCTACATGTCCACGTTGTGGGAGGTCAGCCTGCAGCTGGACAGTAAGTCTGGTGGGCTCTGGGGTGTCAGATGTTTCCTGTGTATCCATGGACCAGCTCTGGGCAGCTGCACAGCCTCTGCAGAAGTAAGAGAGATTCCATTTTGGTCAGACTCTTCTAGTGATGGCAAGTATCTTGTAGAGCAAGGTATGAAAAGAAACATATGTAATTTTTATTAATCCTGCTGTTAACTTTATTGGAATTAATCTTTTGGGGAGGGTACAACACAAGATAGTACTCATTTATTGGGTATCCTTGAACTTCACATTGCAAGATGAAAAAGGTGGGATTTAGACATGAAACACTTACAGTGTTTAAAATGTCCCTATATTCTCTGAGAGTGTCAGTGCCTGCCTGCCACAGAGATGTCTACTTCAGTTGTCAAGCCTGCCTTAAGTGAATCACAGTTTTAGAGGATATGAATGTCAAAGTGCTTTGGGGACACCAGACTGTGCAATCCTTTTGCAGAAGGCTTGGAAAGCTGGTGCCTCCAGATGGAGGGGCTGTTTTCCTTATTGTGGTGGTGATTTATCACCCTTCCTTGCTTCTTCAGCACCATTTAGTAATTAACACTGAGTATGGGCACTGTGCAGAGTAGATTACAATTCCTATGGATTCAAAGGATCAAACTTACATGATAGTTCTTTCAAATACTTAAATTGTTCAAATACAGAGTGTAGGGGTAGTTGTTGTCCAGTTCTGTAAACTTCACTGTTTTATCAAGAAAGAAACCTGCAGATTTGGAACTTCCAGTCAGATTTTAAAAACAGGATAAGCATTTATTTTTTTTTCTTTTTTTTTCTATTTTTTTTTTTTACAGAGTTCTAAAGAGAAAAAAGCCATTTAAAACAGAACATATATCTTCATTTGTCATATGTTGCCATTCATAGAATAGCTTTTATCTCTGTAACTTTAACCTGTCAATAAGTAAGTAAATAAAATAGAATAATAATACCCCTAATGAGTCATGATTAAGAACTTAGCCATTTATTTAAAAAGGAATATTTATGCTCAAAATTTCAGAAGCAGTCAAGAGTTAACGTCTGGGGCTTTTCACAAGGGAAATGCTGAAACTGGGTACACACTTTGAGTCCTCTTGGCATTGATTCACGCATTGTGTGGTTGTAATGGCTGAAGGGCCTCAATATCCTCTATACTTCCTTTTAATTGATTTTGTGATAATGCAGTGCATATTAGGTGTGCTGGCAACCTAGGGTGAAATAGTAAAGGAAAGCATGGTAGTATTGTTATTTTACCCTATGACTCGTTTGCAATGTTAAGTCCTTTAAAGCCTCTATTCCTGAAAAAGAAAGGAAGCTCTCTTCGTTCCTCATGTTGCAATGAGGGATGCATACTGTTAGAAGCAAGAATTTCTCTGAATCCTTGCATATTCAGTCAGTACTTGGAGAAAGGTAGAAATGACTGTTACTAACTCTTGCCCCCAGGTTCATATTAATGTATTTCTAAAGATGTAAAATTTCTGCTTCTGGTAGATGGTTTGAGAAGGAACAAGTAAATCAAGTTTAAAATAAGTTCTTGCTCTGAGTAAGGGAACCTGTAAGACTGTTGAATTGTTGATTACTAATGGGACTTATAGAGAAACAATAGAAAACAGGGGGAAAAAATGTCAAAAATTACTATTTTGTAATTATTGCAGTTGTATATCTTATTCCTGACTGCTGTAGCAGCTGGCATGCATTTATAAAAGAACTGAGTAATCTGCTGTCAAATACTGTTCCATCCTGCTCACCGGTGGTCATTTTTTATGATGTTAATAAACAATAACCTTGTTATTCAAACACTAGCTCAGTATTTTGTCTCCAGTAGCAGGAGGCTAATAAGGAAATAAGGAACACCTGTAACACACCTGTAACACCAGGTGTGTTACAGAAATGCAAAGTTTCCAATTATTTAATATTCTAAGTATACCGAAAGTTTCTTTTTCGTCTTCCTGAGTGAGAAGCAGTTTTGTACCTTGAAGGAAGAATGAGTAGACATTTCCCACCAAAGCTCTTGGCATTATGATACCTCTGGGTATTTTCTTCATCAGTACGAATGCATAATCATTTGGGGGATCTAGGAAAGATGTTGACATGAAGGAATATTGTGAAATAAGTTGGCTACAGGCAATTTGTGCTTTGCCTAGAGAAAATGTTCCTCATCTGCCTTTCAGTATTAGGAAATTCCTTTTTCTCTTGTATAAGGAGAGAGGACAACAGAAACATGAGGAATCCTTTTAGATGTTGTGTAGGAGAGAAGCATGCATAGTAATCAGTGGAAAACATCAGAATGGCTCATAATCAGCACCAAAGCCCTGCTGCTGCAAACCCCAGGCTCAAGCCTATGCTCATGAGCATTTTTGTGAAGCATCCTCATATTCCGGGGGAAAACAGAGGTTTTGTGAGTGAGGGTGGAAAGCAGAAGGCACAGATGTGCCAATGGTGACAACACAAAAAAGCATGTTGGCTGATTGAGTTGTACACTGGGCCTAGCATGGTCCTGGCCTTTCTAATCTTCCCTTGGTTTTACTTTGCACAAATGCTGACTTTTACAGAAAAATTCTGAGAAAGACAAAGAACTGTATTAAACAGACAGCATGTGGCAAGTATGTCATCATTGAAACCCTAGAGGAATATAATAATTCAGGCCATAAATCAGACCAATGACTTTTAGGACCACACTAATGCTTTTTGCTTGGATCTGAATACCAGTGTACCTGAATTTGGTTTCTTCTATGTTCTATTCACAATCAGTGCTACAAAAAGACCTTTAAGAAACTTTAAGAGACTATTTTTGGGCACTGTTCACCTTCAGAACCTGACTATGAATTACAACCAGACACGAGATGGGAGGAATACTCCCATACATTTCAGTATTCACTTGAGAAGTGGGATTTAAATCCAGTGAGAAGTGAGTCAAAACAGGTCTAGTGGTCCAGTTATTCTGCCTGATCTCAGATGTCATTACTGTTCTCCACAGTGCTGTTACAAGAGAGAACTTGTTCTCCAGATGTACAACAGCAACACAGTTCCACCCCAAAAGCCTCCCTGTGATGGGCAGGTGTTGCATTGTGCTACAGCGTGTCCCTGAGAGTGAGCTGCGCCTCAGGGCCTGGTGCACTCTGCTAATAAAGGGCTGACCATAAAGGCAAGGAGATGGGGTCCCACTTGGAAATCCAAGCTCTGTTTATTGTCTGCATTGTGGGTACAGCCTCCAGTGTGTTCCAGCGACAAGAGCCAAAATGGTGCCAAGGATCCAGGGCTATATACCAGATAAAAGGGATGGTCTTGAGGTCAGGGTCCAATAGGGATGGGGAAAAGTGGTGCAGATGGGTGACCAGGAGCCAGGGGGACTAATAGGATCATAGGGGTGGGGTACTGTGGCAAAAATAACCCAGTGGGGTCCAAGGGAAGGAAGAACATTCTGGGAGGTGTGCATATATGATAACAGGGTGACATAAACTTACCAAACCAATGAAACAACGAAACCTAAAAAATACTAACATGTGTCTGCAAAGGCCCATGGGAGGAACGTTTTTCTCACCCTAACCTAAAGAGTATCTCAGACCCTTAGGCTTCCATAGGCAGATTGTCACTCTCAGGTCCTTTGTGTGAGTGACACATTGGTGGGGCTCAGCTGGGCAGCTTCCACAGTCTCCCGTGTCCCAGATCTCCAAAACACTTTGTGTACACAGCTCCCCTGACCCATCTTCTGGCATTACTGTGGGAGGATACCAGAGAGATGTGTAACAATGAGACAGAATGGAAAAGATATTCACCTCACAAAATGGTGGAGGGAATACAGCAGAAAGAATAATTTCCTCCTTAACAAAAATGACATGAGCTCTTTGGATGCATGCAAAAGGCTGCTAAGAGCTTGCAGTGACCCTGAACCTTGCAGTCGAGGGTGGGTGGGATTGAAAACAACCAAAAATTACAAGTTTAGTAGCTCTGGTAATCATTAGCTGAATATGGGGGAAAAGGAAAATTTTGAACAAAATTATCTGACTCCCAAAGCATGTAACATATGTTAATTACGGGAGGAAAAGAAAAGGGCATAAAACAGCCATCAGTGAGCACCTGGACAGTCTCTAGCATCAGAAAGGAAGAATGGAACAGAAATGGTGCCAAAATTGTAAGTCAGACCCTCAAAGCAAATATTTTTGTCTGAAAATACAAATTGCTGACATCCCAAAATTGCTAATTATCCTCTCTTTCTCAATCTGCTACTAGTTTGGCTGTGCAGAGAAACCTGCTATTAACCAGTATCTTCAACAAGATTTTCTGTGAGCTGTCTTGGGTGTGTGTGGTTTTCTCATGGGCACCATGGGGAGCTAAGTAGCTGAGGCAGTATATGAAATGCTACTTGAAACTTTTTCAGACCCTACTGAATGCACTTTGAAACTGAGGTAGGGCTTAAAGTGATACTGCATCCAGATCACCATGCTGCCCTGGAGGGGCAATCCATGCTTTCTTTCACAGAAGACCCTACAGGCCTCAGTAAGTCTGTAATTTTCTGTGTGCTATCAGAAACCCTTGTCATACTTTATATTGTGAAGAGAAAAGGAGAAAACAGCATTGAAGACCAGAATTCCTTGCTCTAGTCATGTTATCCCTCTGTTGTCAGTCCAGATGGAACAATTCATCAAAATCAGCCTGGAGGAAATTTGAGAGTTTTTCTGTGCATCCGTTGCTGCCTCACATTGGAAGAACATCAGGTCCACTTGACAAGGATGGAGCAGATGTTTTCTCTTTCAGTGCTGCCTTGACAGAGTGATTCTGATGGCACACGGCACATCCAGAGGCGTGTGTGTGCACTAGAAAGCAGTGGGATTACAGAGGGAACATTGGTGGAGGAAAGCTGAGTCCAGGAGGCTTCGGGGCACAGCATCATTTTCTGGGCTGCAGTGGCCACCTGACAGAAACATGAGAAATACAATTGGTCCTTTCTTGTTGTTTAGCTGGGATTCAACTGTGCTAGCAGATGTCATACAGACACAGTCACAGACACACAGATGCAGTCACAGGCACACATACATGCACAAATGGATCTCTCTGGTAGCAGGTCCGGCCCTATGGTGTCCCCCACCTCTCAGACCCTGGGACTGCCCAACAGCTGACTCAGACCTATGGTACCTCCCTTAGCCAGCTCTCAGACTTCTGACAGATTTGCATGGACTGGAGAGCACCCTCACCCAGGGTAATATTGAAGAATGGAGTGTTACAATGACAGATTGCTGTGATCAGGCACAGGACTTGGTGGCATTTATCTACCCCTCTCTGCTCTCTTTTTCCCATTATTTGTTCTCCCCTGTCTACACTGATGCATGTATTTCCCCTTCCCTTAAATATTTCATAGCAAGTTATTGCATTCCCACAATTTTCTCAAATATCCCATAGTAGGTTTGCTTACGTCTTTAAGACCTATGGTAATCTTACTTCCCCCTCCTTATCAGTTAAAGAGTTTTGGTAGAACTTGTCAAAGGTTTGTTCCAGTAATGTCCTATCAATAATCAATAATCAATAATCAATGTGAGAGCTCTGGTCTTTGGTATAAGTATCAATTTACTTCTGCTCTTTTTGGATTGTGACTGGGTTTTTAATGTATTTCTTCTCTTCCTGTCTCTTGTCCCAGTATTTCCTGCTCAACCGCCCTGAACCCAATATCCTCACAAAGTAAATAGCTTCTCAGTCCTCACAAGAATATCTTGCAGTCTTCTCTAACAGATGTTCAGAGTATCTGGTGGAGCTGGGGTGGGACAGGAAATGGCTGTACCTGATTTTGCTCTTGTGTGAATTTTTGATTAAAAATATATATTGTCTCTATAGCAGTCAAATAACTTTCAATATCAAGAAATCAAGTTAATGGAGGGAAAGAAAACTAAACATAAGCTTTGTATTAAGGGTCATTAAATTACAAATCATTGAACAACTTGAAATAGGATTAAAATGTGAGTTCTCTGGTCTATTTTAAAGCTGATCTACTATTATGGTTTTTATTATATAAAAGTTAAGTTAGTAATTTATAAAATAAATTAAATGCACTTTTTCACCTTCTGTTCTCAGATTTGGCAGTGAAAAAATGTTCTGATTGTGGTTTCTTGAAGTGTAATTACTTTGTCAAAGGAAAATATGACTAGAACTGATATTTGAAATGCACTATAATTGTACTCAAGCCATTTGATAATTTGCTCATGTACTGGATGTTTTATTAATTTAACAACAGCTAACAATACTGAAGTTGGAGAATCATCCGACAATTTCTCTTTCCCATTTAAAAGAAAACATAATTTGCTTTAACCTTCCATTTAGTCCCAAAGAGAAGCTATGGACACACACTTTCTGTGAGCAGTTTAATTTACTTCACAATGAATTTTTCACAGTAGCAGTCCTGTTAGCCTGGCTGGATCAGGTTCTGTTTGAATGATTGAACTTCTTACTTGACCACGCTAAGATTTTAGAGGAAAGAAATGTAATATGAACAACCAGGTGTGGGCTGGGAGCTGTCTTAGTGCCTGCCAGCTTTGTCACACAAGCAAATTCATGCTCTTCAGCTTTGCCTTCTTGTAACACAAGGTTTTTATATGCTTACAAGCTTCTCTGTGTGGTGACAAGGACTCAGCAGATGGTAGCTTGAAAGCTGAAAATAGCTATTCTTATATTAGTTATTTTCTCTGTTTGGAATGGACGCTTGATAATGCAAAACAAGGAATTCCCATGACTCATCTCTAACATGTCAAAATACTCTAAGCAGCACTTGCCTTTCCTTGCTAATAATGGGCAACATCCATCAGTCATCCTTGGCTCATGCAGATTCATAACTCTTCCTCACTTGGTGAGGAGGTCAGTGCTGTGTCCTTTGCCTTTGGGCAAGGAGTTGGTAGGCACTACCCTGCAACTGCAACCATGGCAGTGGACATGTAGTGTCCTGATCCGGGAAATTCAGATCTTTGCATCTCCTAATACCTGCACGGTGACCAGAGACATGCCAGATATAAGGAATGACAGTGTCACCCCCGAGATGGATTGCAGTGAGGTCTTGGCAGTGGGCACTACACACAGGAAGCACCAGGACATTTGGTGCTGCTCAATGCTGCCCTGGGCAAATTTCCACTGTGGTGGAGGACCATATATAGTATCCATTTCTGGATCCAAGCTGACTCTATTCAGAACCAGAAATCACATATTCACCTTGACAGCAGAAGCAGCAGAAGGCCTGCAATCCATAGAAAGCCGCTGCTTTAGCAGTCATGAGCAGAACCAGAAGTGGCTTTGGGAGGGAGCTGAGCAGGAGCTCAGCAAGCAGTGGTGATGGGTGGTGAGGATGGATGACCTGCTTCTGGTCCCCCAGGAAAAGGGGATATGGCACAATGCAAAGCTGACATTCATATGTCTGCAGTGTTTTCTAAGGGTGGTGCTCAGTCTAGCAAGGAGTGAACCTCGGATGCTCTTTGTAAAAGTATTGAGAGAAGAGACCCTCATGAGGGAGCTTGCAGCAGAGATGGATGTTTGTGGGTGTAGCTGTGTCACCAAAAGAAAGAGACCAACATACAGCTCTATCTTGTGCTCAGAACTACTACCAGTTAGTCTTCTTATCCTGAATGGTTGTCTTTAGGAGAGAGTATATACATATTCACCCAACTTTTCTAGAAGCTCGCTTGAAAACTCCTGTAGAGAGTATAATTCAGTGGCAGAAGCAGTCTCATGTGGAACTCATTACCCAAGAAGGAATTTTGCTTTCTGGATGTGTTCTTCCATTCAGTCTACAGGTAGAAAGCTATAGCCACATCAAGAGCCTATGCTATGGAGACAATGTTCACAGAACCTTCACTAGAGCTCTTCCAGATGGTCTCAGCAGCTGATGAGACTTAGAAAAATTCTGTAAGAACTGGTGGGACCGAGAAGAATTGTGGTCAGGGATATTTATTTGTCTACATTTTCTTTATTTTCTTTATCTATTTTTTATCAGAAGGCCCACGTGTCTTTTTGTGCAAATGTTCTTTGTAGAGGAAAAGCCACTAACTCAGTCCCTCAAGACAGCCTATTTCTGTTTTCTCACTCTGTGGTATTTTGCTCTTTGAATTTTTTCAGAAGACTTTTCATGGTCCCCATTAAAGTAGTCTTTGATTTGCTTGAGTCTCAGGGTATTCCAGCCTGTTATCACTCAGTCTAGTTTTCCTTTCAGGCAGCCAAACAAAATTTAGTAACACTACAAATGTGTTTACTGTTTTGTTGATAAAAAGGTCTGGTCACATAGCCTCTTTGCCTTGAACAATATTAAATGTCAGCAGTGGAAAACCACTCACCTGAACACAAGATACAGGGAAAAACATCTTTTTGAGTAGAGGGAGAGAGGAGGATCTGGCCTTAATGTGCTGAAGTATGAGGGCTAGCAAATTAATGATTCTGATGTATGAGAAAAAGTGCTGCTCCTTAGCTGAGAGCTCTTCCCATAAATGTCAGGGGGTGCTCTGCATCTTACTGTCAGCTCAAACTGCGTGCTGATCCTTGGGGAATTTTAAAAGGGGACTGCAGCCCCAGGAAGTTTATGACATTTTCCTGCACAGGTTGGGTTTGTGGATGTTTCGTTCCTAAGCCCATATATCTTTTTTTTTCTTTTCCCTCCCTCTCCCTTTTTTTTAGTCTTTCTTTTACCATTTTTTCCTGTCATCCAAATCCCTCCTTCCCATTTATGTGCCTCATTTCCATCTTTTCAGATCCCTTCCTGCTGTGTGATGAGCTGTTTTCTTTTAACTACTGGTAGGTCCCTCAGCAAGACCTGTTGAGTCCCCAAAGCCCACTGGGACCAGACAGTTTCCTCTGATCTCTGGTAAAATCTGTAACTCTCCCCTTATCAAACAAGAACAAAGGAGGCAGAGAGGAGTCTCACGGGCTGATGGGCTGGTGTGTTCCTCTGGTCTCTAAACAGCTATTCCTATTTAGAAAAACAGTTCCTCAATATTCATGTTGCCACCTGTGCTCCCACAGCTCCCATAGCTATTGCTTTAACTAATGCGGCAGTGCTCTTTTACTGAACAGGAGAGATTTCAAGATTAGGTTCCAGTAAGTTTCAAGAAATAAAGTTTCATTTAGACAGAGAGCTCCATTAATAACTAAAGTTATTAATGAAATAATAATTTTATTTTAGAAAAGTAAAAACCTCACTTCAGTAGTTGCTTGGGCTTTTTATAACACCCAGAGCAAAGGAGCAGAGGTGCTGTTGACAGGTGAAAACAAAAAAGAGGAGACAACAGACAAGGTAGGCTGGTGTCAGCACAGCCCTGTGCAGCAGTGTCATCAGGTCCCATTTCTAAAAATAATTATTATTAAAAAAAAATTAAATATTTTTATTTTCCTTTTGCCATATAAATACAGTTAGTGTCTTAGGTGGAGTGGAGACTAAGAATTTGAAGAGACTTTCTGGATTATTTGAATCCCCTGCTTGAGTCTCTGTTCTGTGCTGGAGCCACGAGGGTATCTCACACACAGGATGAATGGCAGCCCACCAAGCTGACCTTTGATATATTTTTTTTTCTCTCTTCCCTTCTCCCTAGTTGATAGTTACCCAGCTATACATGGATATAGGTTGTACTAAGCAGCACCCAGACCTAAGCAGTGCACTGCATTGCACAGCTGCCTTTTACACCTGGGGGTTATGTCTGCCACACACAGGGTAGCTGTAGTACAGATTTTTGCATACGGATTTATCAGCCTTTCAGCCGGCACCTTGGACTTCCTGTGACTGGGAATAGCTCTAATCCATCTCCAAGTAACATGTTCAGGTTAGGAATACAGCGCTGTTAATGAGGACTTATGGTATGCTTATAGTTAAATATGTAACATGCAAGGAGTGTTATTGTAGTAATGACAATTATGGTGATGATGTCTTGAGTGATGCAAATGAGGCACTGCAGTGGTGCAGGCTGGTTTTCCTACATGATATGAAAACAACTTTTTTTACTGTACTGGAAACTTGAAGGTTTGAAATCTGCTATAAAATGCTTTATTTTATCACCTTTTGATTAAATTATAGTTTATTTTTCTTGGTCTTCAGGTTACTTACAGTGTGGTAGTGATCTCTTGTGATTATAATGCACAATTTAAAAATTAGTACTACTTAAAAGGATGACAATATGGAAAAATAAACATATTTTTTCCAGTGATGTTATAAATTTTCACTGCATTGGAATGAGAAACAGAAAAGTGTTACTTTATCAGTTTCTTTTCTGTGATATTTTGAATTATTTAAAGATATGCAAAGGCCCAGAGAGTTCACAACAGATTCTCTCTGTTCCAGACTTCTTTATGGACTATGGCAAACACATTTCACAGAATAAAGATGAGTCAAGTGCAGCTTTGGGTGCCAAGGGTGACTTAAGCAAAGTGAATTGATGTTATGCCCTCTATTTTTCCTATATAACCATTTTTCCTCTTTCATTTTCTTTATTTTCTATACATTTCTCTTCCCTAACACATACTTGTTTTCTGTTTTTCTAGCAATAATTCCCCCTTAGCTTACTTTTTCTGTAGCTTCCTTCTGCCATGATTTTTTTTCAGGATTTCCTCCCTTCAGTCTCTTTTTAGCTCCCTTCTTTTTTTGATGTTGTTATTTTAGCTCCATAAAGACAGAATTTCAGAAAGTGTTTTAATGCTTGTTCTGCCTTTTTTTTTTTTTTAATTTTGAGTCTGACTCCAAGCCCCAGACCAAGGGATTGGTCTGTAGTTTCCCAGTCCTCTTCCTTTCCCTTTCGAAAGACGCATGCATGTGACATCTGCATTATTTTTCGGTCATGGTGAATAGTCTCTCTGCTTCAGCCTCCCAAACTATATGAATAGATTGATGGACCTCTAGCTGAAATGTTGCTGAATCACCCATCTATTCAGATGCAGAGCAGTCTGGCTGGGTACAGCCAGACTCATGTTGGAGCTGTAAGAGATAAAACCCAAAAGGGATGGTGACATAACTAAGAACAGGTTTCTTCTCATTATCCATATCTCCTCCAAGCTTTCGCTGATTGACTGGTTTTACATGTAAGTCTAAATTGTGCATCTTCTACTTCTAAGTAAATTTAAATAAATAAAACTCTCAAAAATAATTTGAAATTATTTGATAGGGAGAAATGTGAATGATGATGTAGAGCTAACACAGCAAAGCAGGAAGGACAGTAACTACTGAGTATTTGTGCAAAGGGCAGTGTGGTGTAATGGCTATAAGGGAAGAAATGATTACTCCTCTGTAAGAGAGCTGAAAGCCTTTTCCACTTTTGGATATCAGTAGCTGTTGTTCTAATTCTCAGCCATGGCAAAGAGATTTAGCTGCCTTTATTGAGATATAGGCCCATGAGCCAGTAATTGTGGCTGTAGTTTCTAGTTTGATGGCATTTATCATGAATTTCTTGTGTATTTAATAAGGAAAATATAATTTTTTTCCAGATTAGTTTTAGTTCCTGGTGCTTAGACACAGACATGTGAAGGGTATTTGAAAACCATGAACTAAAAAAACCCCAAAAAAATCTTCATTTCAGCCCAGACAAGAAGAATACTGTGTTTTGTCATAAGTAACATTTGTTGCATCACTTGAACTTGGGAACAAAACAAGAGAAGTATGCTGACAGGTTGACATTTTGGAATAATAAAAAGGTAAGTACAATACTCAAATTTATGCTAAAAGTCTATGCTCATAAAAAGTATAATTTTTTATGAGCAAAGGATTTTCTTTAAAAATATGTCATTAAACATATGCATTGTAACAATTCTAATTTGTTGTTCTGTTGAGCAATATTATCTGCGTGGTGACAGAATGGAATGAGAAAATGAACCAGGAGATTTTTCTTGAAGAGTAGAAGAATCAAAGTCCTTTCTAGTTGAGGATATAGCTGGAACGATTTTTTGTTTCCAGATTTCAGTATAGGACACGAAGATATGAGATTTAATATGAAAGCCCCTTCCCTGTGAATGTGTGTAGATAAACAAAAGTTTACCAGATAACAACAGCTGAAGAGTGGGGAGTATGTGCTGAAATGAAACCTCTGAAAGTCTCCCAAGAATCTGTAAATGGTCCCATTAAATCCATCAGAAGTGATAAACCTTCCAAATCAGCCAACACCTCAAGAGGCCACAGCCCACCAACATCAGCCAAGCTTTGGGTAACTTGGGTATGTCTGAGAGGGCAAGAGCTGCTACCTGCTGACAGGGACTGTGGAGTCATACACGTGTCAGATGCCAGGGACCCCGGGGGGACTGTTCCAGCACCACCTAGAAGCCACCAGTGTGCCAGTGCAATTGCCTAATTCTGAGTGAACATCCAGCCTTGTCCTTATGGCTGTTCTTCTCACTGCATGACTGTGGGTGAGTGCTGCAAATATTAAAGATAAGGAGGCTTGCAGAAAGTGTGAAAGCAGGCCCCAGAAACAGAAAAAGCAAGAGTTTAGAATTAGCTGCAACTGCAAAGCTTGAAAGTAGGAAAAGTTACAATAGTACAGCAAGCAAGGACATGAAACAACAAGTCTAAGTCTTAGGTTTGGCTAGAATAGATCTTAAGGCTGCAGAAAAATATGCTTAGCAAAATAGTAGAAAGTTTTAAGCTTAATAATGGAGTATTGTTTATCGTTAATAGAAAGCATAAAAGCAAGCCTCGTTTGAAGCAGGTGTATGTGTGCTTTCAGGGATTGGCTAGAACAATTGTCTGTAAGCTTTAGCAATATGGTATTGGCTGCAAAACTTTTAAAATGCCCTGTAACAAAGAAATCTTTGGCTGCTGTTGGGAGACGTGCCCTATTGCCATCTTTCACTTGTCTAAAATCCTGTTATGACACTGATGCAGAAATAAAAGCTCGAGGAACATCTAGCAGTAGTCCTGTCCCATTTGTACTCAAACCTCCTACACAGGTGAGCACCTGTGGAAACCACAATAGAACCACAGTGAGGGGATTTACTGTCCAAACAGTAACTTCTGTTAACATCAGCTTCATATCCACTTTGTTAACATAAGGTTTTCTGAGATTTGTTTGGTTTGATCTATCTTCCCCAGCTCTATCCCCAGTCAGAGAAAAGGGAGTTCACCACATATTCACAGTTGTCCTGGTTTTTACTGGGATAGTTAATTTCTTCTCAGCATCTGGCACTCTCCTGTGCTTTTGGGATTCAGTATTAAAATAATATTGATAACATACAGACGTTTTTGTTGTTGTTATATGGTGCCTATCCTGAGTCAAGGACTTAGTGCCTCATGCTCTGCCAGTGAGGAGGGGCATGAGAAGCAGGGGGGGAGCACAGCCAGGACAGCTGAGCAAACTGGCCAAAGGGATATTCCACACCAGAGAACCTCATGCTCAGTGTAGAAACTGGGAGAATTGTCCAGAAGGAGAGCAGGGTCTGGCATTAATCAGTGGGTGGTGAGCAATTGTATTGTGCATCACTTCTTCTGCCTTGGTTTTATCTTCTTCTTCTTCATCATCATAGTTTGGTTCTTGCTTTTGTACTTATTCTTCTTCTTTGTTTAAATCATTAACCTGTTTAACCATCATTAACAAAAATGTACATTTTTTACTATTGATTCTCCTCCCCATTCCAACCACCCATGAGAGGCTGAACCAGCAGTTTCTTGGTGCTTAGTTGCCAGCTGAGCTTAAACCACAACAGTCCTTTTTGGCCAGCAATATGGGGCCAGAGGGTTGAGATAATGATAGCACTGTTCCAGCTGCTGGCATGAAAGTAACTCTATCCCAGCCAAAACCTGGACAACAGTGAAGCAATAGAGCTAATATTTGATGGTGTCTGCTGGTGAAAAAATCGAAAATTTATTTGATTATTTTATCATTATAAGAATTATACTGAGCTGCCTCAGGAAGTGTTCCTCTAGAGGTTTATTGTGAGCATGTCAGGAAAACTCCCAGAACTTGGTCACATTGTTAACAAGATGTTTAATGGCAAAGAAGAATTTTAAAAAGGCTTAAGAAGATTTTATATTTCAGATTTGCTACATCTTTAATCAGGATATAAATATAGCAAAGTGGTGGGCATGAATGAAAGAAAACTACATCCACCTTAGCAGCCAGTTCAGTGCAACATGTTTTGTAGGGGGAAGAACTGGTCCCAAGCACCCAGCAGCTGTCTCACATGAACTGGGACTGACTCTCTTCTGGTCCTGCAGGCTGATTGCCTGTCAGTGGTTGGAGCACATCAGGTGAGCGTGTGAAGTTCAGCTCTTCATTTAGGCATTTTCTATGTAGTGAAATGGAGCTTGTGTGCTCTCAGGTTACCCTGAGATCTAAAACAAAATGGGGTAATTTGAAATGGCTGGAGATTTTATTCAGAAGTGCACTCTTGCTGCAGGCTATCACATTAATGCAGACACACAGCATACTGATTAAGAACCAATGGACCAAATGGACTGAAGGAACAGGGAATACATAATCCATACAACAATTCCTGTTATATTATGTCATATCTTTTTTATGATTACTTTTTAGTCCATTTACAATGTCATTCATTTCTAGTACAGGAATGACTACATAAATTTGAATGCAACAGGGAAATAATATTTTCCTTATAAGAATCCCTTTATCTTCAGTAAGATTTTCTTTTACATTCTAGAACTTGATATCAGTACTTTTATAACCTCTGCTTAAAATAAATCACAGTACTTAGAAGGAAAAGGTCCAGTAAATAAACACAATGGTCTTAAATGTCTTCTCGTCACCAGTCATCTTAATAGAAGTGGAACAGATTGACTTCAAAATGAACTAGAGGCTCTGAGACTGTAATTTCTGTAGTTTTTCTAGGTCCTCATAACTTGTCCCTGTTTCTTCTCACTTCTTTCCCCTGTAGTTTGTTTGAGCCATTTGTATCTACTGGAAGATTCCCCATAGGCTGTATTTACTTTCCAGAGGGAGCATAATATGAAGCTGTTAGCAGCTGTTTGTACTTTTATGTTTTTCCTTTTAAGAACTCCAAGGCTGCAGTTTTTGATCGTGTTTTCTACACTGTCTTTGTCATGCAGTTGACTGAGCCCTACCGAGTAGGCGCATGACTTTCCATGTGAGACTTGGGACTGTACATCTGAGCTGGGAGTATTCACTTGGGTAAATTTTAATGAAGCCATGAAAAAGCACAAACCTGAAGCTTCTACTTGATAGGAATATGCTAGTCCTTTCAAAGCTTTTAATTTTGTATTTCTATAATGAATTTAAAGGAAGCAACATGTTTAAGGAAGGTAATGAATTTAAGGGAGGCAGAGGGAGATATTAAGCATTAAGGGTGTATTTACCAGGGAGACAAACACCTTTATGGTTCTGTCTCCCACACCAGGAGCAGGTAACATGCTTATTTCTGGAGCAGTCCCCATGTGCCAGGTGTAGCAGCCCACAGAATTGCCTGTATTCAGGGTGGTAGCAGAGAAGATGCAGCGCTGAGCAGCAATCAGGGACTGCTTCATGGTTGGACCCTTTCAATTTTCTCTTAATAAGCCCAGAAAATAGTTTTTGAACTTGTTAGACACCACTGAACTGTAAAAAAGTTGTCAGCATGACAAGGAGCTGTGTCAAATATGTCCAGATGGGCTCTCACACCTGTACAGTTTGCAACACTCTCTTAAATTTTTGCTGTTTTAATTAAAAATAAAATAAGATGTGGTACTTTGATCTGGGTTCATCTTAATATATATAAGTTCACCTCTGTCCTTAAATGCATAGCCAGGAAGTCTGTTGCCAAACAATTACAAACAATGTCTGTAAATTGGATTCACTACACTATCTCCAGGGATGGCTACAATTGTCAGCTCTCTGTCAGCTAAATGAAAATAATGAAATGTAAGTTACAAACAGCAGGAAAATTGGGTGAGTCATTCTATTTATACATGTAATTACATCTAAAGGTCCAAGTGCCTTGTAATTAAAAGAAGATTGGTTCTGTCAGGTGCTTAACAAGGTTTTCCTGGAAAGGGTCTTCCTGGAGAAAGGGCTGTAGAAAGCGTCTGTGTCAGCAGAGCATAAACAGCTTGACACTGTCAGCCAGGATGGAAGTGAGACCGCGGTGCAGTGCACATGTGTGCATTGCTGAGACAGGCAGAGCGGCGGGACCCAGACGCAGAGTGACGGCCACGCCTGCCCTGCCTCCCTCCAGCTCTGATAATGAGCAACAGCCAAAAAAGTTGACAAAAGGAGGTGGAAAACACTGAGGACAAGTGGGATCTCCTCTCTTCTTTCTTTGAATCTCTTAGAAGGCCTTGGGGCTCTGGCAGCTTGGTATCAGGATGCATTGCATATTAATAATATATAAAGCACAATTAGCACACATGGTGCTTCGCAGGCTTGTAACTCATGCTTGGCTCCAAACTTCAGCACAGCGCTGTGGGGGGATAGGGAAGAGCTACATCATAAATACAAAACAACGGATTGATGCATTATTGAACAATTTAGTTCAGCAAGTCTTGTCAGCACAGATTTGAAGGGAAAAAAAGAGGTTCCATGAGACATTCATACAAATAAAGTAATGTGATTTTGAGGATAGAAAAATAGCTGCAAAAGTGTTGGGTTTTCCTTTCATCAAGTGATTATAATTTTTTTAAGTAAAAGCTTATAGGATAAAGATTTTTTTTTAGTATTGATGGAGAGACATCTGTGGCTGCACCATCAAATGTAAAAATTATAAATTGAGTCTTTGTCCTTGTTGCAGCTGGGATAGAGTCAATTTTCTTTCTAATAGCTGGTATAGTGCTGTTTGGATTTCGTATACAAATAATGAAGATGACATGCTGATGTTTTACCTGCTGCTATTCAGCATTTATATTAAGCTAAGAACTTGTGTCCTGCCAGTGAGGCTGGAGGGTCACAAGAGGGTGTGAGGGGACACAGCCAGGACAGCTAAGCAAGAGACCAAAGAGATGTTCCATAATGTATGGCATCTGCTGGGCAATAAACTGGGGAGAAGGCTGGCCACTGCTCAGGAACTGGCTGGGCATCGGTCACTGACTGGTGAGCAGTTGCTTTGTCCATCACTTGTTTTGTATATTCTAATTCTTTTATCATTACTATTATTTTCTTCCTTTTCTGTTTCAATAAACTACCTTTATCTCAACCCACAGGTTTTCTCTTGTTCGTTCTTCTGAGTCTCTTGCCCATCATGCTGTGGGGCAGGTGGGGAGGGTGAGTGAGTGGCTGAGTGATGCTGAGCTGCCAGCAGGGTTTAAACCATAACACACTTCCATGTGAAAGAGTTTAATATTATCTAACTCCTGTTATGGGATTGGGACCTATTGCCTCACAGAAGTCCTGAGTTTTACAGATATATTATAATAGTAAGCATCAGTAGGCTGATGTGACTTATTTTGTGTGTCCATTATAGTATGGTGATTTTATTAACATCCTGAGTGTTTTAAAGCACTGCTAGTCTGCACTGTAATTTATGGTGCATCTGAAATATTCATTTACAAAAGCTGACTATTGGATGTTCCTGTTCATATAACATGAATTCTTAATGCTTTTCAAATAGCTAAAAGTGAGCCCTTGTGGTACTTTATTTTGGCAGTTTATATAATAGATTTAACAGATACATTGTGGGACATGCTTTTAGTGTCGATTATTGTACTTAGGAGTATATATGTTACATTGCAGATATAGTTTGGTAGTACAGTTTTGCTGTAAGAGGCTGCTGAAGGACTATCAAGACCATGGTTACTAATTTTTGTTCTTAATTTTTTTCTGTTGAAATGGTAACTGAGTAAATTCATTAGTAAAAAGTAACACAGTGACAGCTTGTCACATGAATATTTGTTCTATTAACCAGATCTTATTTTTTGCTAAGAAAACATCTAACTGCTTAAATGTCTATTTGAAATCTGGATTGCTCCAATGGGAGAGATAAACATGATATATGTTTCTTTTCAGCAACAAAATAAATACAGACTGGTTGTCATTACTTGTGCCTACTAGTAGCATATTTGCTCACGTTCATTTGTATGTTCAACATTATTTTACCTCATAGAGATTTTAAGCCAAACTCATTTCTTTAACTAGAATAATCTGCCAAGCAAAGCTCAGATTTTCATCACTTTGATTTTTTTTCGCTGATAAATAGCATCAGATCTGAATGGTTGCTGTACCTTTGCAAGGCTGAGTGGAGTTCAGCATGTCCATTCACGTGGCAAGCTTCTGAGACCTTGGCCGGATGAAGATGATCAGAATAAAGAACATAACTCCCAAATGTACTGGTAAATCCTGTCAAAGATCTTTAGATTCCACTGATGCTTCAGAAATTTGTGTTGTGTTATTTCTCTATGGAATCCCTCAAATTAAACTTCAGCAAAACCGGCTCAATTTATCTGAACTGAGTATGACTGTAAAAAGGAGTACCTGTAAAAAATCCAACCAGTCCCTGTCCCAACCCTCCCCCTCCCAAATTTCCAAAGCCTTAGGAACAAGCACCATAGATTTGTTCTCTTTGAAGGTATCTTTTAGAACCAAAATCTTGCCATCCGAGTCAGAGGCTGTGCTTCTAGGTTTGGATAAAACAAAATTGGTCGGTAATTTGAACTGTGCCAATGGAAGGAAGTAAGTTTACCCTTGAAGAATCCCAGAGTTTTTGATGGTGAAGCATTAAATTTTCCTACTTCTGTGGCTCATGCAAATTGTTTTGAATGGTCCTTAGAGAAAACTGACTTATATCTTGACAAATTATTGGTTCTTTCTGATAGGTGATATGCTTTTTTTCAGGAGTATGAAATATCATGTTTGTGATCTGTTGGGAGTCTCCATTGCACACTGGGTGCTCTTATTTTCATGTGTTTTAATTCAATTTACTTTTCTGAGTTAATGCAAGTTGTATTTAAATTTTATATCATAAAGGTGAATATTGGGATAGAGCAGAACAGTTCTCAAAGTCCCTGAGTTTTACTATTCTATTGACTACAATAAACAATGCATTAGGTAAAAGATTTGTATTGATGCTTTTTGCTTAGTATCCAAAAAACATTTATGTCCTCATCTAGCAGCCTTTCCACTGCCTGACCTACTCATTCTTCTGAGGAATCAGATGAAAATTAATCAGTCAGCACTTATATTGGGGGACTATAGTGGGAGTTTTACATTAGAAACAATATCAGGAATGACAGAAAGACACATTTGCCAGTTCAGGAATGGCAACGAGAGGGATCTTAGTTTTTGAATTAAATCAGGATTTGCCTTTATCATACTTTAAAGCTTCACGTCACATTGTATCAGGCAGGCTGACTGGCAGCATAAGGAGGATCGAGATCTTGAAGGCGTACTTCTTTTATTTCTGCCCCTTTGCTTTCTAGGCAGGTAGTTATTTGCAGCATTTGGCAGCCTGAGAAAAGCCAAATTGTTACAGATTTGGACAGCAACATTTCACAATTGCAAATGTTGAAAGCTTTCTGTCAAAAAACTGCTCCACATTTTTCTCTTCAATCAACAGCTACGGGGGTCCACTAATATTCTACAGGATAAGTGTAGGTGTTTAACAGACTGCTTGTAGGTGAAAGGTTTTTGCTTCAGCAACTCGTTATACTTTGCACAAGTTACAGACTTTTATATTATACTGGAATATTACAGGAAACCTTCAAGATTCAAATAATTTCTCCCACTGCACATCTATCTGTGTCAGGATATTCTGGCTAATGCTGAGCACTAAAAGACATCACCTTCAAATCAATAACCTGTTTTTCAAGTGCAGTTTAATGAAGAAATAGCCTGCTAACATATAGAGTTTATTGATCTTATACTAAATAGTTGGTCATGTGTCAATATACCAGATTTCTCTTTACAGACCTCTATTCCCCAGTGAATGGTATGCTAGTGTGTTGCAACCATCACATCGAAAATTTCAAAGGTAAAAGACATTTGAAAACACTTTTACAACAACCCAGATACTGTCAGTACAGCTCATTTCTGTATATACAAATGCATACAAGTGAAGGAGGATCATACCTTGCAGAAAATCCAGCACTATAGGTTAGCCATCAAAGGTTTTCTGCTCTCTCCCAGATAAGGAGCCAAAAAGGTCTTGAGCAGATATTTAATTGAAATTCAGCTGTTAGACCAGATCTGCCTTGCTGGCACTGCTTTCACTGGGAAGAAATGGAATTTTTTGGCAAGTGCAGCACTATATGCTCATTTTCTCCTTGAGTATCTCACCAAATTAAGATAAAATACCCACTGAAATTTGAAAAGTTTGGCATTTAGTTCTTAAAATCTGGTAATAATTTTGAGGTAATACAAAATTTGGCATGAATTGCTTTTCACTCTATGTTGGGGGACACCAGAGCACAGAGATAATGCTTAAGACAGTATCCTGCTTACTGAGAAAATAGAATTATGTGTGTCTTTATGTGTTTATATAAACAATAATAAAATAATAATTAAAATAATTAAAAGTTTATATAAATCATTGGGTTCTGGTCCTATAGGTCTAACAGAAGAAGAGGTTTCTAGGTATGTATGTACGTATGTGTGCATATGTAGGAGAATTTGCAAAGCAAAAAAAATGTCCACACAATACCAGTTGCCAGAAGACAAACAAATATGGTAGAAGTCACATAGAGGTCCTTCTAACAAAGCTTTACCTCATTAGCTACTGCCTTTTTCTGTCCCATGTTCACATACACAGTGTCAAGTTTGTGGCAACTTTTATACTGGCGTTTATCTGTAATTTTCCATTTTTTCAAAGTATATACTTTGATCAATACATGGAAAACAAAATGGTTGCTAGGTTACTCTGTAGTAAAGTCTCAGATACTGTTGTGCTGCCTTATTTTTGGTGAAAAATTAATTGATTCTTTGGTTAATATAATCTTTGATGACAAGATTTACAAATACTTGAAGATTGCAGTACGTTTTGGTAGGCAATTGCTAGATTAATGTCTAAAAAGATGAAGATAAAATAGCAGAAATGCACTAGCTATCAATGTAATTTCACCTCCACAGGTGCAGTATTTTATATTAGCTACATCTCACTTTATTGTATACTGGGTTTTTTGTTTTGTTTTGTTTGTCTTTTTTTTTTTTTTTTCACACTGGGACAAGACAGAGGAAGAATTTTGGTAATTTCTGTGCATAAAGACATTTTCCCTTGCAGTTTGCAGCATAGACACTACAGCAGCCAATGAAGACAATGCAAGACTCCTGAAAGTCAAAGTATTGTTTTCTGAGGCATATGAAGAAAAGAGTTTTCAGACGTTTACCCCATCCATTAACAAATCTCATGCTTTAGCTAGGTCCTGTTAGATGTACTCCTAGCTCCATTAAAGGCAGTTGCAAAATTGCCATTGACTTCAAAGCAGAAAGAATATTAATCAGAATGTTCCTCAGGAGGGTGACTCTCTTGAAGTTCAGGTGTATTAGACCAAGAATATAGCCCAAAAGGACTAAAGAAAGAACCTGTCAGGTCACAGGAGCTGTGCTGTGTTTTCTCAGCTGGTAGTTAATGAAGGTGTGTCTTAAGAATATGAACCTGATTCAGAGGCATTTCTGTTTCAAAGTTCTGTGCTAGAAAAGTATTAACAATATTACTTTGCTTCAGCTGCTGGGGATTTTATTTCAGATATTAATTTCTCTTACTGTGGTTATAATTTTCACAAAACAAAGCGAGTGTAGTTCTCCGTGCTTTGTTGATTTGAGGGTACTTAGAAGCCCAAGAGTTATTAGCAGTGATACACTCCCATGCAAGTGCATGTGCACCCACACACATCTCAGGTAAGATCTGAAGCTCAGTGGCTTGTTTTACATTTAGCAACCTCCTCTCTACTTTTTAAAGCTTCTGGTCTCCTGAGGCTGAAATATCTAGATAGCTCTTGTGAAGTAATTGTCTTGTTTTGACAAACACATTACATTCACCTACACTTCTTGGTAGTCTTCTGTCTAAACTTGTTCACTGTGCTGGTTTGAAAGTAAAACCAGTGAAAGACTCCCAGTCAGAAATACAATTTAATAGGAGGGGGCGAAAAAGGTAAAATAAATTAAGTTAAATAATACAACCTGTTAGTCAGGGCGCTGGTAGCAGTCTGGATGAAGTGGTCGTGTTGAAGCAGGGATCCTGTAGAAAAGTCCAGTACCTCCTGTCCTCTGGGAATCCAGCGGGTTGAGGGCCCCTTGTGCTATCCCGGTTTATATCCAGGTGGGAATGCTTGGCTCCTCCCCATGGGAGGAGCATCCCACAATGGAACGATGTAATTTTATGACTCATACAATGGGTCCTTGATTGCCCATTAAACAGAGATAACTCCCGGATGGGAGTTACCCATGAGTCATACAGCAGAGCATGAATGGGCCCATTAACAGAACATAGTCCAGAGGGTGGGGACAAGGGAAACACTGCCCCACCTGGTTTCAACAGCTCATGAAGATGGTGATAGAATACATATCTTGGGCATACCTTACATTGTAACCTAGGACATTCACAAATATATATCTCTGGACACTGGATGAGAAAAAATTCTGATAGAAAATTAAAAAGAAGACTCACAAGAATTCTGAAATTGTTTGTACACTACTTGGTTTCTTACCTTTTTTATCTGTTCCTGAAGTGTTATGTATTTTCCTCTTAGGACTCATACCCTTTAGAGTATTTTAGTTTTCCTCTGCACTGGAAACTCTCAGTGTATACATTCTCAAGGCTATCAGCTCTATCAAATGACTAGTGCATTTGTCATCTATCAATGACAAATCTAGGCAAATAACTAATAAGACTAAATAAACCTGGGACTTACTGGATGGCAGGCAGCTGGAGGATAACTGCATATGCTTTTGGATATCTATCTGTCCCTGGCAGAACTGATTTCCTGGACTTATTCATTGTGACATACAGCTATTAAATTATTTTTTTGGTTTAGTATTGGTAAAGTTTCTGTTATTTTTTGGTTCTCAGTATATTTATGTAGGCTGAAACTGCTGAGAAATAATGAAGGATTTTAAATTTGTGTATCCAGCCAATGGTTATCTTGATATATACAACTTTTTTGTACATATGTGTAAATCTGGTCAGTGAAGAGCATGTATAGCACATCTACACTGCTATTGATGGGTGCTAAGTTCTCATCCTACTCCTTGGCTGCTCTGGCTCAAAAAATCACTGGCATTCATGAGCATGTCCAGGCAAAGAGCAGAGTGTGCACAACATAGAAGGCAGAAATAGGACTAAATGAGGAAATAGGCTAGACTGCTGTGACCAAGCTTAGGGCTCAGGCAGACAAGTGAATGGACCAGAAGCCTGTTTACATGATTGACTACTTTAGTGCTCTTTGTCCACTTCTATTCCTGACTTATTAACTTCCCTTTCCACACCTTTGGTCCTTCCTCTAAACATCCCACAGGAAGTCTTGTGTATTTCCACAATCCCCTAAAATGACCCCACAATAAGTTTTGAGCAAAGTCTAAATTCCTTCCCCCCACAAACCACAATAAATTCTGCAACCCTTTGGACAGCCATCCCTTAGCTTGCGTGGTATGGCTTTGGAGAGAGAGCATGTATAGAGGCTTCCTGGGCTTTTCCTTATGCTTGTGCATGATTCTTCCTGGCAAGTGCTTAAGATGATCCTTGGTCATACATCTTGATTTAAGAATAAGAAGGTTAAGAGTAAGAATAAAGCCTTGGACAAAACCAAGTTAGATGAAGCATGCAATGAATGACAGGTTTCAAGGTGACCTCTAATTTTGAATGCTTGATGTCAACTGTGTGGGGCTTGTGCGCTGCAGTACTGAGCAGTCAGAGATGTCCCTGGGTCAAAGAAGCCAGTGTAACTCTGATGCAGAACAGGCTGTTACAAACACAAGTTTGTGTGTGTGTTTACTATTTTTAGAGGCCGTTGCTAACAAACTAGTCAAATTTCTTATAATCTCTGCATCTGTATCACCTGTGGGTAGTTATGCCAGTGAAATGAGTGAATTGAATTTAGCTCCAAATTCACCTCACCCATCAGAATGTGACCTGCAGTGTGCACAGGTAGGCTGACAAATTACACTGTCATATATTTCATTTTCTCAGAGTTTGGGGACTCCTTCAGTAACCCTTCCATAAATGATACAATAGCCCTAGAAAAGCATGTAGCAAATCAGTTCTGACACACTGAAAATAAATTTAGGCTTAATAAAGACTTTATAGTTCATCCTTGTTTTCAGATTGGGCAGTGGCTTAGGCTTTTTTTGGTGCTACAAACTAGCTAAAAAACCTTCAGCTGCTATAAAATGGGATCCAGAGTACTTGTAAATAAGGTGAAATGTTGGATGCAGGGCAGGCGGGAGGTGAATCTGTGTGGATGGGGATGAACATCCTTCCCTTCTCCCTGTGAGGTTGGGGCTGCTGGAGCTCACCCTGAGAACACATCTCCCAGTTCTCACTTCCTGAATTTCCTGTGTGGTTTCCAATAGCCAGAGCACTTCTCAGTGGGGGTACATGGAGCCTTGACAGCCACTCAAAGGAACTTATATCCATAAGTTCTTAAAAAATTATGGACTGCTTTGAATTTATTATTTTCCTGTATTTGAAAAGGGAACTATACCCAAGTTGCATTATTACTGTTATTATTTAAAGTTGGTATAATCCCTTTAGGTAGAACTGATGCATGCAGAGGAAGATTTCTCTAATGACAGCTCAGCCTCTCCTGAAGTCATCCTTGTCTTGGGTTATGAAGCTGTTTGACACAGTGAGTTGGATTCCAGCAGGGGTACTCTGATGCCACTGAGTGTTGCCTGTGAAGAGCCCTACAACTAGACAACATTAGCAATGCTTACCCCCAGAAGCTTTCACTGTGTAGTGCCAGTCTTCAATGTATTCACTGTAAGTGCATTGACTGCAGGGTCAAAGTAAAATCACATTATGTATCAAAAATTACCCTGCAGATAATCTTTCTTTTAGTAATTTGAAATCTAGGAGAACAAGTAGATTCCTTTTGTAAGAAGCTGAAAAGGAACAAAGTTAGAAAAGTTAAAGGACAAATGCCTAATTTGAGGGCATGGGTGGGAAAATATTACTGGGAATTCTTGTTAAGGATTCTGTACAGTTACATAAGAAAAAAATGAAATGTTTCATAATTAGACAGAAAGTGTCATCACGTTCTTGGTTTTCTGTGAGACATGAAAGGCAAAATCACTTTAAACTTATTTCTGAATCATATAATAGAATATTCTTCCCTTAGGTCAGGGAAACATTATGTGTCTTAGAAGAAAAAACTTCTGACACTCCTGTTGTGTTACGAAGCGGCTGCTTTGATAAAGTGGATGAAGAGAGAGCACTTGCCCATTTTATCAGTGGTATCAACAGGTCTTGCTGTTCCTCTGTCAAGTCCCTCTTTGAAATTCTGCTAGAGACCTAACAAAACCCAACTAAAGGGTTAAATCTCTATTCAATAAGGTCATGAGCCAGCTGTACTCCTGAATGCATATTGGATGTGCAACAATGTACCACAATAACTACTCTCTGCAACTCAACAATTCACGCTAGACCAGTGTAGGCAGCCCCTGTAGCGGGCCCTTGTGGTGCAAAAGAAGAGTTGTGTGTAGGAGAGAGCAAAAAATAGCACAGAATATACAGATGTGCCAGATGTAAATTATTTTTTTAAAAGAAACAATGAAAGAGGTTTGTAACATTTCACTGCTGCATTTTCCTTCTGTCTTGTGTTCCCCCCNGAAGGTTCGGAAGAATGACACGTCTGTCTGCCACTTGAACCTGACACCTCCTGCAGCTGCCCTGCTCTTACTCCTCCTATTTGCTGAAAGTTCCAGCAATGCCTTCAGAAAGATGGCAGGTGTCTCTGCTGCTGATTCCACTGCAAAATCCCGTGACTGAGGAATCTGTATTTTTCCGGTACTGAGAAAAAGAAGTTAGTGTCCCCCAAAGCAAAGAGAAGGAGAAGTAGATGTGTGCTGGCCAGGGTCCACAATGTACTATTATCCTTGGGATTTTGTACTTTTGGATTTTCTTTTTTATATAGCAGTCCTTTTTTTTCTGTCCTATTAACCTTGTCAGCAAAATTGCCTTTACTTCGATTTTCCTGATGCAGAGAGATTCTTATTCAGTTTATTTTTGAAGAGAGTATTATCTCAGTCAGCACCTTATCAAGTTGACTATTGCTGTACTATTTTTCTTCTGTGTACCTTAAATATATGTTGTAAAAAAGTCCTTTTCTCTGTTAACTTTCTTGGTAGGTAAAACTGCTTTCCACTAGTTGTTTTATATCATATATACCACTAGAGATTACATTTTGAGATCTACCATATTGTGCGTAGTAATGATCTGAAAAAGAACTCATTTTCATGGTAGAATTTTGTTACTCACTTCATTGCCTTATTCTTTTTAGGTTCACTCTGATTTATCAAAAGATGCAATTAAAAGGTGGGACGTTACCTTGTTCTTCCCATAAGCTCATATCTGCTTATGCCTTCCTTTACTGCCTTTACTTAATTTACTTCCTTTACCCGCTCTCTTTCTTACAGGTGCAGTTTTTCATTCATGTCTCTAACTCCTTCACTTTCTCCTAAAAGTGATCTATTCCTTTCCTTTTGTTTTGATTTTCTCTTTACATTCTCTTCCCCTTATGATTTTTCCTCATTTCAGTAGGGTCTCCCAAGCTCACAAATGGAAACCAACAGGAGACAAAGACTCTTGATCCTGCCCTGTTTTCTTCAAAATGCTGTTGAAAAGATAATTTTCTTTGCCTCTTCCTTGGTCTGTGTACCCCTGTTTGTGTCTTTCTACATGCTTCTCTCTTCTACAGCAAGCACATATTCATTTTTTGTTGCTGTTCCTAGACCTTTCATACCAGCCCCTGCTATCTCCCTCCTTAGAGATACACTTTTCCCCATTCTATTTTGTCAGAGGAATTCATCTGCAAAGCTGCCTCATTTCTTTCTTCAGTTTCTCAAGGAAAGAATAAAGTTCTTCTTCCCATCCTGCAATTTGCTAATAGATGTGTTAATAATCTCTTGGTGCTTGCTGATGTGCTGCCCAGTGATGATTGACTCCTCATTTCTGGAGCTATTCCAGCAGCTTTTAACTCTTTTCCTGCGTCTGGCTTTATGCTGGTGGTTTATCTTATGGAGTGGTGCCCTATGGAAAGATGCCCAAGGAAGCTGTAATTGAGCCACCCTGGGTACCCGAAGTGGACTGTGCTGCTAATGCCATGCTCTCCTCACTGTTTTCCCTCCTGCCAAGCTGACTCCTCTGGGAAGGAGGTCATAAGGGTGCTGCCCTTGGCACATGTAGCTAGCCCAGTGCTTGGGTAAGTCTGGATACACCCAGGAGGGAAAGCATTGCCCTGTGATGCTAGGTCATGTGTTTTTGGGGCATAACATCAGATGTTATTATTTACTAATCACGGCATACCACTAACCCAGGCATAAAGCAAATTTGCATTCATAAAGCAAACAATAACTATAAATGTCTCTCAAGAGCGTGGAATATCTTGCTTCTAACTTGAATTTTAAGTACTTGAAATGAAGGTTTAATTATTTTAATTTTTTCAATATTCTTTTTTTGTTTGTCAAGGGGATTTTTTAAAATCAAATTGAAGTTCTGAAGACATGTTGTTTGTAATAGTTTGTCATTATTGCTAAAGGTTTAAACTCTGTTGTGTATTTAAGGAGGTTAAACACTGTCCTTTTAATAGGAAATCAAGAACAAAATCCTTATAGAAAGACTCTACCCCAACGAGCTTATTATTTTTTACACTAATTCCAAGGAACAGCAGCCTGTCAGTTCCTTTCCTGGAGCGGTCTTTGATTAAAGAAAGAATTCTGTTAGTAGCTGAGAATATGAGCAAAGTGGCTGTTTTACCTCAGACCTCTTCCAGTTCAGTGTAACTAATGTGGATACTGCCATTGTTATATATTTTTGTCGTACCCAAATGAACACCAGTTACATAGCTATTTCTCCACAGATCAGCGAGGTTTTTGTTGTTCTTTACTTGAAAAGATTTGAAACACATCTGTGGCCCAGATTGGACTAAGAAGTGATTCCACATAACATAATTCCTTGAAAAGTAAGCAAGTATGTGGATCTCAAATGAAGTACAAAAAATGGTTTTAAAGATACTTTTTTTATTTTTAAAGAAGATCTTCGTGTTAGCAGTATGCTTCCCTTATGCTGTCTGCAAAGGTGAAAAAAATAAAAAAAGTTTTCTTTATGTCTCATCAGTCAATACAGAGGCTTGTAATTGATGAGATTTTTTCCCTAACCCTGGCAGTTTTGAAATATGAAAAAGGCTGTATCAGCATAAGTACCTTAGGTATTGGAATTTGATTTGGCTTATTTCAACACATCATTTCCAGGCTGATAACTTTTAAGAGATAAAAAACTGGGACATTGATTTAACAATATCACTGAGTTTTTGGTTGGTTAACAGAGGAAGCTTAGAAGATATGAGAAGAATCATGACATCTGCCTTCACTTCAAACTGAAAGCATGTCAGCCTTGAGGCAGATTACCCAACAGTAACATCATCTTTGTGACCTCTTTGTTGTTTCCTAGGGTTTCTCATTGCTCTCTTACACCATCATCTCATCTGAACTATCTGTGAGACATGTACACAATCCCATGTGGCCTTTTCCATTCCTCACTGACAACCTGATCAATCTTGTTGGCATCTCAGGCCTCTTCTGGATCCTGCAGCTTCACATGACTTGTGCAGTGCTGAGACACCCAGGCTGGAGAATCTGCTCTCTCCACATCTCTCACTCTCCTCTCAGATCCAAAATCATCCCCACTGACATGTAGTGCTGAAGGAGGACTTCCCACAGAATTGCAGGAAATGTCCAAAATCAAAAATCCATGTCCTAAACCACAGGGTCCTTTCTTCTCTGTCATTTTCCATTACATGTTTCAGAGCTCTGTGTATCCATAAGCACTCATGTACCTGCACACACACACCTTCTCTTGGCAAGCTTAAGTGGGAACTGATCCAGGGTTATTCTCTTCCCCCTTATTGGACCTTCCCAAAATTCGGCCTTTCTCTGCTGGTTTGGAAAAACAGAGCAGATTAAGAAGAGAGTTGCGATGCAGGTGCTCACAATGGATAAGCTGATGAGCAAACCTTACTCCTTTTCCTGAGAGGAAAGAGACTGATGATCAAATTACAGACCTGCTTTGAAAATTCCCCTTGAGTAGCATGACAGCACTGCTTGGATGGAAGAAAGGAACAGACAAATAACAAATAGAGTTTATATTAAGACACACAGAGGGGGAACATTAAGTACAAGGTGCATTTTTCCTTAGGTGGACCTAAGGAAACAGCCCTCCAGTATGCAATTCAACTATTATTAGCTTAAATGCACTATTTCAAATGGTACGCAGGAGCAGTTTTGCTAAACACTAATGGAACTTGAAAAATAATTTTTAAAACTTTTTACATCCATAATGAAAGATAATTATTTTGAAACTCCTAATTTCTGGCAGTCTACCAGTCTGTTTACACAGAAAACCAAATTACTTCTGCTGCACACTTGACACAGAAATAGGCATAATATACCCCGTGAATTTTGGAAGTCATCAAGACATCCAGGATTTGAAAGGAGAACAGTAGATCCTCATCTTCTTTTTATAATACGCGGCTGATAAAGCACTATCATACAAGTTACACATTCAGCACACGGTAGCCTTTACTAAAAGAAACATATCAAATCTTTTCTTAAACTACAATTCTTTAATGCTGCTTATAATTTCCTGATGGCATTTTCTAGACAAAGTTGCAAAATCAAGCTAAGGCCATTTACAGAAATCAAAAACGTGAGAACTAATATGTACTAATGTATTAAAAACCTTTTTTTGTTGTTTTTAATTCTGCAATGGATTGATTTTTTTAGATAAAACTCCAGATAGCTCTGAAGAATTCTTTTGCAAGTCCTTTAGAGGCCACCTTTTCACTTTCTGTATTTTTGTGTTTCCAAGAAACTAAAAAGGTTAAGAGTTTTGTACTCATTTCTTTTGTGCTACTGTTGTTTCTACAGCTGCCTCATTCACCTGTTGTATAAAGCCTGTTAAAACCATAAACAGTTTCCCAGGTACATTACAATCAGCCATCTGAGAGTGGATGACTTTTCAGCCACAAGGAGCCACATACAAGATTGATGTGGGAGAACATGAGCCTCCAAGGAAAGTTTTATAACACGTCCTTCCTTGTGGCACTTATTGCCATCTTCCTTGATCCATATAAAGTCTCTTCTTCACTTGTCCTGGATAGTGTGAAGATGCTTTTTTTCCTGACTGGGAAAGGAGGAAAATAATTGAAAGTATTACAGCTACCTCTAGCAGCTGTGATCTGTGGAGGGATATAACTCCACAGACAAAAATACATATAAACAATATTTTAAAATGTTGAATGTTGGGTTATGATAATCTTGGTTGAACTCTGAGTGCAGGATTTATATAAAGGTCAGCTAGAAAAATGTTGACTTGTATTCGTACTATTACCTTGACCTACAGAGAGCAGGGCAGTTGGACTTGCTGTGTCGCAAGGAGAGAGATCATATTTTTAGTAGGAAACATTAGTGCACCCTTTGTGCTGCTCTATCTGTGCTAGAAAAATCCCATGAACAACAGAGAGACATACATGCAAAATTACACAAAGTAACTAACAACATAGCCACAATGTGGATCTTCAGCTGGACCCACTTTTAGCATCCTACTTCTATACCATTTTTTTTCTTTCAGTAAAAGGTTCTTTTTAACCAGCTTCTTTATCTCTAGAAGTGGATTATTTTTCTTCTAATTTCCCAACACAGGACTGGGACTAAAAGATCTGATGTCCTTTTTAGGACATCATGGCATCACCTTGAGAAGGTTTTTCTGTGATAGTTTGATGTCAGTTTTACAAAACTTTCTGTCCATGGAAAATAAACAAAGTACATGATTTATTTCTATTTTCTGATTTTCTTTTAATGGATACCAGTGCATTTTTGGTTAAATGGGCAGAAAATCCCAACCTAATTCTTCCAGTGATTTCTTGAACGTTTCCCATTAAGTCTGATATTTGATGAATATTTCAGTGGATGCATTCTGTTCTAGTATCTCCCCTAATAATTACACAAACTCCGTGTGCATGGTCCACACAGATACAGTGCTCAGGTGACGCAATTTGTCACACACACACACAAACACACACTCACACTTTGATCAGAAGGCATGAACTAAAACTCTACTTTATTTGAAAGTCTGACTCCAATATATAGTATCTCTACAAAGACCAGGGATTGGGGGAGAAGGTTGACACCCCTCCCCATCCCACTGGTCAGGACAACTGTCCATCAGCTGTCCATATCTCTAAGACAAAGAATGTAAACTATTTTGAAACTACAATAACATTGGCCAGTGTTTACAGACCAGAGCGTGAGAAAGAACCCAAAACATGAAACTGTGAAACAGAAGAGAAGGCTGAAAAAATCAGGGCAACACTCAGGTATTGATGAGCCATGTCTGTTACAGAAGAGTAACAAGGAAGAGCACAAGAAAGAATAACCTTAATTACACCTTGGGGTGCTAGGGATGAAATATTGCCTATGTATTCAGAAGTAGTGTGTGCTGTGTCATTTCCAATAAATAAAAACCACATGCAAGGGGCATTTCAACACACTTAACCTGTAAGCAAATAATGGAACATATGAAAGCAAACTTACATATAACCAGTGGGATTTTTTACTGTTTCTTAAACACATGCATAATATACTAGATAGATGTGTATAGTAAGTTGTTCTAAAACTAGACATGAGAGAAGACCGGATTTGCTTTTGAAAATAATTGTTTCTTGGAGAAACTACAGCATGAATAGATTTAGTTGAAAAATTTAATAGAAACATTCCAGAATATAGATAACTGAAATACCATTAATTTTCCACTAATTGGAAAAAACAGTTAGCTATCTTTCCACTTGATATTTCTATGATTTCTTTGTAGAACTATGATGAAACATTTCATTCAAGTGTAGCTCTTACTAAGCATCAGTGTGCTTGCAGAAGACTAGAATCATTTGCAGTAGAAGAGATGCCTCTTGGGTCATCTCAGGCCATCAGCCTGAATCATTGGTGGATGGATTTTATTATTCTTAACATAGATTTGAATATCTTTTGTGATGGAAATGCTGTAACCTTCACTGGCAGGTTCTTTCATTATGTCACATTCCTTTAGTTATAAATTTTCTCTGCTGCATTTTAATCTAGTTATTAGCTTTTATTGATCAGCTTCTTTGCCTAGTGACAATAATTGATCCTTATTCTCTTTATAGTGTTCTGTTAAGTATTTGTACATTTTTTGTTTCTCTTCAACTTACTTCTCCTTAGTTTTGCATGACCATTTCTTTAAATCTGTCTCACATATCTGATTATCCACGTTTTCTCATATGCACTTGTATACCCTTTTAATCCCTACCTTTTTTGTGGGCTTTTCAAATTAAATTAAAACTGAAGAATTCTGATGGAGTCTGCAATACTATGGAATTCAGTAGCACATCACAAATCGTTTAGTCTGGATATATAGAGGTTATATTTATTAAAAATAGGTCAGTGCAGGTGATTGCAGACCCTGCTGGGAGTCATCAAACAGGGCAATTCTGTAGTTCTGTATGGGACATGTAATTCCATTCATAAATTTATCAAGAACCATCTTAAACCATTATATATTCCTTGTATTTTTTCTTCCTACTGAAAATCTGCTTCATCATTTCTGAAACAGAAAAGCTTTTAAAATTTCCTCTCCTTCCTACTTCATGTTTTTTGTTTTCCTGCCAGCACTACCCCATATTTTAAACATCTTTTACCTTCCTGCTATTATCCTTTCCACTATTCTCCTCTATCTATCCATCCATCCATTCATCCATCCTTCTAAATCCCCTCCTGTTTATCTCCCACATACACGTAAAGAAAAAAATCCATGCCCTGGTTTTAAATACCACTTTTGCTGAGGCCTTTCAGGCTTTTATTGCAAACTGGTCTACCAATTCACCTGGTCATCCTAGCAGCTCTCCTTTGTGTGCGTTGCAACAAATTCAATTTCCCTTGAGTACAGGCAATGAAGGCTGTGTTCCCCATTCCTGATGAGTCTGATCAGGTTCTTGTCCAAAGCAAGTTTCTCTCCTGGTAGAAAGGCCTCACTTAATGTTTCTTGGGATCACTGTTTTCATTGCATGGCCCCTCTGTAGTGAGGGCTCACTGTAACCCTTACTCTGCCTGGTGCAGGTCTTTCTGTTATTGTTGTAGGATAAGCTTCTCCTTTATTTCAGAAATTCTTGCTTTTGGATCATGATGCATGATCTTCTCTGTGTTGTTGAATCCTATCTCACTCCATGTGAGATAGAATCTCACCTCATTCCACATATATCCAGTCCTGAAGACATGTTCATATTTCAGGCACAAGGTTGTGGATGAGATGGCAGGTGACTGGAGCCTGGTAACTGCTTGCAAAACAGCTGAGTAATTTTGAGTTTTCTTCTCTACTTGTGGGAATGTGCTCCATAGCAATAGCTGTGTGGGTGTGGTGGGTTGGCCTTGGCTGGCTGACAGGTGCCCCCCAGGCTGTTCTCCCTCCTCAGCAAGACAGGGGGGAGATACATAAGATGAGAAATCTTGGTGGTTGAGATAAGGACAGCGAGATTGTTCACAAATTATCATGTTGGGCAAAACAGACTTACCTTGGGGAAGATTAGTTTAATTTATTTCCAGTTAAAAATAGAGCTAGTGAGAAACAGGAACAAAACTGAAACCACCACTCTCTTTCTTTCCAGGCTCAATTTCACTCTCAGCTCCTCAATCTCCTTCCTTCCTGCTGAGCCCTGCAGGAGGATGGGAAGGAGGGGAGTGTTCAGTTCATATCCCATATCTGCCACTCCTCTTCCTTCTCATTCGCTTCCCCATTCCAGTAGGAGGTCCTGCCCATGGTCTGCAATCCTTCATGAATTTTTGCAATGTGGCTCTGTGGAGACTGGAGTTCTTCAAAAGCTGCTCTCCAAGTCCCTCATGGGCTATATGTATTGCCAGAAAAACTGATCCCATGTGGGCTCCTGTCCAGAGGTCACAGCTCCTGCCGAGGGCCTGCTCCAGGTGTGGGGTCACCACAGACTACAGCTTCCTTCAGGGCACTTCAGTCTACATCCTCGTGGACCTCCATGGGCTATGGGGGAGACATCCTGCCTCACCATGGTCTGCACCACAGGCTGCAGAGGAATGTCTGCTCCAGTGCCTGCAGCACCTCCTTCCCCCACTTTTTCAGTGACCTTGGTGTTTGCAGAGATGTTTCTCTTAATTTTTCTCTTGTTCCTGTATCCCACAGACGTTGTGCAATGTATTTTATCTTCTGTTAAGTATGCTATTGACAAGGTGCCACCAGTGCCACTGATGGGCTCCACTTTGGGCAGCAATGAGTTTATTTTGGAGACAGCAGGAACTGACTCTGTTCAATACAGGAACAGCTTCTGCTGACTTCTCACAAAGGCCACCTCTGAAGCCCTGCTTCAAAAGCCTCACCATGTGCACAGAACACAGTAGGGAATGCTCCTGTCTCTTGCAACTGATCTGTCAGACGCTTTGGGTTGAGGTTCCCAAAACAAACAGCCTTTTTTCCTCTTCCAATTCCCATGAATTGGGTACAAGCTGGCTTCAGCAATTTGCACAGCAGCAGCCTGGTACACGCAGGCCACAGCAGCTCGGCTGAGCAGCCTGAACACCCTTTGTTGGGCTTTCTGGGCTCTGAGACTTTATTACAATCAAGAACAAATATCTGTGTAAGGAGAAACAGTGATTCTGCACTGATTGTGGTTAATGCTCCGAGGCACAAAGATGTGAGAACTTGTGTGTCACATAGCCTCTGTTGCTGTCTGGGGGAGAGAGAGTGAGAAATAAGTCATTTTAGTACTACATTTGCAATCCTCCTTTAAAGGACAGCTGATGAATAAGATGGTTCCCACACCCTTTTCTGGAATGCTGAGTGCCCCTCCCCTTGTCCTGGTTTTTGTTCTGATCCCGGTACTTGGTGGGGTGCCCTGTGTGGGAGGGGGCCATGGACTGCTTTGGGCGTGTTGCACTTGTTTTCAGATGCCTTCAGAATGGTGAGAAAACCCAGTGCCCACCAAAAGTAAAGGCAGGCAGGAAGCCTGTGACAACTCTGTGTGGGCACACTTAGAAAAGGGTGTTTGTCACTTGGGCAGGCGATGCCAGAGGGCACCTGTGAAGGGGAACAGCAGAAGATGTAAAAGGACACATGTGAGGGCACTTGGGAGAAGGCATAAGAAGGAGATATGAGAGGAGACACAGGAGGATACATATAACAGGGACATGGGAGGAGGACAGTGAGGAGACACTTTTGGAGAGACAGAACAGAATAGATAAAAGGAAAGGGACATTGTGGAGGTCGTGGCTGCAGACCATTCATGGAAGGAGGAGAAGACTGAGTCTGTGGGCAACCCATGCTGGGGCAAGGGCACCTCTGAGTGACTGTGATCAATGGGTGACACACACTGGTGCTGAAAGCAGTAACAAGTGAGGAGGAGAAAAGGAAAAGGGTGAGAAACAGGTTTAAGAAAATATTTTGCACTGACACCGACCTCCTGTGCTGCCTATTTTCCCATCAGTGAGACTGGGAAGGACTGAGATAAGTGTGGTGAAAATAAGACCAGACATGGAAAGGGGAGGAGTGGTGATGGACTGAAGTTGAACCTGTGGAAGGGCAATGAAAGGTGATTAATTCTGTTTTTCCTTTAGTTCTCTGTGTCTTTTTTTGTTTCTCAATACCTAAATCAGTAAGGAAAAGATTGTGCTAATTTACAATAAGTTATCCAAAAATCCCTGGATTGAGACTGTTTGCAATAGCAGGTCGGAGTATCAAGGCTGGCCAAAGGGTGTAATGGGCATTGTTTATCCCGTCAAATAAAAGAACAACCCTATTCTGTATTGTCTCTGTGGGACCACCCCCTCGCAATTTTTCTCCTCTTCAGTTCAGAAGAGCAGGGGGCTCATGAGTACTAATATGTAACATAGGAATTACTTTTATGCCTTTGTTATTTAATTTTCCATTTTCACTGATAGTGCTGGCTCAGCTTAATGAAGTGTTTCTAGAAGCAGCTCTCTGCTAAAAGTGTCTAGGGGTAGAAAAGCCACATGTGTCTTCCACCATGGCTATACAAGGTCCTCTGTTGTGTCTCTGGAGGAGAGAAGGGCTTGGGGGTGTCTGACACACCACAAAGAAATAAAGGATACCCTGGGGCAGTGTGCAGCTACAGTGCCACTGACAGTGTTCAGGTAAGTTCAGAGCTCCTTTTGAACACACAAACATGGTAAGGAGGATTCCTTCTCCTCTCCAGCTGCATGTAAACTCCCACTGAGGCAGCTGCTTGTAGCCCTACTTCTCCAAGTTTGCTTTTCACTGTGTAGAATTTAGTAGAACCAGATGTGACAGAGATCTCTTTTGTGCTATTCTCTAATTGACAGAAAAGTATTTTGAATGAAGAAAGTCTGTTTGAGCTTCTGGAAGATTACTGCTCTTTATTTCAGAATAAAGCCTTTGCAAATAACTGGTGAAATCACACAGAGGTATTCAAAACACTTTTTGGCTCTAATTTTTTTATAAAATACTCACATTAGTAGGTGAAATACATAGGGTATATTTTACTTACTTGTTATCCTCCTGATAGTTGTTGTGAGTATGAGCCATTGTATCAGCAGATAAAACTTAAATAAAATGGTAAGACTCATCTATTCTTTCCTTTCAAAAGGGAATATCTCAGTGCTCATTCTTCTGTAAAGAAATAACATTCTCCTGTGTCTGGGAGATGATTTGGTGAAGCATCACATTAGCAGAACCATCCTGACCAGCTGTGCTGGGGTTTAACAAAAGGCAACTCATTTACAGAATAGCTGTGCTGCATTTTTGGCACTCAGCACTGGTTTGGAAGGGTCCCTAAAATAATGCACAGGCTGGCCTTTACCTCCTGCATGATAAAGCTGTGAGGTTTATTTCTTCCCTGTGGTCAAATACCCTGGGGATCAAATGTCCTATTGTCCCTCTAGATATGCCCCTAGAGCACTGAACCCATTACAAGGTGGAAAACCAACTGAAAAACATATGATTATTACCAAAAATTCTCACCATAAAAATACAGTCTCTATTGAAAATATTGGGTTTTACTTTCTTAGAAATGTTCTTGTGTTAATACACTGTGTCAAGTAAAACATCCCAAATGTCATATTTTATATGAGCTTTCTAAATAAATGGAGGAATCAGTTGAAAAATACAGCCATTTTTTAATTTAATACCATCTTCTCTTACTCTGTCATTCCAAGTGTTGCAGCCTTCTTCTGAATACATGAAAGCTCAAATAGTTTATGCAACTAGAGATGTCACTGGATCTCAGCCTCACTGCAGCACTCAGCCAGCAGCACTTCTCCTGAAATTCTCATACAAGAGAGATACCCAAAGTACTCTCTAAGCAATTGAGTTCATGTGAAGTTCACAATTTATGTGTACTGTGGGAAGGAGGATATGATTGTTGGTTTATGTTAGTTATAAACAATTTCTGAGTTCTTGTAAATGAAATGTATTTGAGGAATCAGTTTTATTATTACTGAGAAAAACCTTACTCTCATTATTTGTCTGTGGATCATTGTAGAAAAGTAGCCTGGCAAAACTGGCTGAATGAACTTATCCAATTAACCCCAGAATATTTTATTCCTTCGTTGTAGTCTGCTATTGCATCTGACAGTTTTGCTGCTCCTCTGATCTAATTAAGAATTTTTGGCAAGCATCACAGTGTTATAAATTTTGAAAATGTGAACCAAACCTGGCTCACAGCACTTACTTCAAGAGAAGAGCTGAACTTTCATTTGCTTCTTGAACTGACAGGTGAGTTTGCAGGCGAAATGTTGACTTTTGTTTAGCTTGTATATAAGTATATACTTATTTATGGGTTTATATATATGCATATAGATACATATTTTTGTATTTATATACACACATCACATTACATGATTGTATTATAAATGTTTTTTTCTTCCTCAGAGTTCTTTTTTTTCTCTGTTTTTATTAATGAAGATAACACTTTTTGATGTGAATAAAGACAACTGGCTTATTTGGCTTTCAAATTCAATGTCAGAACACAACATTTCAGACTTCCACTTGGCAAACTAGGGGTTTATGACTGGGCTGTGTGAAGCTAACCAATTTTTCTAGGTCAGAGGACAGCAGACTAGAGAATTGCAGCATTCATGCCTTCTCTGAGAAAATCAGGTAGAAAAGAAAGTTTTAACCAGTTCTGGGCTGCTTTTCTACTCTTACATGGTGTTTTTAAGTTCAGTGGCATAAGATATCTAGAGGCTTTTTTATCATAGATATGAGCTTCTAACCTCCTCTATACTTTCTAGAAAGAAATCTTAAATCTACGTGCTAGATTGTGCCCCAAATGGTGGCAGTTCCCCTGGCTGCACCTTCTACAGCCCCATTCCTCACTTGATGCCTATAGCTTGTTTATCAAGACTAAAAAGAGTGAGCTATTGCTGAAAATGCCTTTTCAGGTGAGGTAGACGCCTGCTCACCCCCAGCTGCAAACCCCGTGCTGGCTCCAGGCTTCTGGCAGATGAAGCTCAGGAGTGCAGGTCCAACCCAGCACCGTGGGTATCTCTCCTGGTGCCTCTTGGCCCCATGTAACGTCCCCAGCTGCTGGAGCCTCCCTCGGACTGCAGTGCTCGGATGGCACTGGGCAGATGAGCCCTAGAAGCCCCTGGTTTCATGTGTCTGACAGCTCTATGGGGACTTTGAGCAGGCGAGACAGAAGCACCTGCACAGCTGTGATAGAGATATATAGCCAGGTCTTTAGCATGCTCACTGGCCCCAGCTGGAGACTGGCTGGCACCCAGCAGGACTTTGGCAGAAAACCAGGCTCCTTATCCTCCTTTTATCCTGAAATTCATTTGAGGCAGAAAACATTTTTATGTGATACAGCACCAACACATTGTTAAGGGTTATCAAACACTAATGTGATTCTCCTGTTACTATTTAACTATCACTGTGTTCTAGAAATATATAAATAAGGTACTCAGTGAAGCTCTTTGTGATGTCTATTGTGCAATAATGGCTTGGAGTATGTTTAGGTTACCTCTCCTCTGGTTTTTGTTAATTGGAGCTGTTCTACTCTCATGTTTGGCTGTACAAATCAATGGCTATAAAAGATTTAATACAGGTTACAGCAATGTGAAAAACAGCCCCTCTGATGTTTTCCTGGATCCCAGGCCCTAAGATATCACAGAAGAAAGCCTTCTTTCTTTCTGGTCTGCTGTGTGATTCTTAGGGAAGTATTTAGCAGATGAGACATGGAGTTGGGCAGTCCTTAGTATTATTCCAGAGCCTCTGCAAGTTCTTTTAACAACCATCTTTCAGTAAGTGAAAACCTTTGATCTCTGCAGCAAGTACATTTAATAAGCTACAACTTCTCCATGAAAATACATCCATTATTTTGACACAAAGAGTAGACTTCCTCAAGAGACTCAGTTTGTGTTTCAGTGGAAAACATGCACTTGTCAACCTCTCCAGAGCAATAAAGAAGCTGGTGTGGAGTCACATGTACTGCCACAAAAGAAGAGGATAATATTTTTGTTGAGAAATGGCACAGAGAACTGTTCCTGATTGTGTTAATGAGAATAGATTTTGTTAATGTACAGTAATGTACAGTAATTTTTGTGTTGTCAGCAGTATGGAGCAGATCTTCCATAAATTTTCAATGGCATTAGCTTCTAATTGGTATAGTGGCCTCAGAGAAAGCTCCAGCAGTTCATCACCAAGAAAGATAAATACTGTTAATCGACATATTCAAAAGCACTTAGCATTGCTTTAATACTAGTCTGTTATGGGTCTTATTAGTTTTTTAATAATGATTTCAATATAAAAAATCTACAGCCAATGGAAAATGTTTAAAGAATACAATTATATGTTATTTTTGTGAAGTATATTGTTTTCAAACAAGAAATAGGTATGACTTCAAGCACCTGAGCACAAGATGAGTTATAACAGGTGTATTATTTTAGAAGACTATTCCCTTTTAAAAATAATCAATCATAAGGAGCCATCTGCTTTTTAATAACTGTATTTTCCTAAATGTCTTCAATTATCTGTATTCTGAACAAGCAAATCAAATAAATTTTTGTTGGACTAAAACAAATTGGACTGAAATGTTCACATTTTTGGTATGAAAGTACACCTCAAGTTTAGTGCTGTAATCAGTGCTTGAAGTGCTCCATCTGAGTACTTAGAAAGGAACTTATTTTTGTATCCATGAAAAGATAGTTGAATATTACATTTGAAGTGAAAAAATGGAGAACAAATTAGGTTATGGCAACCTTTTCTTCATGTGTTTTCTTCCAAAGTTTGCTAGACCTACAAGTGAACTTACCTGCATTTAATAAATAGTTACTGTCTTAAAAACTGCTGATTCTCTGCTGTGAAACATTCAGTTATGGTTAGAAGGAAAAGTTACACTTTAACCTTACAATATGATTGTTTAAAGTGGGGAGCAGGATGTTTCCTCTGCATTTTGCAGTAACTCTTCCATTACAAATGCAAAGGCCGGGGATTGATTAGCAGAATTTGTTAGAATTTCCTGGTTTGCACAGAGCAAGCCCGAGCTCAAGAGCAATAATACGGTTAAGGTAGTATCATACTTTGTTGTCCTTGTCAGTTAGAAGAATTTTCACTGTCAGACAGAAAATCTGTGCTTTGGTGAAAAGTAAAATACAGTACAGAGACTGTGTGGGAGGAGTGGCTAATTCACTAGAAGGCTGTGCTTCTATCCAGAGGGACCTCTACAAGCAAGGTCCTGCACCTGGGGAGCAAAAAACCCAGTCAACGACGCGTACTAGGGGCCACAAAGCTGGAAAGCAGGTTGGTATGAAAGCACCAGGAGGGCTGGTGGAAACCAAGTTGAGGCCAAGGCAGCAATGTGCCCTTGCAGCAGAAGGTGAGTGGTGTCCCAGGCTGGGTTAGGCAAAGCATTGCCAGCAGGTCAAGTGAGCTGATAATTTCTTTCCACTCAGCACTAGTGAGGCCACACCTGTTGTGTCCAGCTCTGGGCTCAACACAAGAGAGACATGGACATACAGGGAAGAGTCCAACAAAGTGACAAAGAAATGAAGATGGGGTGGGAGCATTTCTCCTATGAGAAAAGGCTGAGACCTGGAACTGTTTAGCCTGGAGAAGAGAAGGCTCAGGAAAACACCTGAAGGGGGAGGAAAGGATGGAGAGAGGCTCTTTTCAGTTCCCAGTGCCAGGACCAGAGACACAAGCAGAAACACAGAAGTGTTCTCTCTGAACATCAGGAAACACTTCTTCACTGTGGGCTGATGGAGCACTGGCACAGGTTACCCAGGGAGGTTGTGGACTCTCCAGCCTTGGAGATATTCAGGAGCCATCTGGATACAGTCCTGGGCAAATGGCTCTAAGTGGCCCAGCTTGAGCTGAGGGAATTGGACCAGGTGATGCACAGAGGTCCCTTCCAAGTTCAATCACTCTGTGATTTTTATGGAGATGATGGTGAAGGGTTTCACACAAGACATACAGTGGGCCCAAGAAGTTGGGAAGTGGCTGTGTAAAACCTCAGTTGTCCTACACAGGTAGCAGTTAGTCCCAGCACTCAGGGCAGACTGACCAAGCAAGATATTTAAAAGCTGCTGTCAAAGCTTGGGACTTACACCCTAAACATGTAAGAGATATTATAATGAAGAGAACAAGCCACTCCTTTTTACTTGTCTAAACTATCATACCTGCCCATTGCTCCTGCAAGCATGAGGCCTACTCCTGCATCACATACACAGCAAAGATTCATCTTTATTAAACACTTCTACAGAGTGCACTGCCTTTGAGTTAGACATCAAGACTCCTCCTGTTATCAACAGAAAGTGATAAACTACCCAAGAAACCCCTTGATCTGTCCCCAGGTTGTTGTTTGCAGCAGGTAGGATATATTTGGGTCTCTAGTAGGGTCTACTCTATTGGACATTTATGGAAAATAAACTAGATTGTACTCTCCAAGTCTCCAGCCAGCAATGCCTGTCCCTTACCTCCTAAGTGGGTGAGTACAGCTGTGTCTTTGGCAGCCTTAAATTACCTTCCACTGATTAGTTTTGGGACGGTACATCCTAACATTTTAAGACACATGCTTAGACTGTCTTTTCCAGATATGTCACTGTTTTTTTAAACTTTCATTCCAAACAGAACTCTTCATCATGGAGCAAAACATTTATAACTGGATAAATACACAAACTGTTCAGTTTAAAACTGTGTAAATCATATTGGCTTCAGTTAAGTTTATTCCATCTGCTTTTATCATCTGTTGTTACAGTAATTTATAATTCGCCCATAATATAAAAATGTCAGTAAATCAAAAAAACCCCCACATCTATGGGCCTCTAGTAGCTAATGGCACTACATTCAGAAAGTAAACCAAGTCATATAATTAATTATATTTCATCACCATAGATACTTGTAATTGTGTAATTAATGCATATTTGCATAATCACATAATGAGATCTCTATGATTCATGCTTTATGGTAATCTGGATACACAAATTTCTGTCTCAGAATTGAAACCACTTTCAACGCTGTTATTGTGATTTCTTTTTTCTCATTGAAAAAATATGAAGATCCAATGGACAATCTGGTCTTGTCTCAGACCTTTTCTGTGACATGTCCACAGAAAAAGTATGCCATGCACACTAGTTACATATCAAGAAATTGCCAATGATAAAAAAATGATCACATGGATGAATCTATTATATAATTAGGAAAACGTATAATGTTTCAGGGTTTCCCAGTTTTTATTGACCAGCTTATCTGTTTTCAGCCTTTTTCAATAATTGAAGAGAGGATTCTTGTAGATCAAGTTTATGGGAAGGAATGGGTGGATTTTGAAACTACAGACTTCTGTCCTTGATAAAAATGATTTTTCATTAACTTACTGAGGCATTTTATTGAATTTAACGTTCAATCCACTGCGCTTAATTACATCTCCTTCCAGACAAAATGAACTAATCTGGGTAGTTGGGTGATATTCAAATAAATGTAACCACGATATTTTTTTCCCCAGATACTCTTTGTCAGGATTCAACCTGAAAAAATGTATTTTTAAAGCAGTGTTTAGAAGATGCAAAACATGCTCAGGTTTTAGCCACATTTTACACAGCCATAAACATCTGTATTCATAAATAAACCAAGTAAAATATAACAAATAAGTAGAATAAGAAACCAGAACTTGTTTAAATCGCTATCATGATTTTATTCCTCAACAATGTAGGCCCAGAAGAGACCCAGGTGGAGACCCATGTGGTGATTTTGAAAGACAAGCACTGCAGTCAGAAGCAGAAATGACATTACCTCTACAAAAGTACAAAGGTTGACATTATGTATTAATGACAAATCTCTTCTAAACTGCAAGGGAATGTAAACAACCTCCGAGCTGGACTGGGATGTTAACACCTGCCTCTGTGCTTGATTTCACTGTTCATGTGCTTCAGAGGGAGATTTATTACAGCAGCCAGGAACTACATGGGTTGTCCCTGTTACCTTATGGCTTTGAACATCAATTTTGTTGTCAACCACTTTACTTCTGAAGGTCTTTTGAGTTTTGTTTCAAACACTGCTTAGTGTTTTTTATTTCTTTGCACTCAGAGGTTTCATTTTTGACCTGATACACGATCCAGGCCAGTGATATTTATAACCCTTGTTCGCTGAAACAAGGGCACAAAAGCAGAAAACAGGAGTTTTTGAGAGAGGTTACAGATTCCCAGTGTGACATCAGTGAGGTGTCTCTGTCCTTAGCTGTGCATAACACCAGAAGGAACCAAACCACATGAACTTCAAAAGCTGCAAAAGTGATTTGAATGATTTAGATTCCAAATCAAGGTAATAAAACTCTTTTGCTCATTCATAATGCATATTTTGATTTTCTTTACTAAGGGCATTATCCAAATAGAATTCACAACAATTTTACCAATTTCCTTGAGTATAGCTAATATAATAAAAGATAATTAATATAACTGCAAAATTTTATTTTCCCAAATCTCCCATATACTACTCAATTATTACTTACCTCTCATTTCAGTCCCGCAAGCTACTGCAGTCAGATTGTCTTTTGTTTACATTGTCACTCCATCTCACACTCTGTTGTTTGTGTAACATTTCAGAGGCAAATCATAAAAAGTATTTCTGCTCTTTAAGGTTCTGAAAAGAGTCTTAGAATCAGTGGAGTGCCATCAGCTGACATGAAGAGAAGATGGTATGGATCCTAACTTTGGTCAAGGCAAAACCTTAATTATGGGATTAGGAAAAAATGTCTAATAGTGACATTTTAACCCACTTTAAATTTGTATTATGGTGATACACTACACTCCTAAACATTTTGTTGTTGTAGGACACGAAAAAAAGAATGACTCCAGATACTTTTTTCAGAAGGCTCTAAGGCTTTATTCTCTACTTTTTACTACCTTTTATAAGGTGTTCCAATACAGACTTAACATGATTGGTGACTAGAAATGACACCTCTCTAATCCTATTGGTTAAACTACAGAAACAGAACTAGAAAGGTAGACATCATGTAGAGAAAATTGTTTTGAGAAAACAAATCAGTTGTTTACCAANAGACCCACATTTATTTAACCCTGACACAATCACAGTTAGAAGCCCATTTTACATACCGAGAAATTAGTCAAGCAATAACTCTGCTAAAACTCAAAAAGCCTCAGGCTAAGATGATCACAACTCTGATTTTTGTATGGCATCCAGCCCTTTTCTCATGGTACCGTGCATTCCTCAAATTTCTGCTCCTTCAGTTCCATTTCTCATAATATCTTTTGACTAAGGCAAAGCAATACAGATGTACTAGCTAACATTAATATCTAGAATTTCTCATCTGTAGATGTGAAGGCAACTTATAAAGTAGATAAGTATCATCCTCCTTTGTGATAAATCTGGGTGCAGTCGGCATCATGAGCTCTTAAAGAAATTAAGTTGCCTGTGGGAGAGAAATACATCATATTATAGATTAACAACAGGTTAACAAGTAAGAAACAAAGAGAAGGAATGAATGTTTGCGCTTCACAATACAGGATAGCCATAGATCACTGGGATCTTTGCAGTGTCTGTTAGCATATACAGAAATGAAAAAGGATGGAGAACAAGGAGACTAATGGTGATGCAAGATTATTCAGGGTAATAAAAATGAAAGCTGATTGCAAAGAGCTGAGGAAAAATGTCATGGTACTAAGCAAGCAATAGGATTATATTCTATATAATAAATATGAAGTCAAGTGCAAGGGGGAAAACAGTCCAAGACAATGGATGCTAAACTACCTATTTCCATGCAGGAAAGACAACTTGTGGTTATAATAATAGGCATTTTCAAACATCGGTACAATTCTTAATAGTGGATAGAAACCCCTACTTCGTATTGTAGCAATTACTGGGAAAAAATAGAAAACAAAGCAGAAAAAAGTATTCTCAAGCCATTAATCCGCATTGTGAATGNAACCAAGATTGTTTTGAGAAGAAGCTTTCTCGAGATATTTTTCCCTTGGGAAAAAGTTACCAACTGCTAGCAGGCTAAAATCTCTCAGATCTCTCAAAAATATCAAACCCACAACATGTTACTTTGGGGAAATCTGTGCAAAAAATTATTTAAAACAGAACAAGACGGGAAAATTTTGAGGAGACAGTGCACAAATTTTTTGGAAGTGGAGATAAATTCACATGAGAAAATGTGCTATTTTTTTCCTTTCCTTTCCTTTCCTTTCCTTTCCTTTCCTTTCCTTTCCTTTCCTTTCCTTTCCTTTCCTTTCCTTTCCTTTCCNCCTCCTTTGTGATAAATCTGGGTGCAGTCGGCATCATGAGCTCTTAAAGAAATTAAGTTGCCTGTGGGAGAGAAATACATCATATTATAGATTAACAACAGGTTAACAAGTAAGAAACAAAGAGAAGGAATGAATGTTTGCGCTTCACAATACAGGATAGCCATAGATCACTGGGATCTTTGCAGTGTCTGTTAGCATATACAGAAATGAAAAAGGATGGAGAACAAGGAGACTAATGGTGATGCAAGATTATTCAGGGTAATAAAAATGAAAGCTGATTGCAAAGAGCTGAGGAAAAATGTCATGGTACTAAGCAAGCAATAGGATTATATTCTATATAATAAATATGAAGTCAAGTGCAAGGGGGAAAACAGTCCAAGACAATGGATGCTAAACTACCTATTTCCATGCAGGAAAGACAACTTGTGGTTATAATAATAGGCATTTTCAAACATCGGTACAATTCTTAATAGTGGATAGAAACCCCTACTTCGTATTGTAGCAATTACTGGGAAAAAATAGAAAACAAAGCAGAAAAAAGTATTCTCAAGCCATTAATCCGCATTGTGAATGTATCTTGGAACATGGTCTAGAACTGGTCATCTTCAACTCAAGCAGGACTTAGTGGTAATACAAAATGTTCAGAGAGGAGAAAGAAGGCCAAAGGTTTGGGACATTTCTTTTTGAGCAATGAAACTAATCAGGTAGCTGTGATGGGAATCCACAACAATACAGATTACAAGGGTAAGTGAAGAAGGAGCAGCTGTAGCAGCCGTTCATTGTTTCTTGTTATCTGAAAAAAAAAGTCAGAATCAAATTAAATTGAGAGATGGTATGTTCAAAATAATCATCAGGAGGCATTTTTTTTCACACTGCTTCTGTTTAAACTGTGAATCCCCCTGCCCCAAGATATAGTAACACAGAGTGGACTTGACAAAGTATGGAAGAAACTTCCTTCAACAGCTTTAAGAAACAAGAAAGCACATCTGATTTACAAGTCCCCTACAGGTCACTGGAACCTGAGAGCGCTTCTGCTCTTACAATGCCAGTCTCTCCTGGCCATTGTCACAGACAGGAGAGATGAACCCCTAGTCTCTTGAACTGTCCTTCAAGTCCTTGAGCTTCCCAGAAGGGCAGTGGTTTAGACCAAAGAGCAAAAGCTTCTCTTTGTAATTGAGAACTTGCCATGCAAACCTTTGCAGTGCCTCTTGCAGCCAGGAGGGAGATACACTGCTCCTGAAGCCGCTGATATTTATCCCAAAGGGTCTGCAAAGGGTGTCTTGTACATTGTGCTGTCTCATGAACTTTAATTTTGTGAAAACCAACGTATACAATATATAAATGTACAACATAATACAACATAAGACAGCATAATACAATACAATACAATATGTATTTTTTTACTTTTTATTTTATACTATATATTATATATTATACATGTTATGTTTTATAGATATTATTCTGCTCAAAGAGCAGAAAAGCTTATGGGTAAGAAGTTTACCAAATATCCTTGACCAAAGACACAATGTTAAGACCGGCTACATAGTCCTAGGAGTTTTTCTCCTCAAGACCCTCCCCCAAAACATCACAAAACCCAACAAAATCGAATAGGAAAACCTCCCCACAAACTGAAAACAATGACCAAAAGCAATTTTAGACCTTGTGATGTATTCCTTTTTTTCAGTTGTTCTGTGGCATTGGCAAATGAACAGCTGTAATGTTCCCTACTCTGACATTATGGCTTACCCTTCTCAGTTTTCTGAAATTTAAACTCCTCAAACTTTACTTTTTGTAATTATTTTATTTCTTAAGCATTTACATTTGATAATGCTGTGTTTTCTTACAGCCCTTCATCACTCATGGCTAGAATAGCTTAGAAGTTCTTTCATTCTTTCGCTCTTTGGAGTTTGATTTCTTTCTCCAACTCCTATGTTTAAGTAAACAAAGCGTTTTCTATCAGATTGTAGAATTTTGATGAAGTACAAATCTTTATTTGTATTTCAGACATTCAGGGTTGTTCAGTACAAGCACATGAGAGCATCTTCTAGGATGCTGTAAGAGGGTGTGCTTCAAATAAGAAAAAATCACCATATGCACAATTTACCAAAACAAGAGCCTATAGCTGTCCATTAGTTCTTCAAGAACATCACATATAATACTAATAATACAACTGATGGGGCTAGCAATCCCTCTTCTGCCTCTCTTTTTAATTGATTTTAATAATTTTAACCATTCTTACAGAAACTCACTAAAAAACGATGAAAGGCATAGAAAATTAAGTGAGCAGGTTGTGTCAGAGACAGAGGCTTTTATCTCGTCTTCTGGCATCTCATTTCAGGGTCTCATTCTGAACGAAGCTTGAATCTTACTTTCAATTTTATAAGACTTTGTTTCCCGTTTAAAAACAAAACTTTTTTTTGCCTGTAATGGTAGATATCCAATCAGCCTGTTTGTAGCTTGAGCTATGTCCCTAAAAAGATGCAGATGATGATAAAGTACATGATTTTTAGAAAGCTTTGAATACTTCACTATCCAAATGACTGAAATTTCAAAATTCTTATAAAGTGACCTCAGCAATAAATGATACCTAGAAAGTGTGCAGGCACAATGAAGTAGGGGGTATTGAAATTTTGTCTGTGAAAACACAGCATATTCTATATTTGTCTTTAGGGGAATCTGTTTTCCCTTTTCTATATTTTCAACCCCATTAGGGTTTTTTGGGCCCTTTCATGTTTACTGCAAGCATTGTACTGACAGCTTCTTTCAGTTGTTCCCACATGCAAGCCCTCAATATCAAGATCAAGTTCAAGGACTGTTCTTACATTGGTTTTGGTTTTTGTTTTTTAGTATATTCAATACCCTCATAATCTCTACATCTCTGTTTTTACCAATCTATCTCTTAGAACTTCTTCTAGAAATGCCTTGCTCTAGTAAGTGGTTTAGCGTCTTACGCTGGGAGAAATGCTGTGCAAAAATGATTTTTCAGGATTTGCTCCTTCAGCCAGAAAGTTTGTAATATATCAAGTGTGTTCAGCTGCGTTAGGAAGCAGCAGACGCATTCCTGATGCAATATACTACAATCATGTTAAAACCAAAAATTATAACATAATTGAAAACATATGAAAACACTAGAACTTCCTCTACCACACAGAAATTTTATTTACTCTTTTGATTGCACTGTGCTGCAAGGATACACATACCTTTTTGCTGACAGATAAAAGAATTTTGTATTTTCCTAGTATGTATAGCAGACAGCAGATAAGTGAGATAGGAGGGAACCATTAATTACTGCAAAAAAAAGAGATTTATGGAGTGATTTTTAATAAAGTGTCAGACTATTTACAATTAAAAGAACAGATCTCCTAACTACTGCCTGATAATATTAGTCAACTTTACCAGTTGCAGCAACAATACTTAAAACGTTTCAGAGTTAATTTGTTATATATTCTCCTCATATGCAATCTATTTTCCCTCCTTAGTTAGAACAATGTGGTCTAAGCTTCAGAGTTAAACCACTATAGTTAAACAAGTGTCAGAGAAAAAGGGCAAATAAGACTTGCTGAATTAGTCTTTAGACACAGCCATGATCAAACAGGGAGATGAAGGCAAAATTCAAACTGAACTTTCAAACTGCAGGCAGGATTTTAGCTAAACAACAGCCGTTAAAGCCAACACAAATCATGGAACTCGAATAATGCAATGGTCTCTGAGGGTCAGCTTCAAGCCTATGCGGAAGTCCCCCCACGTGAGGAACACAAAGGGACCTTGAAGTAGCCTTTAATGTGCAGCAGAGGATTGACCTAGGATGGAGAAATCTGCAGCTGGCATAAAACCGATGTTGCTATCTCTTCATCAGTCCCTCTGGCCCACAACATATAAGAGGCATGTCAAGGACAAAAAGGAGAGCAGCCAGAATATATTGTGCACTGCCAGTCTAATGGGAGTTTTTGATACCAGACACTAAAGAAGCACAGATGGGTGTTATGATGGAATTTCATTCCTTACCTATATTTCTCCCCTTTAAGAAATACCTCAGCTTCCAAAATGGTCCCAGCAGCTTGCTGGGGAGAACTAGTTAAAGCATTTGCAGCAGGAGGAGAAGCATTACCAGAAACCTTAAAGATTAAATAATAGAAGTTTATAGCTGTTAAAAAACAACAACTTTTAACCTTGCAGAGATTTTTCATTATATCAAAGTCAGGCTCATTTTTTGTTTCTGCTATGGCTGATATCCAGCTGATCATTCAGAAAAGTTAATGAGTCTACTGCTAGCTAATACAGAGGTTTCTAGCAAAGTGAGTTTGGCTGCAGCTGGCCTGGTGGAGGGGGTCAGGGACAGGCTGGATAATTTTGTTCTGTGTAGAGTCAATTGGGAGTTCATTTTTCATTCCTCTGAAAGCACTCTTAGGTCAAACAACAGTTCTGAAGTCCTGCATTTATTAGTGCTCTCAGGTCGTCTGGCAAGGCAGACTGGATTCAGGTCAAGTGAGAGCCTCTGATTGTACTTTGCTCAGGCTCACCATCATGGTGTTTATGTCAGCTGCTTGCATGAAGATGGATGATATCTGATATAGCGTGAGATGAGAAATATTTGGCTATAATAAACTTGCCCACCACAAATCTCTGTGTGAAACTATCTTTTAAAAAAATTTAACTCATTTTTAGTGGGAGAAGTTGACTTTATCGCTTTCACTAAGGTGACTGTGTGTACTCTGTGTCTCTAGGCACCTTATAACTAGACATGCCGTCTCTAGGAACCTTAAATTAAAAAATTCCACCTAGAAACACCTACTGTGCAGGGTAACAGGTCATAAGGGTTGTAAGTGCATATCAATGGATATGATAACCTTAGTCTTTCACCAGCAGCAGAGTCAATGGAAACATCTCCTCCTTTAGTTCCCTGATTTCTGAGCACTGCTCCCAGGCAACTCTATTATGCCAGTGCCACCACCTGTGTGTGGGACTGTATCCATTTTCATTGAAATATAGAAAAAACTCTATTTTCTGTCTGATGCAGCACAAACAACAGCATCATCATCTAAAGGAGGCGGAAGAATCTGCACAAGAATAGGAACAGTTAGCCAGACTAGGTCAAAGTGAAAATGCCTTACACTGGTTTTGCCACTAAATAGAACATAATTTGAGCTATTCCCTGAGGCAATCAAATGCATAGAAGCTTGCTTTGTTTCAGAAAGTAATCAGTAAAAAAAAATTGCCATGCTGTTTTCAAGACGTTGCAAAAAATAGATGGGTCAGTAGCCAGAATCAGAGGTTTTGATGATCCAATTATGTTCCTGTAGTGTGCAAAGAGATTGAGGTAGGTGGAGGTAGCACACTCAGGCATTGCTGCCTGAGGGCTTTTTGGTTACACAGAGGAGAGAACACAGACAAAGTCAGAGTTCTGTAAATAAACAATAAGCCTGGGAAAAAAGCTTGATTTGCTTAATATGGGACCTCTCCTGTGTTTTCCTTAAGCAGCAAGCCATGGTTCTGCAGCATACCTTCATGCATCCACATAAATCATCCCACCTTGAGTCACTTGAGAGGAAAAGAGAGAGGATGAATATCCTGTGGAGAAGTCTCCATCTCTTCATTGACTGCAGAGGGAGACTAAATAAATAGCTTAGACTATGATGTAAATGTTGCACAAATAGCTTAGACTAACTTATAAATCATGAAAGTTAAGAAAGATAATTCCTGCTCTTAACACTTTCCCTTTGTCATGTGGTAATTTCATTGTGTCCCTTTTCAGCACAAATCCTTTAAATCAAAGCACTGGAACTTACTACTGATGGATGCCTGTGATTACAAGTGTATTACACTGCACAAATATACGTGCAGCACATACAGCTCCTCAGAGCCTTTCCAGATCAGTTCTCCTGGGAGGATGGGTCCTGAAACCTTCTGTGAAAATGAAGAAATCTTCAGGGAGGGAAAAGGCCATAGTGAGTATTTGCAATGTGTACTTTGATTCAAATGGTTTGCTGTTGCCTAAAATGAAAGTCCTGAATGTTTTCTTGAGAAGCTTAAACCCACACGCACTGTGTCTGCCTGCTCATTGTGCGGGTCCCTTGTGTGTATAATTCCTCTTTCTATGCACAGTCCCAGGTCTGCAGCTCCCTCAGTGATGCTGCACTGACCAGTGATAATACAACGTTGCCATCAAAGCAATTTTCACTGAAAAAAACTCATTAGACCAGTTAGTTTCTCATGAAGTTATTTTCAGATGGATATTTGAATGGGGTTTCTCAATTTATAGCCTTTTAGGAGATTCTTTAAAGTTTAGAGAATAAACAAATTTATTTTGATTTTAAAATTCTCTTTATTTGGCAGATAAATTCTTGTATTTCTTTCTTTTTATTTTTAATGAAAATGGTTTTGTAGATGTGATATTTTTGAATTCTGATTTTTTTTCGAGGAAATTGAAACAGAAAGAAGAACAAAATTTCCTGTTTTGAGAATTGCTATGAAAAATGAGGGAAGATTTCTGTTCAAGCCAGTTTTAATATCTACAATTAATTAAAAAAATAGAAAACTTGATTGTAAAAGGATATTTTTACAATATGCCCTCTTTCTGTGAGACCTTTCTAGTGATGTACAAAAATTCATAAATTTTACTTATTATGATCATGATCACACAAAGTAACTTCTATATTGTCTAAAAAACATAAACACATTTCCAGCTAAGAAAATGTAGGGAAAATCATTCTGAAAAACACCTTCTAAACAATTGGAGTGCTGCTGCCTCTTTAAGATAACTAGCATCAAGTAAGGAAGGATGATCCATAAAGTAAAAAAAAAAAAAAAAAAAAAGTATGGCAATTTCTTCAGAAATACAAATATACCCCAGAGCTCTTACCTCTGCTGCAATATATCAATACCTCTTCCAGATAAGGGGTACAATTTTCTTTGCTTCCATCTTCAGCACTGTGACAACTTATGTTCCCCCTTGATGTCAATCAACAGGCTCACTTCAGATTCCATTAGAAAATCAATACTGTTAGTGAATTGAATAAAAAAGTCATAATTCCAGTATTTTTCCTCTTCAGTGAAGATATAAATGAAAAATTCTTTCTGTCCATCACATGTTGGAGATAAAAATTAAATAGCAGGGCTGCAGGCTGCTAGATCTGTAGACTGAATGTATGTATTCAAGTATGCTGCTACTACAAGTTTTGTGCTATTCCATTGCTACCAGCTTTCATTCTGTCCAAATGAGGTGCAGGGCTAGGTTCAGTGTGTTACACAAGTGCAGATGTGGAGTTAATCCAAACCTGTGGTTTTCTATCACAATTTGTAGAGTGTCCATTACTGCAATAGTAGAGCACTCCCTGGCAGTAGAATTTTAATGCATTTAATGAAACATGGAAATCAATAACAAGAACTTCAGTGAGAATATTTTTCTGCTAATAGATTTCTTACTGATTCCTGGGGCATGTAACGTGGCTCGCACTTCTAATGGCTTATTTTGGTTGGTGGTTATGGAGCACATTAAGTTCCCAGTCTTATCTGCATGCACTGAAATAATTTCCAAGATGTCATTGATTCTTATCTGTTATGCTTTGTTGAAAGTTCTGAAGTAATTTTCTCCCTCTGTCCCCCAGCACATATTAAGAAAACACAAGTATTTTCATGATAACGTACAATATGCAATTAAATGTGACTAGTTTAAAGAATTAGTGTGGTTTTAATGTCAATTCAAAAAGCTCTTGCTATATTGTCTACAACGGAAGCAGTCCAGCTACTTTATTTACTAAGGTTTTTGATTAATTCAGTTCTTGGAGGCTAATTCTGCTCTCAGCACTTTGTCACAATTGCCCATCTAGCAAGATTTTTGGACAAAAGCATATACTTTGTAATTTACACAAATGTGATCCTTTCCTGGGTTGGAAATTGGCTCTGATTTCACAGTAACCTGGTGCAACCTAGAGAACAAACTGTGCAGAGCACTTTGCACAGGAGAATTTATATTGGTTACAAGCTACAGCAGTGGCCAAACTCTTTCCTAGACAAGACCTTAGTTGAGCATCTGTGTAGTAATGCACCCCCACCCTAGTGGGGGTTTCCATACAAGGATGGATTTAAGACTCACTGCTTGCTGTTCTAATAAGGTAAAGGACACAGAAATTTCTATTTCCCAGTAATTGGCCAGGTGCCAGGCAGAGATACTCGTTGGACCCCATGACCTGTACCTCAAAACCTGTTGCCAATTTCATTGAGCAAGGTGCCAAAAAGCCCACCTGAACCATCAAGTACTTAAAAGACTGCACAAAACTGCTCAATTGCTTTTTTTGGACTGCCTTAGCAATGTAAGAGTGTTCTCTACGCTGTGTTTGACTTATATTACTTTTGTTTGATAATGTTTTTTTATTTTCGTCATTATTAAACCCTTTTCTTTTACAAAGCATGTTCAGAGAAGTTGTCTCGCTATCATCAAGCCACTCTGAGAAGTTGCAGGTCAGCCCTCAGACTTAATACAACTTCATGGAGCTTATTGCACTCTGGCCACATGTAAGATGGTATCATATCTACTGCTGTGTATGCCTAAAAATGACCTGTTGTGATTTAACCCCAGCTTCCCTCCAGGGCCTCTTGCCCCTCTATAACATGTTCATTGTCCTGTAGTCTTTGAAACCTCCCTCACTACTTAAAATCCCCCACATTTCAGCATGAATTAGGATGTCATGATCCAAAATCACCAGAAAGGTTTTTCTAGTGCTATTTCCATCTGCTTTAGCTATTTTCCCTTCTTTGTACATAGACTTCAGCTCTTTTCCCCTCCCTCAGTGTGCTACCAACTGGATTCCTGAGTCCAAGCAAGCAAAATATTTTCTTCTCATTTTCTCCCTTCTCCATTGCCAGGAAAAGTAAGTATAAAAGCTGCAAACCTAAGCACAGAGCAGAAGAACTCTTTGCCTTAGGAAAAGGAAAGACTGCAGGGGAAGCTTGGTCCATGACAGGCAGAGAGTGAAGGGGTACTTCTGTATTAAAAAAAAAAATTCTGCTTGACTGTCCTTCACAGGAAGAAGTAAAAGACAGGCAGCCAAGACAGATTGAAGCATTTTCCTTGTGGAGAGACCTGAAAGCCTCCAGCCAAAGTGAGAGCCCCACAGTGCTGGCAGCCCTGCACCTCCCATTGATCTCACTGAAGTGCACTCCTGAAACTGAGAGGGGAACCAGTATCCTTTGAAAGACATACATGTCTCAGGGCAGCACATAAATCCAAACTCTAAATCTATCCATACAACATATCCAGACAAAAGCACCAGTCTTGTCAACATGAACTTCAAATGACTAAAGCCACTATTATTTAGACTACTACAGCCAGTCATGCAGAGAGCAGAGCAAAGCTTTCACTCTTCTTCTAGTAGCTCTAGGATTTGTAAGGCAAATAATGAACTTTTACTGGAAGAAAATTATTTGAGTTTCATGAATTTCCTGCCCTCCAAATCCAATTTCTGTGGTTTCTTACATGTTAAGAGTAGTCACTTCTGTCTCTGCTGGTACTTTGGGCTTGATTACCCTGGCAAGGGTTGCCTGCAATGAGGAATATATGAGATAACATGGTGGTATGTATAAAAATCACTTAATAATTTAGTGTAATTGCTAATTGATCTCATTATTCAATTAATGCTGAAAGGCTTGTGAAATCTGGCTTAATTTCCCTGCTCCCAGGAACTAAATTGATAGGAATGTTTTTTATTGCCAAGAATCATCAATATTTACAGACTTGTATATTCACAAACATCTGAGAGGTTTTAGCCTCAGAATCCTTCTGCTCTATCATCTTCTTTCAAACATGAAAGAGTGATTGATGTTTAGTCTGCAGAGACTAAAAATAAAATACATGTCACATTTAAGTCTCATTTTAGAAGTTAAATGTTATTTTGGCTGTTAAAGTACCCTTTAATGAAATAATAAAATTCAGTTCATATCCTCATGTGAAAACAAAAATCCTCCACAAATATATTACCTTGTTTGTTTTTTTGCTATGATGCAGCTCTTTCTGCAGTAAGTAGTACCCATATGCAGGCACACACATAGGCACTTTCAGTAATATCCTTTCTCTTGTCCTTGTACACAATATACAGTTTAGATTTTTAAGTCAACATTGAGCTGTTAAACCTCAATGCAAGCTTGATAAACAGAACATTAAAAATGTCATGTGGACTAAAAGTCAAAATATATGAAGCGTGTTGTAAGTAGGTTAGAGTAATGAAGATAAATTACAGGAACACTTGTGTAAATTCTAGATGAGGGAGAAGTTGCAAAGGTGTTGCACCAGTTGCTGTGTTATTGTTTTTTCCTTTCACTCTTATTGCCACGAAGTCAAAACTCCCAATGACTGAACATTAGGAGCTGTTTTCTTAATAGCCATTGTCCCAGATAAGAAGAATCACCCTCAGCAACAAGGTGAGCATACAGTTACAGTTTAATCGTTCTTTTCACCTCTGAACTCGAGGAATGACAACTGTATTTCTGGTGTATTTGACTGAAATTACTTTGGTGATAAGCATGGAAGGAAATTCCCTGCAAAAGTGTAAGAAAATCAGCTACACTTCTGGGTTTGGTTTTTTTTTTTTTAATTCTCTTGAGAAAGAAGATCTAATTGCTACAGGCATCAAAAAGAGATGGAGAATAAAGTAGAGGCTTTGTAAATACACTGGGAAGAATGACTTCTGTGGGAATCCATTCTGTGAATGTATTGATGAAAATAAATGAATATCCATGAAAAAATCCATTGCATTTATCGGAATCCTACACTGCTTGAATCTAAGCTGTAACAGCCAGCAAAATATACTAAAACCTCTGTATTTTATATACAAGTAAATATGAGTGTAGGGATCAGTTCAAAGGACCTTGCAGTTACCCCAGGTAAGGGCATATTTATGGGCAATTAATGGAAAGTAGCTGATAAAAACTACTACCAGCCAATTCTTACCCCATGGTAAATGCAAAGTAATTGAGGAAGATCATACCAACGAGCTGACCTCACACACTGAACCAGTAAATTCATGAATTACTTTGTACCGTGCTCCTTTGTCTTAAACATTTGTAAGATACTCTATAATAAGAGCAGGACAAGAGGAGCATGTTATGAGAGAAAAATGTGTTCAAGCATTACGGGGTTCTGCTGCTGAAGTCCTTGATAGGTGGGATGCAGCAGAAATGAATGAAAGGAGCAGCAGTGAGAGGAAAAGGCGGGGATGGGGTTCAGAGAGAGGTTGCCTCAACAAACCTTGTTTGTGAGCATAATGGATGCTTAGGCTGTGAGCTGGTTACATCTGCATCTGGCCCATATGTGTGTTAGAGATCATCTGCAATGAGCACTCACTTAGAGCTTCCTCTGCAAGAGGAAAGATCACATTTTACCCTGATACCTATTGACATATCAAAAGCAATTTATTTCCCTGTATGTGTACTATTTTATGCATAAGTTAAAATTAATTTCATATTATTTCAATTAAATTTTCACTGTTCATAGACTTAAGTTCCTCATTGACATCCATTGTTTTGACTGCCAAATAAATTTATTTTAGATTATGTGTTAGCTAGTATTATAAGCCTAATATGGCAGAGCTCCATGGAAAATTTATTTTACACAGTTGAGAATTTGGCAGGATTTTTTCTTCCTACTATATAGAAAGCATCTAATGATTCTACCTAGAAAGCCCACATTTAGATAAATGACCAGTTAATCAGCTGAAAAATGTCTCAGTGTGGGTCAGATCTTCACAATCAATCATTTATTAATATTAGGACATAGCAGAACTGCCTCATACCTCTTATGATTTTGGGTGTACCTGTTGTGTTGCTGCATTATCATTTCAGTGAATCTCCCCAGCAGTAATCATGTACAAAATTTCGCTGCATAACATTTTAAATTATATTTATATTGAAAAAATATATAATATAAATATATTTATATTGAAAATTCTGTTTCTATGATCTGTGTATAATGTTACTACCCTTTTGAATAAATGTAGTAAAGGTATATTGTCCTAGAGCAAAACATAGAGCAGCATCTGATAACAGCTCAGCCTGAGTTACCCTTCTGTTGGCTTGTTCAAGAACTGATGGTGGTGCAGCTGGGGCAGGAGAGAACACAGGGACTTAGATCTTAGGCATTGTTTGCATCCTGCTGTCAAGTACATGCTGCCCATGCTGTGGTGCCCAAGTTAGTTTAGATTTAATGAGTGTAGTGGTTCTCTTAGACCCCAGTGTGAGCACACACCTTGGGCAGCCAGCTTCTCTGGAGGGTTAACAGAAAATGCAGAGATGACTGTACACATTCTTCCTCTCCACTTTCCCTCCTGCAGACTCACAGGGTGAGATAGTAGAAAGGGACTTGACAGAAGTCAGGATTTAAGCCCTGTAAAAGTCGGAAGGCACTGCTGCACCCCATCCCACCTGGGACTGGGCATCCTTAATTTTCACAGACATGGAGCTGAAACTCATGAAAACCCCATTGCTGATGCTTCATGCTGTCCTGATCCTAGATTTCTCATGTCTCCTTTTATCAGGTCACATATTTGGAGACAATGGATTTCCTAATTAAAGTTGACAGCTAAATTTAGAATAGTTAATTAGTGGAGGCACCAGACCCACAGCCTGGGCACAGGTTCAAGGTTTGGAGGACAGTGGTGTAGTTTGATTACAGTGTTCCCATCAGGAAATAATGCCTGCTGCTGTGGGCAGAAATATGAGAGGGAAATTGATTGTGAGGTTGGAAGTGTACTCTGAGCTAAAAGAGAAGGTGAATGATGTCAATAAGGACAGTAATCTTGTCAATAAGGACAATAATCTCCCCACAGAGTAATGAGGAAGGAAATGATCCTTGGAGCTGCCTAAAATTTCCTCAGTAGACAGTGGCGTTTGGGTGTTAGGTGCTCCTGCAAATCAGGCTATTTTAGGTTTTTATTTACTTTCTTAACAGAAACAAAATTCACTCATACAATTATATTATACAATTGACTGTATAATTTATTTGTATTATATATACAGCAGTATTTTTTTCTTCCTATTAACAAGCTCAACATTAAAGAAATTAATTCCCCATAGAGAATAAATTAAAACAAAAACATCCAGAAGAGACAAAACCTATAAAAAGCAGATGGTGCCACATATAAAATGCCATCAATTTTTATGCATCTGTGTAAAAAGGCTGAGATGTTCCCAGCTTTGATGTAAATTCTACCCATCAACCCCATCAAAATATCACAACTGTATTAATGGTTGCAACAAATGACTTTCTACTCACTAACCCAAACCCACCACACTTGCCTCAGCAGAGGCTGGGAGGAACTGTGGGTGCTCATATATTACAGTAAGCCTGCAGTGGAACCTATTGCCCTTCACATCAAATGTAAACTTGTGAATTCATTACTTTGTTTATGTTTTCTACTTCTGCTGTCACTAAACATCCTTCCTAATATCTGATTTATATTTGGGCAAAGAAGAAGAATTCTTAATGACTATCCCTGGGTCTAGTTTAACAATGGATCTTTAAGAACCTTTTACCTTTCATCTTTCAATTGATTTTTTTAAATGTCATCTGTCACAATCTGGACCTTCATCTGTATTTGCTGTTTCTAAGTTCAGTGCTTTAATCACAGGGAAAAAAAAAGAATCTAATTAGCTTATATAGAAGAATGTATTGACACATGAAATATGTGGTCAAAATTAATTCACATACATTCATACCAGAATTAGTATCTGAGCCTGAATTCCACTGGGTCCAGAACAGTTCCAGTGCTCAAAATCACATCCTGGTACATCAAAACCAGCTGCTGATGTATTTTGTCAGCTGTCCAGCCCTAAATTAGTGCAGCTGGACTGCATCATATCATGACAGTAGACACACAAGTGGAAGATGGTCATGGGTTTAGAGTTAAAAGTTAGTGCCAACTTACTCCCAGAGGTAGAGCTTTTTAAAGAAAATAGATTATAGCAGTTAAGCATAAAATTAACAGTATGGAAAATAAAATACGCATATATGTAATGCAAAACTAGAGAGTTTCTGAGGGTGAACTCTGCATTCTTACTGGGAAGGACACTTTTCATGTAATGACACCATGGGGGTCACCAACCCCTCTCAGTTATCATTTGAGTCAGTAAGCACTTTGTAACTACTGGAGGCATGGCTCTGTACATCTGGTGTGACTCATGGACATCGTTAGCTTCAAACTGAGGAAATCTTTCTTCCACAGTTCCTACATTATTAGCTGCAGCAATTTTACAGTAGTTTTCATATAGTCAGCTTTACTTGACCCCTGGAGAATAATATATTTATGTTATTTCTGTCATTCATAGTCCTGTGGTGGGTCTAAAGACCTTTTAAAAAGTGTAATCTACCACTAATGAATGTTGCTGTATAATGCATATAATATTTGTATTTAGACTTTTAAAAGATAGGGAGATATTTCACATATCATAATTTTTTTTCCTTTCTTTAGGGATGATCTCATCAACTTAATCTATTTTGATACCCAAGTTCTGCTGCACACAGGTGTTATTCTGGGTATCTTTGAGTTTCTTTTTCTCTATATATAGAAAAAAAACCTTAAGTCACAAGAAGAACTGGTAAAACAATAATCAGATACTCAGCTATTCTTAATAGAAGGAGGAACTGTGGAATACCTAATCAAGGACATTCCATGATATTCCATGTAAAATGGAAACATTTCAAATGAAAGCTGACTAAAAGTATTCATTACCACAGTCTATCCATGTGATTGGATTTTTTATGCAAAATAGGTAGGATGAAAAATCCTGGGTTTTTACTCACTTTCGATTCAAGTGAACTCTCAACTGAACTCAGGGGGATAACTGGCCATTTTCCTGTGAAAAAATTACCCTCCATTAGGTGTTACATGTGCAAGCAGAATTTCATTTTCATATTTACATGTTCAGCCTTTTTGAAGACTGGTCCTTAAACAAATTGTCCAAAGACACAGAATGAATCAGTAAGTCACGTAAATCACAATTTACTTACATTTTGGTCACTTCAGTTTTTGCATGCAATACTGTATCATACTATAATAACAGCATTCAGTGTTATGTTAGAGTGCACCTAATTTTATGTTCTGGTTTTTGTCATCCATCTCTGAGGTTTTAATGTCTCATTCTCATCACATTTAAAATAGAAAACTTACATCTTTATATAATGTGATTATAGCTCTTTTATCATTCCCTCCAGTATAATGTCACAAGGAATTTTCTTCTGCTTCATGTACAATTTAATTTCCTTTTTAATTGGCATTGCTTAGTAGGGTGTTTGTCAGGAATCTCCACATTTACATTTTTATACCTGTATGTATTTTCAGAACAAGAAAAATTAAAAGTCAGTGAAGAGATTAATGCAAATATTATCTGACTGGGAGATCTTCAGTTCTCAAACTCTGATGTTCTTTATGTGACTGTTGCGTTTCCCTGAACTGAAAATTCCAAAGAAAGACCTTATCCTGGCTTTTTCCTTGGTCAACATATAGTAAATTGGACTTGTCTCACTTTTCTGCACTGAGTGAGGGAACCACAATCTAATACCATATCTCAAAAAGGTTTGACAGGTTGCCTCTATGTTAAGTATCTTTTTACCTGAGGTATATATAGAAAATAAAATTCAGAAGATATTTAATTAAAATCTGCTAAACTCCAGCAGACTGTAGATCAAGACAAAATTCCAAATCATGTCTGATTGCAAAACTAGGAAGAACAGTCTGGATGACATATTCTTCCCCTAGAAATGCTTGTCAGTGAAAACTTTGCACAGCAAAAGATATTTCTTCTGAAGGCCATTAGAGATCCCAACTTTCTAGTGCAGTTAAAGAGTTCCACATGATTTTGGCTCCCATCCTGACAGAGTAGAGCTTGGAGTGAGGGTTTCTCACATTGTCTTTAGGCCTGTCTGTCTCAGACATTCAGAGAAGGCTTAGATACAGCTCTGTGGGCTGAACAGGGTGATGATGGAGGGAAACTTGGTATCATGACAATGTTTAAAATCCAGTTAATGAGTCATTAATTTGATACCTATTTCCTTGATTCTACTGTTTCAACTGAAGTCATTGAGTCCTATGAGGATCATAGCTCGAGATGGTCAGGAAACTGTAGTGAAAACATGCCTAACATTCCACAATTACAAGCAACAGGGAGGTGAATCAGCTGAGTCAGTATTTTACGAATCTGCTTTTTAAGTAAAGTTACTTCTTTTGGCAGTGAAACAACTAAGTATGTCATTGCACCTAAGGCAGAGGGCCATCTTTTTTGTCTGGTTCTATCCGAAAGTGAATCACAGGCACAAGGACTTCAGAGGAAAAAAAAAGACACTTCTGGGATTCCTTAAAGATGCAGCATCATCTCATGATCCCATGGTTATTATTCTTATTCATGTTTTACTTCACTGTGGTTTCAGAGTTGTGATCTTTTGCATGTTATTTCTAAAATGTAAACATAGAAGAAAAGCAGTAAAATGTAAAGCAAACTTCTATCAACAAGTTCTCCAGCTGAAGCATGACCAGTGTCCTTTGGGTCATATTTGGGCACTGATGTGTAATGCTACTTTTTGAGCAAACAAAGAAATATGACATATTGGTTTAACCATGAAAAAAAGGAGAGCAAGAATGGCAATGTTGTTTGCAGCTCTATAAAATGGTGAGGTACTTAAGCTAGGTTCTGTTACATTTACATACTTCCTGAGTTATTAATTTTATTTTGTTCACTAGTCAGGGGAGGCACTAGACTTGAGTAGAACACCCACAGCTGGCAAGAGAGAAGAAAGTGAAAGAACCTATTTTTACTTGTGAAATGCAAATCATCGAACTAAATAATTTGTGCAGTTCAGTCTAATTTCTTAGTCCAGAGCATCAGTTTTTATAATCTGTGCAAAATCTGAAACACATCCAGCTTTATTTTTGGAAATAAATACATGTGTTAATTGTAGCTTGCAGATTTTATAACTGGATGAATTTCCAGTATATTCATATGGAAAAATGAACTATTGATATTCATAATTAAAAATGTAATTAGTTTTCTAGAACCTAAATAAAAGCTTACTTACATAAATAATGAAAGAGTTTAAGTTCCTGGGGTCAAACTTATAATGTGGTGGGTGCATGCAACTGTATTTGCATGCAACTATAATTAAAATCTGTCTTAATGAGGATAAGTTAGAGGACTTTGATTAGTTAGAAGTGAAAAAAACAATTAGTACATGAGAAAAATAGAAGAGACCTTATTTATTATTAGGTTTCTTCTATGGAAGACATTAATAACATGAAGTTATTTTTTAAAATAATGATGCTGTAAATGGTAATTTAAGAAAGAGCATATAATTTTCTTATGCATTAAACTATAAAACAATTCAACAGCTCCTTGTCAAATATATTAAAGTGCCAGTGTGGCAGGAGGATAACCCATGGTCCAAAAGCCATGTCCGTTGTCCAGAAGTATCTATTAATTCTCAAATTTCCTCAAAAGAGAGAATTCTTGGTGAACTAGTGCTGCTGCTGTGACTCTCTAACACATCAACACACAGAGTTCTGTATGTGTTTTGGATAAATAAGAAGGGTTTATTAGATGAGTCTGCATATGTCTACTGATCACTGTGTGAAGGCTCCTGGCAATGAGGGTAAAATAGCATAAATTTTTGGCCCTTTTTTTTTTTGTGACTGACAGTATACCAAGACTGCATGTCTCAACAGTGGGAGGATGCACAGGGCATGTTGTAGCTTATTCTTGCTTTGCCTTAACCTTGTCTCTATGCCAGGACCAAAGAGTAAAACTGTCACTTAAAACATGACATGTGGTGGCCCCACTGGAAAGGAGAAGCAGACCACAGACTTGCATCTGAGGGCACATGGTGAGTATTACTCTTCAAAGAGGAACCCTTTACTCAGTGCATATCTTGTATACACCAGAGATAGAACAATGGGAATTCTGGAGTTGGTAGGGAAGGTAACTCTGGAAAGTGGCCTTTCTTTGTCCTCACAGCTCCATGGCATGGCTATGAGGGAGATACTTTGGTCTAGTTTGTTTTGACATGCTCTGGGAATCGTGTAGTAACTGGACCATTAACTGCTGTTATTGTCACACAGCAGAGTTCAGTTTCAGGGCTAGACAGGTCTTCTACTCCTGGTGATTTCTTCCCATTCTCATTTCACTTCTCACTGAGTTTAGCTTGGGGAAAGAAACTCTGCATAAGAGAGCAGGGGAAAGGCTCCTGAAAGCATAGCCCCGTGCCGAGATTCATGGGGCATATTTTAACTCTTCCTTTTACTTTTTCTAATGTTCTGTTTGCTTTATACTTCAAGAGTTCTGAACTAAGTGTGCAAAAATTCTTGGAGTTCTCTGGCCCTTGTCACTCACCCCTTTGAGTTGCCTATGATCCAAGGTCGATTCTGATTCAGCACAGCTGCATAACCTTGGTGTATACTCCTAAGCAGACTGCTAGGTTGTGAGGCAGCTGAGAGAAGGCATGTAGCCTGACATGCGAGATAAAAAAGATTGTTGAGGTAAAATTTTGACATGAAAAGGCATAAAATCCTAAGAAAGAAAACGAACAATAGGAAGCCACCAACGCAGCAACATCAAGGGTCAGCCCACTCCAAGGAGACCAACCCCTCCCCATCTGGCTGGCAATTGCTTGTCTGGCAAAGACTCACTGGGTGTGTGGTGAGCCTATTAATGTCTAGTCTAGTAATCCTCCTCAGCCCTAGCTACTCATTATGCCTGTTAGGAAACAACTGTGGAGTTTCTTTATACATGGCAAAATTTGCCTGATCAAACCTGTGAGGGCAATGGAGGAGATTTACCCCCAGCTTCACCTTTTTTCTCCCCCAAAGCTCTCTTGCCAGAGCTACTTTTTTGTCAAAAGCCTGCCTTCCTCCTCCAAATACAGACTGCTCATTTGGGGTTGAGAAGCAGACTTTGAATCTTCAATTATACTTCAGGAGATAGAAGGCATTTGCCTTCCTAGCCCCTTGACCACACCTTTTCCTTGTTTTCATGAACTTCTGGCATGATTATGATGTAAACATTTGTATTTGCTCTCTTGATTAAAATTTTACTAGAAAATCCTCAATCTATAACCTGGGTAATAGTGCCAAAATATGGTGAAATAATTTTCTGCTTCAGCTTGTATCCAAAGATTTCCCAACTATATTTTTAAATTACACATTTGCAAAGAAGTTGCAAAACCAGAGTCAGTCTATTTGCTAGATTTTGACAATAGAGGAAATTTAACACTGACATGCTCAACACTTTACTTAATTTTTTTTAAACAACTAAATATAATTTTGATAATGTGCATTTCACAGTGAATGTCATTCAAACTGGCATTGAAGTGATCAAGAAACATCACAGATGTCAGGTTGTTGATGAAGATAAACATGATTATTACATACACTTTGGGTACCTAAAGCAATTGAACCTGATTTTTAGCTAATATACCAGTCCACTCAGCTTTTATTGGTGTAGGAAAAACATGAAGAAGGGAACATGTCTGATGTCAGTTTGTCAGTTCTATTTCTTGTCATTGAATAAAATAAGTACACACTTGTCATTTCACTTGCTTGGGGAAGGCATAATCCCTGCATGCTAATGGATTACTAAAGAGTGTTGCTTCCACTTCACAACCTTTACACCTCATTCATCTGTCAAAACATGAATGCTAAGTAGATAGGAGTGCAGTCTATGGATTCACTTTCATCCATCTTATTCTTTACTGAATGTGCAACAAAACATACAAGGTGTACACAGTACTGCATTCAAAATTCTGTGTAATTTACAAATGGGCACCTGATAAGGCATGGAACATGTAATAAATGACTGCTGAAGGAATGTGAATAGATGGGCTAGCAGGGAATTGTGACAACTTTCTTCCCCTACTTCTTTTTATGATATGTAGTATATATAATCTAAATTCCAAAGAATACTTTGTTTGCAGGCCACTGTCAGCAGTCCTGAAGGATCTGTAGATTTGAATAGTGAGCTTGAAAGATGCCTTTGAAAAACACACCATTAAAGTCACTCCATTCTCACTAATCAAGTCAGGTGATGAGAAAGTATCATCTGCTTATGCGGATATGGAATGAGGAATTGAAATGCTATTGTACACACTCAGCCACAGGAAATCTGCCAGTAATATTTAAAGATAATGCACAGGATAATTAGTTGTTGCTTTTTATTTTGGAGACTTCATTCAAGACTGATAACTACCATTCACATTTTTCTTTCTTTCGAAAACATGAGCTTTTAAAGTTACCTTCCAGTTACAAACTTAGGAGAAGCCTCCTTTAGTTAAAGAGGAAAATTTCTGTTGTTCTGGATGCCCAGTCAAAAATGTAGACATCTAGGGTTTGAAGGAGGTTTTCTTAGACAATGACATCCTTAACAGAACAAAACCTACAACAAATACAACAAAACAGATCAAACCTTATGAAATACACAGTGAATTATCTTATGAACTTTATCCAAAGCCTTCACTGAAGTCAAAAAAGATCTCCTGATTTATTCAATTTCTACATGACTTGTATGGACAGATCTGCATCCTGACCTCCTCATCCAAAAGCACTTTTTTTACTTGGGCATAAAGATACTGATTAATACAGTGACCTGGCTTCTGCCTTAGACGTGGCCTATCCAAACCCAGCTTGGAGCTTGGACAGCTTTGTATTCATGGAGATAGATAGATAGATAGATAGATAGATAGATAGATAGATAGATAGAAAGAAAATCACAAGAAAAATTTTGCTCCTGCTTTAAGCAGGGCAACAACACCCCCACTTTGCAGGAGTTATTGCTTAGAAACTGTATAACAGAACACAGGTGTTGATAGTCTTTAGTAACTTCCCACAGCTCTCACCTGTACTTTGTTTTGTCAGTTTTGTACCTCTTCATTCTTGTTCTCCATGATTGCTTTCCAGTTTTCCTTTCAGTGTGTAAATAGTCAGATATTCTCAATGGCCGTATTTCTACTTACCATTTAAAGCAGCAAACAGCTGGAGATTCCACCTAGACAAGCCAACACTTTCATGTAAAGCTGTTAGACATTGGAACTAGTTCTTTGGCAGATTGCTGAGATGAAGCTGATTTTTTTCTTGAGCAGCTGTGTTTGAAGACAGGCAGGCTACTGGATGGGGGAAATATTTCTATGTACTAATGTTGGGTAAGGAATGATCTCATTTCTGCTAGTTAAGAGAAGCTAGAAATTTCTGGAACTACTTTCACTCTCCACCCTGGCTAGGTTATGCTGTGAACCTAGCACATGCTAGATAAAGTGGTGGATCTATGATCAATATTTTTTAAGTTACTGTAATAATGTTATTCAAAGTCTGTTGTTGCTGTGCAAGGAAATATTGGGTAGCACAATCCTTCTAGGGGGTTTTGCTCCTTTTTAAATTACATTTTTCCCTCTAAATAATGAAAATAATTGGTCTTCACTGAAAGCTGAGAGTTTCAGCAACATGCTAGTGTTAGGTTTGGGTTATGTATGGTTTCTACCAGCACAACTAAACAGTGACATCTACAATTCATTGGTTTAGGCACTCTTTACCTTCACATGTGAAAACAATATCCTAATATATACTTTATACTAACATAACAAACTGGTGTGAAAAACTAAGTTGTACTTCTACAACTGTATCAGAAGAGTGAAATTACTGAAATCTTAGTTATTTTTTAAATTTAAATTTAAAATACAATTTTCTCAAGCAGATCAGAATTTTTTTTAAGTTATCTAAGCTTCATACAAATGAAGAATACCAGAAGAAAAAAAATAATGATTTAGGTTCTAAACTTTTAGTGTGAATGCTTGAAGTTGGTTAGGAAGGATGTTTTTCTTTGAAACTTTCTCTAGCCTTTTGCCAGGGAAAGAAAAAAGACCTCCCACTGGTATTTTGCAGCATGTGAAAATTTCTTGGAAGCTCCAAGACAACTACATCAATCCAGATTGCTCAAACAAGAGCTTAGACATACTTACAGCTTTAAAAGGGACAAGGACCCTCGGGTCAAACATACTATGGTATATTCATCTAAAGGTATTTATAGGAATTTATTACTCTAATCTGAGTTGTAAAAAGACTTGACCACAGCCTAAAAACAGAATCTTCATTTAGCATTGACATGGGCTATTCACTGTGTTCAATAAAGAATTCAAATCAAGATTTTGATCAAAACAGTATTCAGAAAGTAAAAAAATATATATATATACTTGCTTCTACTAAATATTCAAATCACTTGGCACTGTCATATTGAGTGGTGATATAGACAGCTACTTAATTGCTGTTTCTAGTTAGCTTTTGAGGCAACATGTTGGGGTTTTATTAGACAAATCCTTCTTTATATATGTATAAGAGTGTGGTTGGTGGGCTTTGGACTGTATGACACTTTTTAAATGCTAGGGAAACCTTGTTTTTTTAAACATCTCCATTCTCTTTAGTACAGTGAATGCAAATACTACGTTTTAAAAAGCCTTCTAAAAAGTTTGTTTTGAAAGTCTTCTACATGAAACTAGGAATTAACAAATAGCCCATCTATAATCAAGTGTCCAGAGTGATTGTTTTGTTGCAAACCCCAAATTTGTTTTTTTGTTGTTGATCCATATGTTGCAAACCTCCAAAAGGTTAAAATGGTTTCTTAGGAGTAGTTGGTGACAATTCAGAAGGAGAACTTAAGCTAGTGGAAATCAGGCATGGCAGATACAGCAAAGAGCAATGATGATTCTTGGTCAATTCTGTGCATGCTCAATGTATAAAAATCAGATCCTCAGGAACACTGAGAGTCTGATGAGACTGGTGATCAGGTTGGCAACAAAGTAGTTGATGTTGCTAAACTTGTAGTCAATGTAGAAAAGCTGTCTAACTACAAACCAGTAGATGGCAATGAGTGACATTCTGGAGAGCACAGGAGAAGGACCTGGTGTTGCCCTGTTTTTTCAGCCTTCTAGTGTGTCTCACAGCTTTGGATGTTTTTTCATAGTTCTTAGCTTTCTTACACATGGGTGTTATAAATAGAAGCAATGTTTTTGTTAAGATGAAGTTAGTTTACATTCTTCCTCTTGGAGGAATGGACAGCTGATGGACAGTTGTCTTGACCAGTGGGATGGGGGAGGTGTCAACCTTCTCCTCCAATCCCTGGTCTGTGCAGAAATACTATAAAAATAGAGTCAGATCTTGTAATAAATAGTTCATGCTTTCTCATCAGACAGTGTGTATGGGTGTGTGATTGTGTGTCCAACAATGACAGACCTGGTGTGGTCAGGATGCTCTTCTTCAGGTTATATAATTTGACTATCACCTCTCCTACCACAAAGGTAGCTGTGATGCTGTCTCTGAGAGGCTCTTCTAGACTGTGTGCAGCTGTGACATAGTGTCTCTGTCTCCCTGTCTTGGCTACAAGTCACATTTATGTTAATGACACAATCTATCTGGAATCAATTCCAAGCTATTAAATCTGCTCAACACAGGCATGAGTGCTGTGGATCTGGCACTGCTTTCAGTTGTTTCGGAGCTATCACACCTGTTGGTGGTTTGGAGGAGAAAATCTCTGGCTAGCTGTAGCTCAGCATTGTCTCCTTTGTCTGGGATAGCATATCTGGAAGGGATGGATGACCTTCACATTCAGAAGTGTAGTCTTATCTCTAAGTTAGAAACTTTCATCCTTCAACTCCTATCACCTTATTTTTTGTCTTGGGAATTGTAAATGAAATCTCCATTCATAATCAGACTGATTACTGTTATGTTTCATAAAGGAAAATTTCCTTGTGCCTATGTTATGTTCTGTGCCTGCCACTCTTTCTTGGTTAGCTAAATTTGTGCCATTAAATTGGAAAATTAGCATGCAAAGTTTCCCTTCTTTGAAATAAATTCTGAAAAGTGCTGAGTATCCTAAACCATATTTAGCATGGCTTTTAAAATCCTAAAAGGTGGCACTTTGAAAGCACAAGATGGATAAGAAACACAACATTTCTGTAAGTGCCTTTATGGTGATGGCACTCAGTGTCAGGATTTCAGCTTCACAAGATTCCTGTTTCAAAAAGAGTTAAATAATTTTAGCAATGGCTTGTCCGCTCTATTTAGCCTTAAATTTCAATTTCTCTGACCATCAATATATTCCCTCCCTGTTGACATATTACCACTTTCTGAAGGGTCTCACTGTGATGCACTTAACACTTCAAATAATGACTGCAGACAGTGGAAGTCGGTGACAAATTACATCTTTCAGAAGCTATACTGGAGAGAAAGGAGCAAGAGAAGGCTGACTAAAACAGTTATTGTTTTGATGACACTATATAAACCAGTGCATATGTAGGTATAAATAGTAGTAGTAGTAGATTGTAATTTTTAATATAGTTTATTGTCATGCAAGGAACTGTTGGTTAAATTTATGTAGATTAGAGTGTGCTAAATACATAAATAATACAATTTCATGTTTGCAATCAGAAGTACATATCCCTTGACTTCTGTTAACTTCAAGAATTTAGTATAATATTGAGGTTTGTGATAATTTGAATATTTGATGGGTTAATGAATTTAGTCAAGAATCAGCACAAAGAGGGCTGAGTAACTTGGCTCGCAACACACGTAGGCTGTTACTAATATAATCTTCTGATTCTTTTCCTCTCTTTGCCAATTGCACCAACAATTTGGCATGCATAGTAGGAAGTTATTATGGATTCTGCAGCAGCCTTCCTGTTGCATGGTACAGATAACACAAATCTTGTTAACAGTCTGACAAAAAATAAATGGCTTCATAATGAACTGACACCCTTTTTAATATCTCCCCAACTTCAGAAATGTTATCTGGCAGCTGCAGGGGGCTAAAGTTATGCTTTTAGAAGGCTGAAATTTAGTACCATGCTTGCACCTATTGTGTGTCGTCCCCC